>CP130732.1:26805984-26934592 GCA_030553155.1 Nippostrongylus brasiliensis
AGGTCCCCAAACATAGCGTAAAGCCCAAAATACACCAACAAAAGTTGATGATCTCTGTTTGGTGGTCTATCTATGGAGTCATCCATTACAACTTTACGAGTCCTAGCACATCGATAATAGCGGACGTGTACTGTAACGAGTTGGATGCTACGACGGGAAAGCTTGCGTTAAAGCACCCGAGATTGGTCTACAGAGGCAAGCCAATGCTCCTGCATGTCAACGCAAGACCACATGTCGCACGAACAACGTATCATAAATTGCAGGAGTTGCTCATGAAGGTTCTCATTCACCCACCTTGTTCCCCAGATCTTTCCCCAACTGACTACCATATGTTTAGGACATTAGACCACTTCTTACAAGATAAACAATTCGGTTCTAAAGAGGATGTGGAAAATGCCTTCCGTGAATCAATTGTTTCTCGTACTTCAGGTTTCTATGCGTCCGGCAGTAACAAGTTACCAATAAAATGGCAGAAGTGTGTTGACTGTTTCGGTGAAAATTTTGATTGATTATAGAGCCGTTTGTTGGTGAAATAGTAAAGCAAAGTTTCGACACGATATCGGCCATTTCATACTTAACGACCTAATAAACTTTACTTCCGAAGTTCGGTAAACGCACTGCGATATAGTCATTTCGGGGCGAAATCGTGGCAAGCTTGCACAACTGATTGTGTCTCAAGTCTGAAAATTTGTGCAGGGTACATGAAGCAATCCATTCCATCTACTTGTCCGTAGATTTCCATTTTCTAGTGCTTTTCCTTTCTAGTTGCTTTAAGCAGTGCTTACATTATTGGGACACCCTGTATTTGCTTTGATGAGATCTTCCCTCGCGAAACGCAAGTTCTGTCCGAATGGATATTCGAACATTCGAAATCGAATATTCGAATTCGAACGTTCGAAAAAACGCGATTTTCGAATGTATTCGAATTCGAATGCTCGAAAAATCGCGATTTTCGAATGTATTCGAATTCGAATGCTCGAAAAATCGCGATTTTCGAATGTATTCGAATTCGAATGCTCGAAAAATCGCGATTTTCGAATGTACTCGAATTCGAATGCTCGAAAAATCGCGATTTTCGAATGACATTCGAATTCGAACATTCGAAAATCGTCGATATTCGAATATATTCGATTATTCGAAATTTTTGGAAGAGCACAACTATAATACACAGGCATTTCTTCTAGTGTACAATAGAAAGCTGCTTTCGTAATCAGCAGCAATGAATATCGCAAGCAAAAGGGAGGAGAGGTGTATAGACGGGGCTTCCCTTTGCAGCGCCGAAGCCAGCTTGGGGCGCTGATAAGGAATATGACGTCAACTTTCAGAATTACGACTGATTTCGAGTGATACAATAGGTACAGATAAGGTGAAAACGGGAACACCATTAGTCTGGAGCTCCGAAAAGGGGTCATTTGGAAGGTGGTCAAGTAGATGTTGTTTATTTCTTCGAATTACGGCCGAAAATTACCAATAATGTGGACTAAAGTGATTGGATCGGAATCACCGACTTCTCTTTTGTTCCATTTAAAGATCACGTTCACGCTTTTGGTGCGCAACTGAATGCTTCCACCCTTCCCGATGCTGCTCGACTTCCTGGCTTTGATGTCACAGTAGAGTGTGAACGAGCCCTTGTATTCATTTATAAAGTTGTACCTTCCTGAATAGAGGGCCGGCGTGGCACAGTGGTTAGAGGCGCTGCTGTCACTCGCACGGTCGAGCGAACGATCCCGGCATGGGCTAACAAAGCCTTCAATCCTTCCGGGCTCGGGTAAATTGGTACCAGACCTGTCTGGGAAGGTAAAGACACTGACCTGGGGCCACATTCATCATTGGTAAACCCCGATTAACCCCGAGATATATAACGCATTCACTATGCCTCTACGACTTAAATGGAACACAAATGCTGCAGCGCATCTTCAGGGGACTGACCAACGCCGGCACCTTTACCTTTTACCTTCCTGTATTTGCCAAAAAGTGAAAAATGAACATTATATTCATTATTAACGCGCGAAATAGCCCGAAATGGCATCAGGATTGTGATAAACGCCCTAATACACACATCTTCCATGTGTAGTGTAATTACCGTACAATGCAAGAACTCCTGACACCATTCCCTGGATATGAAATACGCTTAATTCGCAAAATGCGGTAGTAAAAGTAGACTAAAGCAGTGGATCACGCAATCCAATAAACCAATAGAACAAACTGTAGAAACGAACCTTCCCGAATCTCTAGAATCATATCGCCGGTCTTGATCGCCCTGAGAGTAGCTGTATTGCTCATTCGTCGCACGGCTTCCTCTGGAAAGACCGGAATTGAATCGGCAAAATTATGTCCCTGATGAGAGGCGAATACTGGACAAATACCAACCTGCCCGATCCATCATCATAGAAGCCTCCCCTCTGATAATCTCGCTGATAGGTATCGTTCCTCATCCGGCTTTCTCTGGAAAACACTGCACATAAAGAAACGAGTGGAATGGTGATTAGACAAATAGGAACAGGTGAAAGAGATCGGTCCCAAGAAAAGGGAACTGTTACACTTTACTAAACCAAATCGTCTTATAATTCGTCGTTTTCCTTAGGATTAGAATAAACAGTTACGGGGAACCCTACATTCAGTGGGAGCAACCTAGAGCTACGCTGCATGAAAGCATCTGAACGTTGCATTCATAAAAAGTGGTACGTGGGCTACAAATAAGGGCCGGCTCGCTTGAACTTGAGAAATCCGTTTCATGAGTATTTATTCTTTTCAGTAAGTTCGTTAGTGAAAGTAGGAGCCACGGTAGCGAAGCGGCCTTGATGATTCGCGTTCCTGTTTTACGAATTTCGCAGCAGTTATCTCGAAACACAATAAGTACACCATCTTATAGAGGATTTTATTCTCTTTCGAAGGTTTTGAAAACCGTTTCATACTAGAGCAGAAAAAATTCGCTGTCGGTGATGTCAATTTTACATACCATAGGCCAAAAAAACAAGGCACTATTCAACTTAAGGAACTCCAGTCCTCGATTTTTTTTCGAAATTCGAAATTCGCTGAAACTTTGCATAGGGGGGTAATTGAGGGCGCTGATCACGAATCTGCCGTCCGTTTTTCACATGGGTGGTCCCGGACCACCCAAATCGCTACTTGGAAGGTCCAATCAGGATCATCGATTTCGCGGAACTTTGCCTATGGAGGTTATTTGGGGTCCTGAACACGATGATGAAGTCCGTTTTTCGCCTGGTCGTCTCGAACCACCCATATCGACTACTTGGGTGGTCCAAGCAGGATCACCGATTTCGCTGAAACATCGTCTATGGGAGTCCTCTGGCGTCCTGAACACGATAATGCAGTCCGTTTTCGAAATGGCGGCCGAATACGGTACTTATAGGTGGGTACCTACCGACCCTACCTGGTGAGGCTCACCTATAACTACTGTATTCGGCCTCCATTTGAAAAACGGACTTCACCATCGTGTTTAGCACACCAGAGAACCCGCATAGGCAAAGTTTCAGCGAAATCGGTGATCCTGACTGGACCACCCATGTAGCGAGTTGGGTGATGCGAGACCACTCACTTGAAAAACGGACAGCAGATTCGTGATCAGCGCCCTCAACTACCCCCATGCGCAAGGTTTCAGCGCATTTCGACGGCTGGAAAAAAATCGAGGACTGGAGTCCGAGAAGTTGAAACTCGCGCCTATCCATACAAACGGTAGCGACGAGTTTCCTCGACCGCGTCGCGTCACGCTCGCGCCGCCCTGATCGTGGTCGAGAGCTCAGCGGCCAGGTAGCCTGGTTTATAACTGAGATCGTTCGCAGTAGTGTGGAAGGATTTACGAAAACAGCGTCAATGTCGACTTATCCAGAGCAGGAGACGAACTTTCACATAGTTCTTGGGTTGCGAGGACAATAGTGGCCGGCTAGTTTTTTTTTTTCGAGAAAACGGCACTTGTTAGAAGTTCCGACTCGGATTTAGGTCGAAAATTTAAATTTCGCTGAAATTTCGTTTACGGGGGTTAATTGGAACGCTGATACGGATCTGATGTTCGTTTTCTGGACTTCGGCCTATTAACGATTTGGGCGGTGGGGTCAAAATCTCAAATCTGGCTGAACACCCTGACCCGGACATCTAACAGTCAAGCCACTTCACCCTTCGATTAAGTCTTAGCCTAAGTACAAACCTAAGCGTGGTCTACCTAAGCGCAAGCTAAGGAAGGAACTCCGGGGTGGGTGAACCACTAGTTCCTTGCAAATGGAGGGTCTAAAGGATCACTACCGAAAGCAGAGCGACAGCTTAAGCTTAAACTGAGCACTACAGAAAGCACCCAGCAGGAAGGACTCGAACCTGCAACCCATACTCGACAAGCATCTTCGCTACGAACATCCACTCGGGTATCTCGGCACTTTGATGGCTGTTCTTGGCCCTCTCATGTGGATACTCCACCGTATGCGGCGTATACGGCAATCGTGCGCGGTTTGCAATGGAGCGCGTCAACGGGACTACCGTTTGTATGGATGGGCGCGAGTGAAGTTGAATAGTGCCAAAGACAATTATAAAATTCTGAAAATACAACGCACTACCTTATAGAGGAAAATCGGCAAGAATTGGGAAGCAGACACTAAAGAATGGATTACCACCGTTAGCATAGGAACTAACTGAGACCTCATGAAAATTCCTTGGACTCAATCCTTTCTCTGAAGGCGAACGCGAAAATGGTAATAGCACAGCGTCTGTCGTATCAGAAGAGCACAAATGAAGCCTGTTTAAAAAGGATGACTGAAACAAGTCGCATATACCCCACCGCTTCAAACAAATCTTCAAAGGATTGGGACCGAGGAATGGCTCGCGTGGGAAATTATTTCCACCCGCCGACCGACTCACACGCAACGCCCGCGGTGGAATTTCCGCAGGAGGAGACTGACAATCAAGGAGTGGTCGAACTCACTACCCTTCAGATCTACTGACCTTATAGAGTGAGTCATACAGGATTACAAGGGGCTGAACAGTTATCAGAGTTGTGTTGTTGCAGTACCTTTCGCCACAGGTTACATAATAATGCATCTGACAACGAACCCGAAGGAAGAATCGTTTGAATTATCACCTAGCAGCCTCCGACAAGTGTACGCATTACCTGGGGAGCGGCTCGCTTTGTCTAAGAGGTGCTCACGAACACTTATTTTCGTTGAGTCCCAGCGTTAACGGCACAAGCCCCGATCATTCGTGGCCCTTCTATTCGTGCAGGGTCGCAAGTTCTCGCCTGGACTCACGCGAATGATGCCCGCAGATTACTCTTGCCTATAACAACAGAGGTCGCAGAGAGCGAAACAACAGGGTCACAAAAAAAGCACTGTGTCACCAGGTTTTTGAAGAAAGACTTCCATTTCAACATTCCAGCCGCTCAAAACTGACACTTTCGCTTTGACCTCTGAACAGAAAAAAAGTAAGGAGGTGAAATGACGGCTGCGCGTGGTGCGCAGCTGACACCCCTCACTCGAGGCACCGCTGACACCTCTCGCTCGAGCGATCGATCCTCGCTTGGGATAGCTAAGCATTCTACCACCCGGGATCGGACAAATTGGTACCAGTCCTGTCTTTAGGGTAAAGCCATTGAGTTGCGCAGTGGCTGTCCCGCGGAAGTCATTGCAGTGTATTCACAATGCTTCTACGATTCTGAATGGAACACAAATGCGCAGATATACCATTATAGGGCTGATCAGTGCCAACCACTTTATCATTCACTTTACATGTTAATGAAGGTGAACCTAACTGCGACATTTAAAATGGAAAAGGCTGACCTCTCTGGTTGAGCGTTGCCAGAATACGACCTGTGAGTTTCACCCTGACGCCGATCGGTGGGTCCACGATCATTTCTGGAACATTCGGACGGTCGACAGCGCAAGGAAATCGGAGAATAATCGTAGAAAACAACGTACCTTCCCAATTCTCGATCATGAAGATTTTCGTTCTGCTCAACTGGATATTTGCCATCCTAAATATCAACATCACAACAGTAAAGTTCTCAAAAATCAAAAAATGGATTAGCCAGAACCGAAACAGAACCAATCGAATTGTTTAAGTCGATTATTCGAGTCACAGTAAGATGGTGAGACCTACCACCGGCTCTTGCTGACTTTGTCCTAGACAAGCAAGAAATTTCTGTCGCACTATTCCCGGTCAACCACTACATTGTAATACTTCCAGTTTACCCCGTCAAAGGTTTAGCTCTCAATTCCTTCTATTACCAGGTTTTCCGAAAAGGCAGCGTGTCCGAAAGAGCCGCAATTCCCACCACAAGCAAACGAGAAAGCAACCCAAACCAAGCGCCACAGGGCAATGCCTATATTTCACTATCTTTCTCAAGGGTGTTATTTCCATTTAGAGTGATGCTACCGCCAGATGAAAACTCAGAGCGAACTGAAAATAGTCATGAAAAATATCAAAGAAGAATCCTCTAAAAACCAAAATTCAGTCTGAGGAGCACTATGAATGACAAGGACAATACGAATTTGTTTATTCCGGACTTCAAATCTCACGTCTTTCTTGATTCACATACAAAGGGTGTCCCACCGGATTCTCTTTAAACTTATGGCCTCATCGGATATCTGATTAAAACATGTTCAAATATTCGAATAGTCGTATAACTCGGACGATAACGAGCTTCCCCGTTACCCTAACCCGTTCGATTCCCTCCGCGAGCTTAAGGTAACCGACCTGTAAATGTTTGTGAAAACAGAAGCGTGACGCTGCACAAACGTAAACGTCACCTTCGTCTGCTATGCTACCAAATCAAATTTCCAAACCTTAGGAAAACTTACCCGGTTAACTTCATAATGTGCGTTGGATTCACGCTGGTACAATGATCTTCCAGAAGATTCCCTGTAGCTATCCTTCCGGAGGCCTTTATCCCGGTTATTACATAGGGAATCTCGGTTTGTCTTGAAAATGAGTTCATCTTCTCAGCAGCTTTTCAGCTAACAGCTCTCAATGACAGAACTTTCTTAATTACCTGTTCGACTACAGGCGCACTTTTCAGCGCGGCAAAGGCGGAACGGTGACGATAATCCGAGGAAGGAGCCGGCTGCTGTCCTGGGACATTAGCAGAAGTCCTCGTCACTTTTGGCGCTTCTGGAACCCTATTCGAAGGCTGTTCGTATTGTGGCGAAGGTTTCACAACTTTGGCATCGTTAGAAGAATTCTCCCATGGGTTAGCTGACTGCGGTGCGTCGAGATGTGTCTGAATTTTTTCGTCTAGAAAGGAGAGGAGTTCAGAAACTAGCTAAAAGTCTTACCTCTGGATTGAGAGCTTGAGGTGGAACATAATTATTCGGTCGGCTGTAGCTGGGCCGAGAAGCAGGCATGGAACTCGGTTCCTTTACAGTTTCGGTCGGAGCGCTCTTATTGTTAGAAGCCCATTCTCCAGTGGCTCCAAACTTGGATTGGGGCGGTTCTTGAGGTTTCGTCTAGGAACGCATACAGAATTGGAACAAGATCAACGAAATCGACTGCGACTCCTACCACAGTACTGTCCTGAGGGGATCTGCACCATCCTTCTTGCCCTTGCGCTAAACTATCTGAGTCCCCGCACACAGCAGCGT
The DNA here is from genome assembly GCA_030553155.1 of Nippostrongylus brasiliensis. Classification (NCBI taxonomy): domain Eukaryota; kingdom Metazoa; phylum Nematoda; class Chromadorea; order Rhabditida; family Heligmosomidae; genus Nippostrongylus; species Nippostrongylus brasiliensis. Next base: position 26,813,565 of record CP130732.1, read on the forward strand.
GCAAAAAATCAGCCGCAGTGCTGTATAGAGGGGAACAATTCATTTCTAGGCCCGCTGCGACGGGCGCGTTGCCGGAGTATACCATAGGCCTATGTCTGCACTGAACGTGGGGGAAGGGAAAGAAACTTAACTTAGTTTGAGAGCTGTGTCCGGCAGGGACTACGATGGGAAGAGCTATGTGCAAACAGATCGTGAGGTAGCAGGAGTAGTTTGGAAAGGGTTATTAAAACACGTGATAGAATGGCCGATTGGTTTCGTTAACGAGTTCACGAAAACAGGAAGGATGCCCTGGTCCCAGATTCGTAAACGGTGTTCTTCGAAATATACCCCGAATAGGACGTGAACCCTCATTAATCAACACGCTACGAGGTGCACCAGGGGTTTATTTTAGGTTATACACCATTACTAGTTCGTGGTCTCGAAACCCTCGATGTATCACCTCGCCGCGCCGATGAGTCGTGTTACACCTATGGTGAACACCGGATGAATCGGGTGCACCGTTCATGAATCCCCAACCAGATGGGATGTTAAGAAAGCTTGGGAAAAGCTAGGAGGATAAGAGATAGAGTGGCTGATTGTTTCAATCACGAAACACGAAGATTGCCCTCACATATTTTAGGATTCCACGGTTCACGATAAACAGCTATAAATCGGCTGCTACCTCATTTGCATTATCCTCCTCGTCCGTATACACTCCATTATCCTTGGGTTCATCGTTCGAGTCGGTATCGCTATCAGATTCGGTTTCGGGAAGAATGGCAGAAGAAGGAATATACTGCGGTTGAGGTTGCGACGTTTGGTTCGATGAAGCATAAGCTGGTTGTGATTGTCGTCCAGAGTAGCTTTGATTCTAAACGTTCCCATTGATCCCAATTTAGAAAACCCTCCTACAATTGTGATTGTGGATGCGGAGAAGTAACACAAACTTCTCACCCTCGGAGGTTCACGTACAGGCTGATATTCCCGTGACTCGACTTTTTGAGCGAACTGCGACGAGCTATCGACTGTATTAGGAACGGACTGAAATAATAAGTAGACTCAAAGACTAATCTCATGAATCCTTGAATTTTCAAAAAGAAACGAATTGATTGTAAACCTTCCAACTTTTTTCACGGCTGACTAAGATTTTGCAGGAACTTCTGTTTTTCCTTCATGACAACTTTTCAGTACAGCAGCTAAAGCTCTTCCGAATCATACATTTCCTATTTGATCGCGCCAAAAATCCTGAGAATAGGAGACAACGCGTGTAACAGCTGGTAACAGCACACGTTGTTTCCAGCTCAAACCAGAGGTTGGAATATAGAAATCGAAACGCATTACCGGAAAACTCACCCTGATAACTCGTCGCTCGAGCAGAGGAACCACATTTTCGAGTTCGTTCCCTCGAACGCGTTCCACAGGTTTCTTCTTCTCATATCTTTCATATTTCTTCGGCTGTTCTCCGCCTTCTAATCTCGCTCTGGCCTTATTAATTTCCTCATCAGAGTATAAACCTGAAAAACATGGGCTATTATTGCGTGTAAGGCAAGAAGGAAAAATCAACATGACACTTACATGTGTTATCGTCGAATCCAACGTGGATGACTCCAGTGTCTTTCTGCACTTCGAAAGCGATCTTTTCTTTAAATATAGGCATTCCAAATCCCTTCATCGGCCCGTTTCTTCCTGTCCAGCGTTTTATAACCTATTAAGCACACACATATACGTACTCCATGATAGGGAAGACGATTCACTTACATCGCTATTCAAGGGAGTATCAGGGAATGCCATATTATATTTGTTCTGGTAACGCTTCATCAGCTCTCTATCTTCACTTTCTTCATTATGTACCATATCTTCATATCTTTTCTGCACCAACTGCCACTCGACCTGCAAAAGTTTAGTATAGCCTCTTGAATGGCTGAAGAACACATCAATCTGATATTCGTTCAGAACTATTCCAGCAAAGTATGTCTCAGAAACCTGAAAACAGCCTAGCGTCCACACCAGGGGTGTGCGTTTTACGATTTACGATTTTACGATATTTACGACAAAAAATTGGTAATTTTACGAAATTTTTACGACTTTCATTTCGGAGCTCAAATAGTGCTAACAGGTCAAAGTGTTCTTGCCAGGACCCTTTGCTCAGGGTACTACAAAGGCACTCTCTCTACCCTCATTTAGCTTCACTAGCTCCAAAGTAATTTTGTGCTCCTCCAGAGTCAGTTGAGATAGAGGGTTTTTCCGTCAGCCGGCTATGTTTTGAACGACAATCGGAAGGCGCTCACACCTGCGAATTTCGCTGCCCTTCTATTTCTGGAGACTGATGTACCTTTGACTGGTTTTGATCGGTTATTTATTTATTTATTCAAGATGTCGGTAGAAGGCAACGCGTGCCGCAACATACACATTATTCGAAGCAGTCATTAAAAGTGAGAAAATGCATTAGGTCCATTAACAGAAACACAGATTAACAGAAAAAACATATTTCCATCTTAATTTCTAACGACGCATTTACTATAAATAGAGTGATTATTCGCATCGACGTTAAGCTGAAATAAATGTTTCGACTTTCAGAAACGTTTACTTGTGCATTGGCGCACAATACTGCCGATTTTCACGAAACAAAAATTTTTAACGAATTTTGCGATTTTTTACGACAAATTTCGTCGTAAAAATTTTCGCAAAATAAAATTACGACAGAAATTTCACGCCCACCCCTGGTCCACACGCATCACCTTCATCTTGTCAGACATCTATTTGTCGAGTATTACAGAAGACCCAAAACTCTGCAAAACCTCGTTAAAAGAGGTACGTGAATATGTGATATCTAGTGCCAGCACACGTATTACCGCTCATCGTTTGTTATTCTACTGCTTCTGTGAACTTAACTGATACACTCACACGACGTTGCTATTGCCTTCAACGCGTTCAGTGAAGCGAATAGAGCTCAGAGCAAGGATCAGAAAACGATCTAACTAAACTGCCAAAACCGCCAAAACTTTCGCAGCATCCACACCAGGGGTGTGCGGAACTTCCGTTTCCGTGTTCCGAATTCCGGTTTCCGGCCGTTTTTGACCCTTCCGTTCCGTTTCGTGTTCCGCTTTGTTTTTGGGCGGAACACGGAAACGGAAGAAGACCTCCACTATGCAAGCTAACAAAATGGAGACTGAAGTTATTGTGCTGACGTCAATGCGATCCATACGAATTCTGGTAGAATGAAACCAATGCAGCGAAGTACACTCCTCCCCACCCCCCCCCTAAGAAAACTTGCAATGAAGTATTTGTCGGCACCTGCCACATCGTCCGAGTAGAGAAATTGTTTTCTTTTGCAGGTTTCATTGTAATCGATCTGAGAAAAAGCCTCTCTCCAAAAAATCATGGAAACACTGCTGCTTCTCCACCATAACATGCTCGTTTTGGGCTTTTAATTCTATTTTGCAAACATTCATGCTTATCACGCCAAAAGAGTCTGTCTTTCTCTACGTACTTGCCTTCGACTTATAATGAAGTTTATAAAGATGAATTTACGCCGTTCACATTGAAACTACCACGAAACGTTGAACACTTTCACCAAAATAATAGACACGTTCTAATGGAAACAAAACGAGCACTCTATGGGTACCTTTAGAAACAGAACTGAAAACTTTCTGTTGTCCAGTTTTGGCTAAATTCCAATAATTAAGTAATTTTTGCACTATTCCCGGTTTCCGTGTTCCGTATTCCGGTTTCCGGCCATTTTTGGGCATTTCCGTTCCGTCTTTCGCCTTCCGCTTTTTTGAAAAAAATTTCCGCACACCCCTGATCCACACCCATCCCCTTCATGCTGTCAGACATCAATTTGCCGAGCTTTACAGAAGTAACACAACGATGCAGAACTTCTTTGATTAGGGTATGTAAACTCCTGATCGTAGGTGGAATGCGGAGGTGTACAGGTTCATCCAGTGTGAGACTTTTACTAGAAAAAGCAGATGGCGCGCATATTAAACTTAGCTGGTCTTCGGATGAACAGCGTCTTACCTTATTCCGACTCAAAAGTTTGAATAAATACATCACTTGAAAAAGCCACTGGTCGACAATTATTGATCGATTGTTGGTAAAGAAAGTTAGTTAGTTATGACTGGGAATATGGTATTGAACTGCACTCAATGATATACACTCCCTGGCGTCTGCTAGTACACTAATTCACATTTCCGTCAGCGAAAATGAACTAAATAGTTATCCAACATCTTGGTTCAAAAAACATCATTCCAAATTCCAACACACTGGTAAACAGAAACACAATTGAGCAGACCGTACGGAAAATATTTCAGTAACGGAAAAGTGAAAAGATCAATCCTGCATAATTCAGACGAATAAGACATACCATCGTTCGTCCTTCCTGTCTGCAAACGGCTTCAATCAATTCCAACAAGAAATTGCAAGCCTGTAACGATAAGCGATTGCAACGTAATACCGTACAATAGTACCTCGATGGTGGGAAACAAAACCTACCACTATGGCATTGTAAACATACTCGGGCGTGTTCGATTCGTGTCTCTTCTTGTTCTCATGTTGCTCTTCCCTGAAATCAAAAAAGAAGAAGATAAAACGGCTAACTCGGGTTTTAGACACAAATTGTCGACTGTTTGCGTACTTGGCCCTAAGACGATTTCCTGCTCGTAATATCCTATTGTACAAATCCTTCACAGAATCCGGAGGATTGGCATAGATTCTTCCGTCACCACCATTAGTAACAACTCTCGAAAAGCTCTTATGAAGCAGAACTTGGTTCTGAAAAAGACGATAATCTCCGTAACACAACTCACTCACGGTAAAGTGTCTGAAGTGTTCAGACACTGAGGAACTATTCAATCATATATACATAAATACAGAACAGCAGATTCGGAATGTTACATTTAAGAGACGTTCAGATATCGATAGACCTTCTTTTCTGCTCTCAGCGATGTTTTTATCTCTCTTCTCACTGTTTGTCTTCTTGTCAAAATATTACCCTACGGTGCGTACCAGTTCAAGGGTGAGGAAAAGGTTAGAAGAAGGCACCAAAACAAAAGCAACCATTCCCAAATGAAAGGCAACATCTAAGGTGGAATGTTCCATAGAAAATATTCCCGAAGGGCCGCATCCATAAGTGGTGCATTCGAACTATACCACGAATAGTGTACACACCATGATACAATGTTTTGCTGTAACTGACTTTCCAAGAAAGTAATTTTGGTGTGGAAAAAAATTTTCTGGATTCTTTTATTTGATGATGAAACATGGACAAGAAAGACGCCAGAACAAAATGCACTGGTGACATCACCCACTGAAGCCCAAGACAACTTCATAGTGTGAAATAAAACATAACACAGTAGGTAGAATCGATATTAAAGTAATACAAACCTCAAATTAAAGGGAACAAATTTTAAACTTGGAGAATAACATAGTTAGTTCAAATGAAACGAATGAAAAACAAGAAGAAAGTAAACGTACCAGATTAGCTTTCATCTTATAAATTTCATTCTCATCGCCTTTACTGATCACTCGAGCAATCGTGTAGAAATCGAGCAGATAATTAGAAATTTCGCTAAAAACCAGTAATTACATGAGAATGAACGACACAAGTTCAATGCTTCAGCTTCGCTGACTCGACTGTGATCGGAGGCCAAACGTGAAACGTGTTATTGAAAACGTTGATCATGAATCTTACATCCGTTTTCAAAACCGATGACCACCTACATCGATAAGTAAACTGGTGGGTTCTCGGCTAAAATTGGGGAAACGGAATTAGATTCGTGATGAGCGTCTTAAATAATCCTTTCAACAGACTTTCGACGAAAAAAATTGATCACAGTCGGATCCGTGGAGTCGAAATTTCCAACTAGTGCCGAAGGAGTTCCTTTAAGAAACATAAGAACAGAAGTGGAAAGAAAGCCTTGAGATAAAATACTCACCTAGCATTTCTGAGAACGAGCTCGGCCTCAACAGCTCCTTCACCGCTCAACTGCTTCGGACTGCAAAGCATGGCACATAACATATGTATTTGAAGGTGATCCTGAAACAACGATGAATCGAGGAATCCCGAATTCGCCACCTGCTCCTACATTCACATACGTCTTTACAACTCCTCAGATTACGATCTCTTTTTAAAGGAGTGCGGGTCTGAGGAAATAGAGTACACCGGCATTCCTAGAGGGAATCCGCTTCTATGAGAAACGGCAGCGATGGGAACGTGAGCAGGAATGATAACATCGATCCTATATCTTCTGTTCTGTTAACCCAGAACAAATATATCGGACAACTTAAAGACTAGTGATAGGAAAACGTATACGCTCGAATGCAGTCGATAATCAGATTTGCAGAGCACATTTTTTAAGCTATTAAGCAGTTTCTAGACTTATATTCTATCATGAAAAAAGTGGAAGGAAACCTTGGATTCAAGAGTATTAAAACTAGTTTGGTAGTAACCTTTCACGTTACATCTACAACAAATTTTACAAGAGAATCTAATTCACGAGAAATGGAACCCTACTGAATGAAAGAAAAACCATTATGGAAGCGAATTCCTTCTCCAAGACAACGGTGACCTCAGCCACCTTCTGAAAACCTACATCCACAGAGGTGCGGAGGAGTGCAGTCGCACCCTATTTTAACCACAATAGCAACATTGATTTTTAGAACTGTCAATCAGTTTGCAATCAATATCAGTGGTCATCATTTCTCACATCTTCTGCTTCACACGTTCTCGCCCTTTCGAAAACGTATTTCCTCAAAAGCTCGTATTTTCCCTCCTTGAAATCAGCGCCCCATCCCACCCATGATAAAACCAAAAACCAACCACACTATCAATGTTGAACTCGATTTGAGGAATGTTCAACGATCTGATGTACTCTTCGTCCGGTATCGCCGAATACCCGTCCATCTGCAATTAATGTCGATGTAGTTGGATCCTACTAACACATAAGTTATGGTAGTATCACTCTTGAACGACCACGACGAAACTAAGGGAAACGATGAAACGTATCCAAAAAGCGACATGATCAGTGAATTCATTGCTCCCAGGTTAACGGAGAAGAATATGAATGTTATTTGAATGAGCCAGATCAAATTCACGGAATTTGGTCGTGGAACGATCTCCTAAGATATGCTAGAGAGTGGAAATGTCGACGCCATCTTAGCCCTTACTTCTGTTACTAAGCAGATGTAATAAATAAATAAAAAAACTACATCAACTCCTTGGATTGGTACAAATCTTTACTGTATGAGAAGGGTTCATAAGGAAGACACTAACGTCCTGAAAATTAACGCCACCTGAGAAAAATTCCTGCACTTCTGGAAAATCAGGAATTGCGCAGATATAAAAACAAGATATAAGGCTTACAATAATATGCTTACATTGATCAATTAGGGTCGGTAGTATTACGGTGCAGTGAGGAGAAGTGTTGCACTTACAGTGAATACTAGACCCTTCAAAGATATCAAATTGCTCTCTAATGTGTACTTTCAAATTCTCCATGTTCTGACACCAATCTGGGCGGGCGTGGTACAGTGGCAAGAGGCGCTACTGACACTGGCACGGTCGAACGATCGATCCCCGATCAAAAAGCAATCCTTCCGTCCCTTTGGGTTGGGTAAATTAGTATCAGACATACCGGGACGGCTAAGACACTGACTTGGTTTAGCAGTTGGTCCCCGCAAGTCATTGCGTGGGCCAAATACCCATTTACCATGCCTCTGCAACTCTTAATTGAACATGAATGCTCGGCGCTTCCGCAGGGGACTGATCCACGCCGACACTTCACCTTTTACAATAAATCTGTACAGGTTTCTGTAGGAAATACAGCCTTGAGGGATTATTTTCTCTAGCGGGACATCCAACACACATAGCTCCTTATGCCCTAATGTTTTGTTTGTGAGCAAAGGCCTAAACACAATACTCGATGGAAGAACCCACACTTTTGCGGCACAGTTGGTTCACAAACCTTCGCAAGAACTGCAATTCATTCGTTCACATCCCTTCAAATCACGTCCAATCCTCTGAAGAAGACGTCAGGTCCAAACATTAAAGAGCTCAGACAGCTTCATCAGCTGATGACAGAGGGGTAATCGTTTAATCACTTCCTAATTGAGGAACGGCACCACATTCACATATAGTGGTAAACTTCAACGCGAACCCTGTGAATGTGGAATAAACCGCAAAGGGGAATGGAGCAGGAAAAAGGCGCTCTCTGCGAGAGAACGTCACTTTGATAGGTTTACCAAAGGATAAATCTTTTGATACTTTTGTAACAAGCATTTATCGCTGCGTGTACGTCAGAATATCAACAATATCACAGTAATTGTCCTATTTATACACGTATTTGTAGGCGTAGCCACCGAACAATCCCACTGGGCTACTCGGGAAGATTACATGAAACCCCATTCAACAAATAAGCGCGCGAGTGGCCAGAGCCAGGTGGGGAGAGTAACCTCTGCGTCCTTGTTGTGAGCGGCTATGCCATGGCACAGAGCGCATTTGCCACCCAGAGCTGCCTTCATCATTGGCTGCCATTATGTGGTTGGGAGGGTAAAGAACTTTGATGCAGCTATGTCCAAATTACTTGGAGTATTATACTACCATGTGATTTCCACATTCATAAGGGTGTTTTTTCTGAACAAGTAGATGTCTTGTCATAATATATTACACTTTACCGCTCCAGGGGCCCGCGTGGTACAGTGGTAAGAGGCACTGCTGTTACCCGCACGGTCGAGCCATCGATCCCGGCCCGGGCTAACCAAGCCTTCCATCCCTCCGGAGTCGGGTAAATTGGTACCAGACTTGTCTGGGAAGGTGAAGACACCTGGTATAGCGGCTGGCCACCGCAGGTCATTGTATAGGCCATATACGCATTCACTATGCCTCTACGACTTGAATGGAACACGAGTGCGGCGGCGCGTCCTCAGGGGACTGATCAACGCCGACACCTTTACCTTTACCTTTTACCTTTACCGCTCTGTTTTATGCACCGCTGAACAAACTCGTGCGCAACAATTTACTATTTTGATTTCACTCGCTAATGTTCACTCAACACAGGTACTGCGTTTCGATTGAGGTAAAAGGTAAAGGCAAAGGTGTCGGCGTTGATCAATCCCCTAAGGATGCCCCACCGCACTGGTGTTAAATTCAGGATCGTGGAGGCATGATGAATGCGTATTTGGCCTACACAATGACCTGCGAGGCCAACCGCTATACCAGGTCAGTGTCTTTACCTCCTCAGAAAAGTCTGGCACTAATTTACCGACCCCGAAGGGATGGAAGGCTTGGTTGACCCGGATGAGGATCGATCGATCGTGCAGGTGTCAGCAGCGCCTCTTTCCACAGCACCACATGCACCCTTGTGTTTCGATTAGAGATCAAAACTTTATTGAATTAGAGTAAAGACATGAATATATGCATGTAAAACTTAAATGAATGAGGAGAGAGGCTTAAGTAGAGGTGTGTGTTTGAGAAATGAAAAGCTCAAGTGAAAGACTACGAAGGAACGAAGGCACCTTGAAAATTAAAAAAAATGAAGGAGTATAAGGGAATAGATAGAAGCTTGGTTGAAACTTGAATGAGTACAAAGAAATAGAGGCACATTAAGTCCCGCAGGCCCAGCACTCAGAAGCTGGACGATTGTGTTGCAGCTGGCGTTGGAATTGATCTTGAAGTTGAACCATTGCGTCGTTGATGTTTATCGGCAGTTCATGTCGATGTTTGGATTGTGGCAGCTGACAGAGACGACGGCAGGAGTAGATCAGGATAAATATGTACAGGAGGGGGGGGGAAGAGGAGGGAGAGGGGGTGGCAGCTCTTACTGCTGCGAAAATTCGGCTGCGAGTGCATCAAGGTGGTTCTTGCACTGTCTTCTGGTAGGCAGACGTCCTGTATTGTTGAACGAGCTCCGAAATCTCCACAACTCGCCCAACAATCGGGATTGAGTCGTTTTGTTTTTTACGAACGTTTGATAGATATACTACGACGTTGAAAACGAGAAGATAAAAAAACTCGATTTCTATAAGTTTATTCGACCCGAATAAACAAACACAAGTCACAAAAGAATATAATGTGATGTCGCACAAATAAGAAAACACAAAGCCTGAGATGAGTATCAATTAAGAACAGATTGGACGAAGCTCTCGAGTCACCGTCCAATAAATAGACAGGATGTGTGGGTGGGCGGGCCATCGATTCTTTGCTTACACGTAACCTCCTTACCAGGGGTACACGTATGACCATCTTTACAATCTTGTCCTACATCCTACTGCACGTGTTCCCTCCGGTACACGACCCCACTCCAACACATCGTATATAATATATTAATGTATATAAATTATGTATATAAATTTACACTGTCGCTACCTCTCGTCGGGCCGGATGTAGCGTGGCGCGATTGTTCCCTCGCGGATAGGTACAGTCCGCGATTTGGCTAGGATGAGCTCACTGCCCAAGAAAAAGGGACAGGTGAACTGTTCAATCATCGCTCTTCTTTCCGATGCGGGATAGTGGCTTTGATGGAGAAAATGTAATAAATATTGAAAACAAATCTAAACGCATTCACTATATGATGGTGATGCAACTTCCTGGGCCAGCTCCTGCACAACAACCGAGGTATGTCGGTGCTCATGCCTTTTTCTAAGCTCATCGCACTTTCCAATCACGATTCTGCGCGTCACTACCCTCGGTGTGCTTCTTGGCCCACAATAATGTGGCCTTGCAGGGTTAGCTGGATCGGTGATGAACTGGTCTCCTCGAATACGACAGGTCGGTATCGGCTACGTACATGCCTGCGGAAGAGCATCCTTCAATAGTCGGCAACCACAGCAGATCTACATTTTCGTTACACGATCGGTGAATAAGTGTCTGAAGCTCCATTCATAGCACAAAGCATGGTCCTCTGGCAAGGGGTAGGTTCAACATTGTGATATGGGCAAGAGGGTACGAGACCGCGTGCAAAAGACTGCGCGTTTGGTTGCATATCTAAAGGATTGGTTGTATATCTACAACAGTCACAAAAGGAGCAACATGTGGGAAATATTAGTCAGTGGAAACGCCAGAGTGTAGTATACGTCCTGCACGGAAAAGGCAATACAAACGGAAGATAATGATAGCAGAAGGACACAGAAAGATAACCAGTGGTGTGTTACCCATGTAACTGCAGAACGTGAGAGATAACGCGCTCCAATGGCGCTCTGTGTGGTGCCTCTCCCTTTAAGGCTAACTGTCAAGCATTGCAGATTCTCATCTGCTTGTATTACAGTCTACTGTTGTCCAGTCGTCTGTCATGCTACAAAGTGTCACTAACGGATCTCTCTGTCGTCAAATGTCTACGTTCTCGTTGCATGTGCATTCCGTTATGTGTTCCAACTTATCTCTTGAGCCTCGTTTCGTTAAATGCAGATATTGAGTAGCAACGTTGTCATGTTTTACCTCGAACAGGTGTCGTCGTCCAAGGTAAAAGATGAGGCGTTCCCAGTTCTCTAAGGATGGGCCATGCAATTGTCATCCAATCAAAATTGTACAGGATTGTTGAAAGAATGACTTGCGGGGTCAGTCGCTGTTCAGTTCAGTGTTTTACCTTCCCAAACAAGTATGTGGCAGTTAATCCTACTTCGAACAGATGGAAATCCTGTCGAACCTGGGCGAGAATCGATCGCTTGATCGTGCGGGTGTCAGCAGCGTCTCTAGCCTCTGCCACATTCTCGCCTTCTTTTCTTTCTGTGATCGCGAAAATTCTGTAAGCAAAGAGATGAAAGCCGTGAAATTCATGACAAGCCCGCCATGGCTAACCCCTGTTTAGTGTATAGACCATACTGCTTAACCTTTGACCTTTCTAACCCTTCATTGAACCCTTCCTGCTTTTGCCGACCGCTCCGAAATTTCTTGTGAATCTGCTGGTTGCTTTTAAGTATAAAAATGAAATGTAATTAATTAAAGGCGCCTTCATGCTCGCCCATCGGTTGCCGCGTGCGTTTGTCGGCACTGTATGCCTGCTTTCAAACTCTCCATGCCCCACAGTGAGGTGGGATTTTGATTTGCTTTAATCTCAACCAGCGTGGCTAGTTAGAGCCTACCTGTATTGTGCCAAATCAAATGTTCCTGTGGTTTTTTCATCCGGCCATGTGTATTTGGGGCTCTGAGTACGGAGTCGGCATTGTTTTCCCTTTGAATGCCTCCGGTTAGGGTTTGAAGAGAGTAAAGTGAAGGTAAAGGTAAAGGTGTTGCGTTGATTAGTCCCCTTATGACGCGCCGCCACATTCGTGTTCATTCAATTCGTAGAGCACGGTGAAAGTGTTTTTTTGGCCTATACAATGACCTGCGGGGTCCAGACGCTATTCCAGGTACCAGCATCAGTTTATCTACCTTCTTAGACAAGTCTGATATCCATTAATCCGAACTCGGAGAGATGGAGGGCTTGGTTAGCCTGGTTCGGGATCGATCGCTCGACCGTGCGGGTGTCTGCAGTCCTTCTTACCAATGTACAGTGCGGGCCCGTTAGAGGGGAATAGTGTTTGTATTCAAAGTTCTGCATTCCGTGAGGAAAAATACTCGCTGATGGAACATAGCAGCTCTGAGATCAAGTGTTTCTTTTGCTCTCGTTATCTGCTTATCTCATTGTTACTCCCCACATTCCTGTTTTTGTACTGCGAGTGTGTTCATTAGAAAACACTAGCTATGTAAAAATTTAGATCATCATGGTAATGTATTTGCAGAGCAGGATTGCTCTCGACTGGTGTACGACCTACTTTTGTTCGAACGAAGATGTCGGAAGTGGAGAAGGCGCAGTCGGCTGTGCGTGGAGGGGACACCATCTTCGACAAGATCATTCGCAAGGAGATTCCAGCTAAAATTATATATGAAGATGACGAGGTAATTATCTGCTAGCGCTTCTAGAGCATTGGAAAGATCTGCGTGTAATTTGCCATTAATGCTTGAAATTTAGTTGCGTGAATTTTTCTCAAGTGCGCACAATTGCTGCGTAGTGGCTTACGAGATAAAAAAAAATTACGCCGAAAGGATGCGATGCATTATGAATAATCAAATTCGCAAAAGAATTTGAATTATAATTTCTCGTAATATCTCGTCAGCTAGTCAACTGTGATGAGAAGGAATAATGTCGAATGCATCTCCACGATCAACGTGTTTCGACTTTATTCGTTTTATTCATTCAAACACTCGGGGCTGCGCCAAAACTAGGCAGATAGTAGCATGGCTACTGAGTTTTGACTCTATTTATCAACGATCGACTTCATTAAGGAGAGTTTGCCTTTCGCTTTCAATTATTTTCAAAATTCAATTATATGTACGTAATTCATAATCGAACGAGTAAATGAATCGGTGTAAATTCAGGCTCTAGCTTTTCACGACGTGAGTCCGCAAGCTCCAGTCCACTTCCTGGTCATACCCAAGAAACGGATCGCCATGCTGCAGGAGGCTGAGGACACGGTAGCCGTTAGTTTATTCCTTGAAAAAACATTCTATTTTTACGCAATAAAATTATCTCGTAAACGAATGACTGCGTATTGTCGAGGGACTGTCGAGGTGTTAGATGTTCTCTGAGTATTGAGTCCTTTGACAAAAGTCCTTTGACAAAATCGAGTAATGAGCCAAATAAAATTTTTGTCTGCGTCGCGGTCTTATCACGTTAACATGATGCATTTTTTATCACCATCATTTCTCTAAACACCTCTACTCTACTTTTTAACTATCTGAGAAATGCGTTTAAAAAGTAAAATATGCCAATGACGAGGGCTCTATACTCCTACAGATTAGAAATAAATCAATCGTCGCGCTTCACTCCTTTACGTTTGAGCAGTTTTCTGAAGTGTTCTGAAAGTAGCTGTTAATCGTGGTTAGAAGTACATATTTAATTGATTTTCGTTTCACGGGGACCTTCTCCTCTTACGTTCACATTTCCCAAAGGTACTTGTTTTGGAGAGGTCAAGGCCCGTGCTACAATTTTTGCTTTTGTTTGTTAATTTTTGTCTGGCATATATGTGGTTAGGGTGATTGATTATAATGTTTTTATGGCTTTTTAACTTTGAATACTTCGAATTTAGCCTTTCGTGTTCTGTTCTTTTTCCTCACCGCTTTAATCAATAAATTAATTTCTAGGACCAAATGCTCCTCGGAAAGCTGATGCTGACGGCGACGAAGGTTTGCGTTAACATCTATCGATTTTCTTTCATATTGTAAATGAAAGGCTCATTTTTAAGTAACGTTTAGGCGAGAGGTTTCAAGTGCGTTTCTTGGCTTCTCTGGCGATAACTGCTGAAGCACATATTTTCATCGAGATGTATCTTTCTAATTTTCAGGTAGCACGCGATTTGGGTCTGGCCAATGGCTACCGCGTCGTGGTGAACAACGGAGCAGATGGTTGTCAGAGCGTGTTCCACCTCCATCTGCATGTTCTAGGAGGACGCCAGCTCGGATGGCCTCCAGGCTAAATTATTTTTACGTTTTTTTCGAGTGTTCATTGAAACTTTAATGGTTTCGCATTGTTTTTTCTTTACCGGTGAGTGTAATTTAATAAATACTGGTATTTTCACAATGTTGTTGAAATCTGTTCTTTCTGTTCTCGAAAAACGTGCTTCTTATAATAACCTTTGAAGGAAAAGTCACAATTCTCCCCAGCGAGCTGTCGACCCTTCTCATATGGAGGCCCTGCTCCCATCCCTCAAATTCGCTCTGGTAATCGCGCTCACCTGTTGCCGTGTGTCGGCACAACTGCCTTTGATCAGCTAGAATTCAAGGCCTCACCTTGAACAAACGTCACTAACATCTGTTGCATGCAATATGCAATGAGGCGGAAGCTGATACGTCTTTTATCCCATGTGGGTAAGGGTAGGTTAATCATTAGATGGTATTCATTGAAGAGGTCTTCCGAACTTGGTTGGCATCATTGTCAGTCAGCGCGTTTTTGTTCCATTTGGCGGAGAATGTGACCTTTTGGCCATCTATAGGCTATCACCGTGCCGAACTATTCGAGGTTAAGGGTCCGTGAGGCTGATTAAAAGAGGAACCGCGATAGTTGATAATCTCGCAAGGCGGTCTGAAAATTCTCATTCAGACTGCCTTTCTTGGAAGGCTGTTCTGAATCCATGAAAAACCTTGGGTAACCAGAATCTCTCACTATTAATGAGCGCAGAATTGGAAACTTCTCGGTGCGAATTAAACCATCATCGAGACCGCAGCACAGTCTGGCAAAATGCAAACTAATGCAGATCATCGATTTTTCCTTTTCCTCGGAAACTCGGGCATATATTCCCTCCGTTTCCCTCATGTAAACCAGCGATCCCTTTCGTCCAGTCTTTCGCTTCCTTCCGTGATTTTTCGCCATTTCTACGCCAAAAATCTGAGCGCGCACGATTAGCGAGCTGAGCGCACGAAATTACGGCTGAACAGACGTGTTCCTTGGCTTACGCGGCTTATCGGCTGAACTGTTGCGTCTTCGATGTCGGATGATTGAACGCGTAAACTCCCCACTTCCGCTGCTTACGCGATGGTTTTTTCATTTAGAATACCTACCGTGGTTATGGGACCCGCATGGCACAGTGGTAAGGGGCGCTGCTGACACCCACACGGTCGAGCGATCGATCCCGGCCCAGGATAACCAAGCCATCCATCCCTCCGGGGTCGGGTGAATTGGTACCAGACTTGTCTGGGAAGGTAAGGACACTGGTATAGCGGCTGACCCCCGCAGGTCATTGTATAGGCCAAATACGCATTCACCAAGCCTCTACGACTTGAGTTCAACACTAATGTGGCGACGCGTCCTCAGCGGACTGACCAACGCCCGCACCTTTACCTTTTTACCTTTTACCGTGGTTATCGTCGTCAGAGAACTTTTGTTTGCAAAAAAATTTTGCCGCTTTAGTATAGGAGGCAAAAGCTTTCTGAGGAGGGCGAGGTGATCTTGAGGCTCAGTAAACTCCACAAGTCATTGAAGTACAAGGAAAGACGACATCATACACCAACGGCGAGGTGTAAGGAAAGGAGAATTCTAGCCATCTTGCCCGAAATCGCTTTCAAAATGCTTCAAATCAAGTGCCTAGTTTCCTACCGCAGCGTCATGTTTTGGCCGACTTCCTTTAACAGGTCCTAAAACCAAAGGCGGGAATGTCTTAGGCACTGCCCTATTCCGTAGCATGGCAGATAGAACAACAAATGTGCTGTTCTGTCCTAGGTGTAAAATGAACAGTACGAATTGCAGGTCAGAAATCTGGGATCTAGGCGTGCGATGGTCTGCTATCCATCAGCTTATAGTTTCCTATTCTCTATCTTCCCCCCTCTTATGGTAAGGGTGCTGAATTATTTGTACGCCCAGGTCAGAGTTCCTCAGACAACACTGAGCCCGTTGTTTTTATAGCAGAAGTGAATCAGTCACGCGTGGTGCAATGATAAGAGGCGCTACTTGAACCCGCAAGATCCAGCGATCGATTCCATCCCGGATAACCAAACCTTGCATCATTCTTCCGGAGTAAATTGGCACCGGAAATGTTTGTGATTTCGGGGAAGGTGTTCTTGGCGGGTCTTTGAACGTACATAATAAATAATAAAAAATAAGTAAAAAATAAAAGGTAAGAAGACACTGGGCTCTACAGAGGCTGCCTCGTCAAGTAATTATGTAAGGCAAACACGCACTCACCATCTATCTATCATTCTGAATCGAGGACGAAAGCGCGGCGCGTCCTTACGGGGCTAGACGACGTCGATCACTTTTCGTTTCGATCAGATAGGTTTACAACATACAGTTTGTTATAACTCAGATCAGATGACGGAGAGCAAGTGAGTAGATCACTCTGTGCACGTTGATGTTTTCATGTAGGAAACTGACAATACTTTCCAGCCACATTCACAAAAAAGCAGGCAGTTTTGTCTGCCTCTTGACGAACGAATATGTACCTCCGATAGAAAGTCGCCACCTGTACTGAATATTCCCGGTTATTCAATATTTTCTTCTCCTCAAAATTGCCATGTGAAATGTTTATTATGCCGTTTGCTGTTTTCCAATCCCTTCATTCAGCCCACGGGGCGCACGATCGAGCTCATTAATCGTGTCCCGACCTATAACCCTGTCAAATCCCTGTGTCGACTCGCTCGTTTGTTTACCCGACGCACGACCATAAGTCCTCTCAAACCCTTTAGTCATTCGGCGCGATCATCCGGTGGCCAATACGCCTGATCTCGTCCAAATGAGGACAAGTTTCGAGATTTTCGCTTTTTCAGCTGCACGTTCCATTCGATTGTCAAAGAGGTGGACGACCAAGTGGCGTAACACTCATCGTTGTTGGAAGTACTGAGCTAGGTGCTAATTACCACTCGTCCAGCCGTATCATTTTGTTGGTAAAATTTCACATAAAATTTCATTAGATCAATTCCAGGTACTTCAAAAGACAAATGAAGACGCATACATGTACATACAAATGAAGACGTCATAAGAAAGACTTTCACAAGCAAAAATGATGCTGTTTTCGCGAATGGAAAAAGTTTCCCGTCAGATAGAATTGAACTTCGTCATATAGTCAGCTTTGATTTTCTCTTTCTTCTCAATAATGTTTTCCTATGTTTAGGGGATGGTTCAGTGGTAAGAGGCAATTCTGATACCCGCAATCGAGCGATTAATCCTCGCCCAGGTTAACCAAGCCTTACATCTCTCATCGGTCGAGTGAATTGATATCAGATGGGAAGGTAAAGACGCTGACTTGGTATAGCGACCCATACCCGCAAGTCACTGTATAGGGCAAATACGCATTCACTATGCTTCTACGATTGTGAATGGAACACGAGTGCATCGGCCGTTTTTGATGGACTGATCACCTTTAATTCATTCATTCTGTGGATTTCTAATTTTCAGAAAATCCTATAAATCCTAGAAAATCCTATATTTACCTAAACCTTTATATTTAGCTTCGTTTTTACATTGAGGGGTCGCGAGGAAATGAGTGCACTCGCCAAATTTCGCCCATTACCCACTGATCAGAGCTGAGCCGTGGAGAAAACTGCTATCTTAACCCCGCAAACGGGGAAAGTAGTGCTAGATTAAGAGACAGTCTGCTGTCATTAGGCAGACAATGTCGCAGCACATCATCGTTACTCCAAACCGGAAAGCATTAGAGAATTGCGTAGCCGTTTAGGATTCTGATCCGCACCGCTTCCAGGTGAGAAAGCTCGCGTAATCGCCGTCGCGTGCCACGATCCAGTTTCGAAGAGACCTTCTTCAGAACAGTCAATCATCAAGTCATCCACACGCCGCAACAATGGCAATGACGCCGTCGCGAAAGAAGAAGGCTGTGGCTTTGACAAGCGATCCAGATGGTCCATTTATGCAGAGAGACCGTTCTCCGTTGTCAGTTCTGACCAGAAAAAAAAATGTGTGAGAAGAATTCGGGCAACAGACGCTAAAGAAGAAGTTACCTAGCTAGTTTAGGCTCAGGATGTTGTATTCTAATAACTGTTTGTCTCAACAGTTGCATTACTACTGTTTTTTCGTTTTTTACACCTACTATTTGTCCATTTTACTGTCTGCTGAGTTTTAGCGCACCACGACGTGTATAAATAAATAGGTAAATTTATAAATAAATAAATAAATAAATCTGACCACTAGTAATCATTACTGAAGGATTCATCCTGACATTTTTGTATAAAGTAAAAGGCAAAGGTGAGATAATTGGAAGGACCATCCTTATGCAAGAATTCGAAATTCTGGGTAGTTGATTTCTTAATTGGAGCAGAGGTTGCTACAAGTTTTGAAAGTTAAATGACATAAAAAAAAACTCATAGAAAGTCATAGATGGAACGTCATGCACAAAATTTCTATCAGAGTATGGCACAATGTTCTTAATTCGCATAAGTGGTTAGTGGGGGTAGATATAAAATAGTTGCCTCAGGCTAGTACTTCTTTCTACCTCCGTGTCTATCTACAAATCTATTAATCCAACTCTCTCCTGAGTTGTTCCCAACAGAGGTATTTGCTTTGGTTGAGAACACCCATAAAAGTCCATGGACCTGCATGAAGTCTAAATTCCATTCTGGTTTGAGTTTTCCACTATCCTTTAATTTTCCTGTCTATCCCATCGAAATAATAAAACAGCAAAATCAAAGCTGAAAAATAATGGAATCACGGGTATTAGTTACCAGTAAGATGTTTAGTCTGGCTTTTCCATGTTGATGTCTATCCAGTTGAGCTAAAACTGGAACAGGGCCTCCTCTCGTACCGTGTTCATCTAGTTATGTATGGTTTTCAGCAATCAACTGGAAGGGGCAAGTAGCCATCCCGATATCCGGTAGGTGTTTATGTCCGTCAGAATCTGCAAACGGTCGCCGAAAAGGTTTTTACCGGCAACGGACTTCCGGTCAGCGCTCGTCGGACGCTGTAATGAAAGCCGAACCACCGTTGCTGTCGGACGTAATGGCGAGCGGCGCAACACTTCACATTGTCGGCATTTGCCCTGTCGGAAGTCCTGTTTCATCAGCCACTCCAATCGCTGAAGAAGTTTTGCAGCCCTTTAGTAGCTGAAACTATAGGAAGTGTGCAACTCAAACACTGACGTTGGATATGGAGGATACTCGATTCTATTTTCGTCCTCTTCTCGCTTTCAGGCTGATTGCGGCATCAGACCTAATCCCTCCGGTTTGGATCGGAAATCTTGCTGGGAACCAAACATTATAAGATTGTCTGAAAATTAGAAATCCCCAGAATGAAAGTATTATTGGAAGATGATAGACAACCAGGATGCGACATGAAATGCGAGTATTAATTCCGCAAACGATCCGCTCTAGGTGTAGCTAGATATTCAATCTGTTGCACACTAATAAGGTTAAGCATGTAGTTAACATGGTTCCTGGGACCACCTTAGCTGTCAGCGATCGATCCTCGTCCGACCTAACGAGCCTTCCATTCCTCTAGGATCAGAAAAATTTGAAAAAAAGAAAAAAAAATCAGATTAAACCGTGATGGTGAAGATACGGGCTTGTACTGAGGACGAATGAACCAGGGCGTCTTTAGGGAAGGGTTTTTTAGGGTTTAAACCATTTAACCTTCACCTTCACCTTCCAATGACCACGTAACATTTAGCAAAGTTCCACTAAGGTAATTGATCCACTGCTGAGTATGAATTAACCTTGATAGGTCTCTGCAGCTCGGAATTCGAAGGCGAAAGAACTAGTGCGACACTAGCGAAGACTTCAGTTCGGACCACTTTACCTTCATCTTCACCTTCCAATGGTTACACAATATATAGCAAATTTCCAGTAGAGTAGTTGATCCACATGTGAGTATAACTTAGCCTTGATGTTTCTTTTCCGACAATAAGGATGATCCTACGTATGAAGACGACGCCGCCGAGTTTTCCGTGCATTTGTGCCTTCACCGCTCAACAGTGTTTACATCCGAACCCTGAAACTTTGGTACCAGCGTACAGACCATCGAACACGGATTGTCGTGCAGCCTAAGGCGATTAGCTGTGACAGGCGAACGCCGCAGCATCAATCAGAGCGGCCAGTGAAAGCCCGGCGGAACACGGACGGTGGTTCGTTCCGTTGCGCAAGCTGCGCAGAGCTCGTGACCGCTGCGCTGGACGGATGAGATGTCAGTTTGGAGGCCACACACCCACGATTTTCAAATCGGCTCCGGTAGCAGGTGAAATCGTCAACCGACAGAATGACAATAAAATGCTGCTTTGGTTTTAGAGGTCCTGATGAATGTAGTGGTTTCCTGTACACAGGTGGCTTCTCTTGGCACTGCTCGATAGAGTGACACCACCCGATGGTACTTGAACTGGGTTCGCTATTTGCTTAATTTCTTGTCTCGAGAGATTTCCTAGGCCCTTGTTATACGTTCGCTCACCCCCCAGCTTAACTCGTCCATTCAGTACCAGACACCGTGGGGCCAGACACGTTTGTACGAGTTCACCACGCCAGCGTCACCATGATAACTCGTACAAACGTGTCTGGCCCCACGGTGTTTGATACTGACTGGACGAGTTACGCTGGGGGTGAGCGAACGATATAGATGATAATGTAATGTTTTGCCTTAACAAATCTCGAAAGGTTCGGATTGTTGTTGTTGCCGTTTCCCCCATACACAAACCATTTGTTAGTTAGTTTGTTACGAGTTGTACTTCAATTTTTATTATATTCGGTTATACTGAATTCTACGCTTTTCACCGGATTGTTGAACTCTGTCTAGCGATTGGTGTAGTATTGGCTAAAAGACTGGTTTTTTTGCGAGTTCAGACTTCCTAGGAGCCCAAACGTCCAGATATGCAGGTGTGGGGTGCGGGGTTGAGCATCGTCGCGAACTTTGCGAAAGTTTAAAGGCCTGGTGGTCAGTAGTTCTTACAATATAGAAACACATTAGCGATGTGCCGGGTGGTGTCGTTCCCTCTTTTGCTGGTAAACCACAGAGCTCAATATTTATTTATATATAAATAAATAAAATATATGACTTGGGATTGTCATTTTTTTCTGGGTCTTTATAGTGTCGTTGAGCTTAAATCTTAGGACCATTTGTTTTTGTCCCATTGAATTTGCTAGTTCAACTTAAAAATCGGCTGGTACCGAACGATCTGTTGGAACGAGAAATCAACGAATTTATCTATCTATCCATCTAATTTAGAAAATGGACAGTTCTGAAAGTGGAAACATTTTGCGTATGCAAAGCTGTTTGCAAATGTCATGACTCACTGGATATACTCAATCACAAGAGTGCCAGATTGCTTCATATTCTCTCTACTCAAACGGCCTCCTTTATCTTACGATTAGCGTTAGCATTATACTTGAAAGAGTCAATGTTTTCCGCAGCTCTCACGTTAGCCGAATCACCTGGTGACCACGGTGCCGCACTGCTGCCTGTAAGTCTAAAAAATGTTGATATTGATGTTTACAACAGGAATTGCAGCTGGACAGTCTTGTAGACAACTTGTACGGAGTCACCTAATAGCTGTAGCAACACCATATTGGTTTTCTTTTTTCGGAACGCCCATTTGTTATTTCAGTTAATTAGGCGTAGTAAAGTGGTATGAGCAGTCACTGCCGTTAGCACGATCGAGCGATAGATCTCCGCCCATGCTTACCAAGTCTTCAATCACTCGGAGGTCGTCTGAATTGGTATTGGATTTGCCTGTGAATGTAAAGACCCTGATTAGGTATAGCGACTGGCTCCCGCAAGTTATTGTATTGGCCAAACGTATTAACCCCGCCTGAACTCTGACGGCTGATCAACGCCGACACCTTTAGCTTGGTCTTTTACCCTATTTCAATGAATTTCATTCCAATTTTTATGCAAGAACGGTGGTAATGGGTAGGGTCTAGAACCACCACTCCATTGCACCCGCTAGTCTCAACCCTCGGCTGTCACATTCGAAGCTATCCACCGAGTATAGCATACACGCCATCATCAGAACCAGACCCGACGCAATCTCTTCCGGATCATTTCACCCGCACCTGTTGCAGTTCAGTTAGCATGAGAGCGATGCTGAAAGCGAATTGTTTGGGGAAGAAACTCGTTCGACAAACCGAAAATCGTGGTGGTGGTCGTGTTCGGTCAGTGATGGCGTAATTGCGATGCCTGCTCAGCAGCAGTCGCGTGATCGCCGTCAACGGCAGCGTGGATGATGATGAGTCTGTCCTCCGTCGGAACTACGAAAAGCAAACACACAGAGACCGACGGAAGACCGAGGTCTCATCTTTGAAACGGTGGTCTGTAGATGATCAGCGGTCAAAGTGCGGGCGGATTGGAGCGATGCGACAAGCTGGGCCCAGAAAGTCAATGTCTTTAACTTGCCAGATAAGTCTGGTATCAACTTGTCGAACCTCAGAGGGATGGAAGGCTTGGTTAGTCCGGGCGGGGATCGATCGCTCGAAAGTGTGGTGGCATTAACGCCACTTACCACTGCGTTACGAGATCTCCCTATGCTTGAAATACAGCTAAAAAACCCCTAAATATCCCACTAAGAATGGAATGTGAACCGTGCTCCTCAGCGACCTATGGGGTTTACTCGAGGTCTACAAATGTGACGGAGAGCTGGATTGTCATGAATTGGAAAGTCGAGACGAAGTTGGAGGAAAATCCGAGGAAGCTTCAAACTCTTCCAAGCGCTTCCGGCAGCTACTCAGTCCCCCGAACATTGTCTGCTGCCCGATAAATGGAAAACAATGTAATTTAGCCTCGGACAAAGCTGAGTCACAGTCGAATCCGTATCATTCCATCCGTCTCTGCAGAAACACCGAAAGAAGCCAGCTAGCCATCAGTCAGCAAACTGAGTAAGCGAAGGCCACATGTAAACAGGACAAGCTTACTGAACTAATTAAGTAACTAACTACCAACGCGGAAACAAGAAGTCATCACTTGTTCTAGTGACGAATCTGGCTGTGATGGTTACCTAACTGGAAAGGCAGAGAGCGAAAAAATGGATCTCATTTAGGAACGATTTCTCCAGATGTGTGTCTCGGCCAGTCAGGCCGGGCACTAAGCTAGGTTGAACCCATAAAAAACTAACCCAGATTGTATATCATCAATGTATACAATATAACGCATGGAGAAACATCTGCCTTGTGTCCGAACTAGCCAGCAGTAGAACAGGCATGACCTCATCACCATGAGCTCATGGTGTAGCGGCTGGCAACCACTGGTCATTATATAGGTTCAAATTGTATAGGCAAAGCCTTTCCGATTCTGGTCGGAAGATGAATGCGTGGCGCGCACCTTTACCTTAACATTTTACCATGAACTTATTGGAACTGATAACTGTCAAACGGAGAAGAAATAAGATAACACTTGATATTTACACATTTATGTGTTAATAGCTGTATTTACAAAAAATCACAGAATTGAGAACGAACACTACGGCCGGGTTTATACTTCGGTCCCTGAGCGACTAAGTCAGGGTTCGCCTTAACACTGATGTGACCACCACTGAACAAATCACATCATTAGACGTTCAATTAGAGAATGTGATTGAATATAGGGTACACATCAAGGGATATTTTTTCCTGAAGAGAGCGACACTATTCGCGTCGCTCGGCGACAAAGTATAAACACCGGCTCCTATTATTTTCTGCTTGATACAAGAACAACAACAACCTTCACAAGGGCTGCAGAGTGAGAACAAACACAGGAAGAGTCCATTTTGAGAACGCGAGCGTGTCCTAGCACGTCTCACGGAACCGTAACATCACATCAGTTGGGAAGCGAGGTGGTGGGAGCTTCTAAGTCAGACCGGCAGCTTGTGTCGTTGAAGCTCGTCCACGTCTCCTTCCTCTGGAACTCCTTCTTCGTACACCGATCGATGGCCTGAGACGACCTCTACAACGAGTCCACTTGTCGGACGACGATTTTGTGGTGCGGTTGGCACATCTCGGCTATGGACACTAGTGAGACCTGAAATGGGAAACCTTGTTTTATTGCTGGTTTCTCGTTGTTATTTAAAAAATGAAGTACTTGGTTTAGTGGTAGGAGGCGCTACTTCCATTCGTATCCTAACTAGCTCTTTCACCCCTGTGGTCTGGTAAGTTGGTACCGAACCTTGGCTCTTCGCTGCAAAGGTTCTTCTGGCTGGATTCTTTTGGCTATTTCTTTGACTATTCTTTTGGCTGTTCTTTTGACTATTCTTCTGGATATTCTTTTGTCCACAATTTTTCATTTATCACTGAATTCTCTGACTAATTTTCAAGGTTTAAGTCGTCATGACGACACTGGCCACAGTTTTTTGGCTCTCTCCATCTGGGGACCCGCTTTCGGACGAGTTACAACCTCCTCAAGCAAACACACCTCTGATGGAATTTGCGCTTCGCCTTCTGGAGCCATCAGGAATAGTGCGTAGTCACCGTCCGGCTCTTTACGATTCATCGTCAATACGATGGCGATCGCCTCGCGACATGACGTCTCCTCGGCCAGCAGCAGCGACTTGTAGTTGGACTAAACAAATATTTTTGATATTACCTTTTAGAAATATTTTTTGTAATATTTTATATTTTGAACTTTTTTTGTTGCATATATGAAGATTTAATTAGATAACTCCCGATTTCACTCTCTATAGTTACTGGATGGTATCTTTATGACTTATTAGAATGGAGAGATACACATATTCGAGTTCTCTCATCTTTGAACCCCTAGATAATCTCCTTCATAATTTTCCTCCTACTTCTCCAGCTCGCTATCAGCTTCGAGAGGTAAAAGCAAAATACTGAAAAACAGGACGAGGGGGATTGATTGGGTGCTACAGACAAACATAAAGTAAGGACAGAATGTATTCATTAAAACACTTATTCATTTCACGTCTGTTTGTGAATTATATTGCGGCATCCAGAGAACCACTTCGTTTTGCATCTTATCTGACGCTTAAGAAGAGAAAAGAAAGACCGAAAAATAGCGGTTCAGTTGACCTTCTGCCCTAACATTTTGAGACATATCATCCCAGGGGATCGCGCAGCTTATCACGGTAAAGCAAACATATTATAGCAGTGACAGAGAACGGTAGAAGAAGCAGGGGGTGAGGGCAGACCCCTCGATTTACCAATTGAAATTTCCAGGTCCTTTAATGTTCCAGGTTCCAAAATACGGCGCATGTAGTTCAGTGTTAAGAGGTTCTATTGACACAAGCGCGGTCGAGTGATCCATCCCCGCCCAGTCTAACCAAGCCTTCCATCCTTTCGGGGTCAGATAAATTGGTACCAGACCTGTATGGGAGGATAAAGACAAGACACGTTTCTTGGCTTAGCGCCTGGCCTCCGCAAGTATAGGCCAAAAACGCATTCACCATGCATCAACGATTCTGAATGGAAGACGAATGCGTGGCGCGTCTCCGGGGAACTGATGAACCCCGACCCCTTTACTTTTACGTTTACTGACAGAAGTAGCCCTACCATCAGTTCAAATTCGTGATCCTCGAGAGAAGGACATTCGAATCAGCGCGAGGGCAGCTGAGCCCTACAACGCGCATCGGAAAGGAGGCCATATCGAAATACAACACTTAGCTGACCAGACGGCTGGCTTGGCAGATACGATGGCCACCCTCAAATTGCCCAGAGATTTCAATTTCCTTAGATAAACTTTTCTGCTCCATTTCTACATCATTGCGGGCTGGGAAATAGTTAGTAGTTGACTTAGCAACTACGAAAAGCATAAGAAATAGGAACAACTTTGCTGAGATCCAAGGAAGAGGGAACTTGGAAATTTGGAAAAAGCGGTTTTGGGGGTTTTTTCAACATGAAATTTTCGGAAAAAAGCAGGTTTGGGTTTTTTAAATGAGTTCGCTTGAGTTATCCTCACTATTTCGAAACCAAAATGTGGAGACAAGTTCTCAATTAGAAAATGCAACAAAAAACGAGTGTCGACGTAGATATACAAATTTTTAATTTTCATATTCACAATGGAACGCCTGCTAACCTGTGGTGAAATATTGTGGTCGTGCACTCTGACCAGCGTTCCTTCCGACATCATGTGCAGCACAAATCGTGACATGTTGGCTGGATGGCATCTAAAACAGAAATGTACAAATATTTTACATCTGGAAAATCATCGAGTTCCCGTCGGAATAATTATTTCATCCAACCATAATTTCGATCCAACCAACATTCATAAGATTTAAGTGAAAATAACGACCTCTGGAGCTCGAGCGGTCTGGCGTCGGGATCGAGCCTCAGAATCGTCCGCACCGGTTTGCCGTCAGCCTTCGTCGTCACCTAAACCAGTGGTTGATTTTCACAGCGAGAAATGATATACGCAAATAAATATAAAAAGGAAAGGAGGCTACTGCTATACTGGAATTCAGTTCAACGGGAAGGTAAAACGATTAGAAGCGTTTTCTTCAGCTATTATTCGAATCAAATAATGGGAAGCTGAAGTAAAAAAAATGTCTCAGCCAGCGCAGAGCGGGCAAAAAAAACACAACAAAACAACAAATGAAGCTCACCTCCATCCACAATTCAAACAAGTTGGGATCCCTGCAGGAAATTTTGAATTTGCTTAGAACGGTGTCGATGACGGAGCGGGTGCTGCACTGCGTGGAGACGCGGATCGTCTTGTAGTCGGTGCACGCCTTTACATTACTCGTGTACACTCGAAGAGTCCCCTGAAATTCGAGCCAGGTGTGATTTCAAAAAGTAAAAGTGTAATAGCCGTAGTAAGCAATAATGATTTTAAAATAAATCACTAGGACGTTAGCTGTTTTTCGTACTCGTTTTTCACCTCTCTAGCAATTCCAGTGGCCCTTCAATTCAATTTTTATGCCTTCCAAGGTTTTCAGGTGAAAATCTTCATTGACGATTCTGTCTTTCAATCTACTTGTTATTTTCAGAGGCCGGCTCCATCGCTAGAGCTCGGGCTCTTCGTTAGGAGCTTAGTGAGTTAGGGATGGACTTAGAAAGGCACAAGAATGAAATCGAACGATTGCTTACATTACGCCGATGTTCGAAGAAGAGAAAACCTGGGAATCTCAGTAATCATAGAAGAGTCATAATTAATCTGAGACGGTAAGAAGGTCATCATCTCAGAGGCAAAAACCTCCTCCTTTGAGTTTTGTGCGAGCCATTGTCACGACCTCCAGCCGCTGATCTCACCTCCTGAGCAGTGAGCTCAGGTGGTGAGATCAGCGACCGTAGAGGTCGATTTGAATAATCGCCATCAACATTTGCCTAATCCCACCATCCCACTACAGGGACTGAATGCGACCAAGGGGCCGGATGTTCCCATCAGAACTCTTAACCTATTCGTACCCAAACCGAGTACAATTTCACGCTCCATTTACGACTGAAGGTGAGTGCATTTCGATTAAACCTACATTACAAGCGAAGTTGGAATCTCAATGCATTTGAAAGTTTTAATTAAGCACTCTAATGTAAGACTTCAGTAGGTATTTGTGGCCCTGAAGACCGCTGCTTTTGCATATTATGAATTTTTGGTGGAATCTATACCGAACTCAGGTGAGTTCTATACCAGTTCCCTAGCAGCCATCCGTTACTGAAGAGAACCAAGATAACTTTATATTCCTTTTTTTTCTTCATTTTCTTTTATCCATCACTTCTTGAGAAGCTTCGACTAGATAAG
Source organism: Nippostrongylus brasiliensis (assembly GCA_030553155.1). NCBI lineage: Eukaryota > Metazoa > Nematoda > Chromadorea > Rhabditida > Heligmosomidae > Nippostrongylus > Nippostrongylus brasiliensis. Next base: position 26,841,593 of record CP130732.1, read on the forward strand.
CGAGCCCGATGAACCTCATGAATAGGTTTTCGACTGCAAAGAAGAGAGCCCCAGGAAAACTGTCCCGGAATAGAACTACCGTCTCCGCTCATCGAGAAAAAACCTTGAAATGAAGTACATTCCACGTTCGGCTATCGGAGAATCTTGGAATGGTCGAAAATGAGAAATGAAATTGTTCATATTAATCTTGGTTGTGCTGCAGAAACTAGACTACTTACACTTATTATTTAGGAATGAATTATGTATGAAAAATTCGAATAAGTAAACTGACATACCCAGTCGCTATCCGAGTTTGCACTGTCGACGGAGTTCAACGACGCCAACGAGTTACTTCGACTGGTAAGCGTGGTGTCATGGGTGGACGACGACGGACTTCCATAAACCGACGGTCTGCTTGTGGCTCTCACTTGATACTTTAGCATTCTGAAAAGGCAGCGAACTTCTCCAAATGTTGACACAAAAATTGCAGCGAAAATCAGCGAAAACCCATCAAAACGACGCTGCAGGAGGAGTGGCAGGAGGGCGCTCGAAAGGCGCCGGAGAGTCGTGTTAAGAGGGCGCTATTGAAATGACGACGACATAAATGTGACGCTCATTGGCGAACTATTGCGCCATGAACGAAACTTCTCATGTGCACACGCAAAAGTAATTGACACAAAAAAACGCTCATTAAACGTATTGAATGCTGCTGTGCCGAACGAGGACGACGAAAGGGTCGAAACGTCAGGTCATTATAAAAATTGCAGTCCTTGAAGCTCATTAAACGAACTCGGCGCGTAATTAAATTGAATGGATATCGGATGCAGAAGGCTCAGAGATACTGCAGCGAGCTTTTGCAGACTTCTATGCTTACTTTATCGAATAAGTCGCGTATGTGTCGACATGATCAAATTAACATCGGGACCTCATTGAAATTCGTTTCTCGAAAGACAGTGATCCGCATGATTTCGATTGGAACAGATCTACTTTTCGACTTCTCTCCTCAGCGGAAACATCGAGTGTGGCGTTGTACCTTTGAGCATTTCTCCACATAATCGTTTATCGACTAGCATAACTCAATACGACCGGTGCAGAAAGAGGAGAAAATTTGATTTTTCTATCAGTTCTCATTTAGTTGCTCTAGAAGTAGTTGTATGTATCTCGAGATGGCAAACGATATAGAATACTTCTGACGATATTATACGAATGAAAACACGAAATCCACATAGGAGCTAAGGCTTTTCACCTCAACTCAGGTGGCGGGGTTTTTAAAGGTGAAAACATTAATGGTGAGAAATTCTCAGACGACAGGAACAAGCTGATACATGTCCAGGTGTTCGTATTTGAGGTAGCACGAGAATGGTCATGCGAGTGGTTATCCTTAGTAACAATCATTATTCAAAATTAATTCAAAAATTTATTCCTAAATTTTATGTGACTCACTTCATTATAACTTACTTATTTATGATAGATTGTGTACAATTAAATTGTGTTTTTGACGGTCAACTTGAAACAATATAATAATTGAATGAATAATATACAAAAATTATTAAGTCATAATTTGATGGACAAAAACACTGCTTATTTCTATGCAATCTAATACATGTTGCCAGTAATGAAAAAGGGCTCAAGGGTAGAAACTGATTAGAGCCAAATGAGCAAGTTTCTAAATTACACCAACATTCCCCTGAATTAGTGAGTGCGAAGAGATGTGAAAGATAAATGAAGTTAAAAAGGATAAAATCACTTCGAGGTGAATACGACTTCTCTACGGGAGTGCTGATAATCTTTCACTGTCCATATAGAAGTATTTACTCCTCCAGATTAGGACTGAATGAAATACGCTGAATTTCCGTAGTAATGGAACATTTTCATGTAGGCGTCAAAACAAGAACGCAAAAGTCATGAGCCTTAATGAAGTTCGGAAGTCAAATGATAACCAAATCTGAATGGATCGTTCGGCCGTCTAATTCTAATAAAATAAATGATTTCTAACAAAATCGTAATAACCTCTAATAATTAGTTCTAATAAAGAAGTTCTCATAATTTCTTCGTATACAATTCTATCTGTGCAATTGAATAATAGTTGCTCTTCGAGTATGCGGACAGGGTCACCTATTCGACACCCTTCCTAAGCGCTTCCTTTCTTACGATTAGTTTTTTGGATTTTGTTTTGTTAAAAAGAAAACTCCACAACTAGCGCTCGCTGTGTGATCAGGCGGATGTGACCCTCAACATCATTTGAGGTCAAGACCACGCTTACCCGAACAGCACATACTCGAATTTCACACATTAAACACCGATACAACCCTGAACTGTCTAATCGTTGTGAGACAGAACTTCATAAGCAAAAAGCACAACGCGAACTCTCGATGTGAGAAGATCTCAAAGTTCATCTGCGAGGTTTCTTTAGATTTACAACCAGTATGCGCTCGAAGCTCTTTACTTCAAACACAAGAAGCCGTCCAAAGGTTGAACATGGAGGAACAGGATCTACCTTCGGGTGGATTCAGAGTGACATTGAAGTTCTTTCTATGAGTTCGTGCTGTTCATCGAAACAGGGTGGAGTATGAGAACATAGTCCGTCAAACCAATTCGAAAAAGCAAGCGGAGTCACTGGATGCGAAAAATATAAACGATGACGCAGATATTGACAAATGTTTGACAGGTAGGAAAAAAACAAAAAAAAATTTGAATCACCTTACAGTTTCTATGTTCTCAAGAATGAAAAAGTACTAAAAAATAGCATCTGATTTGTTTAGGCAGGTCCAAAGTTTGATACTCCCTTGATGCCCTTTTTTCTACGGCCTCCACACGCCCCGCAAAAGACAATGTTTTCAGTTTTCAAGAGAGTTATTCGACCGAAGCAAAAAGGGATCCAAGATTGTATGTCGAAACTCCAGAAAAATGAGCTCTTCAAGCTGAAAATTTCCGCAGGGAAGAGCCAACAAGAAAAGAGAAAGAAAAACGAAAACGCTTCGTTGACAGTTCCAGATATGAAAATGAAAAAAACGATATGAAAATAAAGAACAGGCTACAAAAGGGAGGAAAGATAAGAATTTGGAACAAAAACGGAACAAAACGAGAGATACGAAGGATCCCAAAAACTGGTTGCTTAAAAACCGGAGAGGGGTCACTTAGCGCGACTAAGGCGCAAAGAGCCTCGGCTGCCCACAAACCACCCAGCTGACCGGAAGGACTGTGCCATAACGTAGAAAACTGCTTGAAAGCAGAAAAAATGGGAAGGAAAATTGCAATAACGAGAATTTCGAGAGACAATTAAACCCGGAATTTTCGCTGGAAATAATTGAATAGCATAACGTCATTGTCACGCTACGAAGGACAGCCGAAACGCTCGAAAACGAGGAGAAGAATCCGAAATCGAGAATTTCAATTAGAAATTGAAATTCATGCATTCCATTCGAAAACGTGAAATTCATATGGGCGCATCGATGAAAATAAATGGAACGGCATCGATGATCGTCAAGGTAAGAGGACAGGTAAACTGCACGAAAGCGGCACCGACCGTACAAAATCCGCCCATCATCGACTCATCGGCGCAATTCACTACGGCGCTGAGGACACTTGAGCTCAAGGTGGCGCTACCGGGGTCAACATTAGCCGCCGCACCGCCCCTCCCCCTTTGGCAGACCACGATCCCGCCCCTAGCAGGCCGAACACGCCCTCCTGGCCAGATCATTTCCTCCATAGATGAAAGGGGGATCCTAACAGCGAATTCACAGAAAGTCTTCTTTTGAGGAGAACAGTCTTATTTCTAGTGATGGGAGGTGGAGACGCATAGAGCCTGTTGGCGAAGGCACAGCCAAAACTATCGCATAAAGTCTGAATGCTCTCTCGTCCTCAGGCCTCGTCATCGATGACAACCTTCTTAATATTAATCTGATCTAGAATTAAAATTTGCTCGACAGGTGACAGGTGAAAATTAATACTTCTATTTAATTGAAAGGCTGATTAGAAATTATTACTAAGAAGATTACCATGTGAAATACTACAGCACTAGACAGAAGCCGTTAAGAAAACATTGGTAATGCTGTAATATTTAATCTAGCGAGGGTCAATGAATGCGGTTGTTCCTTTCCTTTATCGAGGAAGGGGCTCTAAAAATGCCCACGGATCGTTTTAGAACGTTTCTTGACCAACGACTGTAACAGTTACTGACATCGAACCTCTAGCTCCCTTCTAGTTCATCATCCTTTTATCCTATTGCTAAATTTGCTGTTACTGTTTTTTGTTGTTCTTTTTTTCTTTATTACCATTTCGTTGTACTTACCTCTCTTGCTCAGGAGAATCATGTTTTGAGTTGTCCTCTTCAATTGGCCAATGTGTTTGTTATTACGTGGAACGGAATGTCCACGTCTTAATAAAGTAAAGTAAAGGTGAATTGGTCGAAACGTTGGTTGTTATAAACTTGTGTCAGTCTTGCCTTGCCGGCTTCATTCTACTATATACTATAATATTCAACATATCAAAGCTCAAAGGCAGTCAATCATAGAACATATCGTATAGGAATCAGCTGTTTGATCTAATGCTCCTTTTCCAATATTTCTACCCGTCTTTCGAGAGTATTAGAAGTTATGAGGAAGAGCTTCAATTGTAGACCTAGACCTTCAATCTAGGAATGGCGAAGCAAATTATGGAACAAAAGTAATGACTATATCGGGTCTGAAGCTGAGAAAATTTAAAGAGATCAGTATTGATCGCAGCGAAGTCCAAGGGGAGAAAAGGAGAGATGGATTTCATACTTGAGTATCGAATGGCTAAGGTTACCGACCAAGAAACCATGACCAGAGATGAACCCATCGTCTTTTCCAAAACTGCCCACACGATAACGAAGGATTGTTACGGTTGGGGTATGAAGTCAATAATTCAAAACAAGCGCGAAAATAAACGAAGAGGACAAACGATCGAAAAAAGATTTTTTGACTCAAAGAAAAAGGGAGGAGGAGACGGGTGCAGTTAGCTGCGCAAATCGGCTTTTTAAAATCAAAATATTTTCCACGCATTCGACATAATTCAGGGGATTGTGTCCTCATGCTCGGATGACAGTAGGGTAGTTATGACACAGATGAAATGGGTGGTGAGTCACTGGTCAAAGTTCCTAGAGAGGGAGGGAAGGGGGGAAGAAGAGAGAGAGAAGGGGAACCTTTCGCAGGTAGAAAACCACTTTTAATAACAAAAAGTGAAGGAAGAAGAAGGAAAAGAATCGAATTCAACGCCCAATGACTAAAGCGAGGTATAGAATAGGAATGAACGATCAAGTACAGAAGTCGGCTTTTATCTCTACTATTCCTCATAGGAGCCATCCGTTTCTATGGACTAAGGAACAATAATAGGGGTGATTAGATTATTCCGGTAGATTTGTGCAGAATGTCATAAACGAGCCTCCATATAGCCTCCTTTAACGGCACCTGTTCGAGTTTCAACAGTCGCGAAATCGTGTCCCATCTCCAGCGACTCACAATAGGCCAAATGGTCCGCACAGCAAACCTATGGAGGGACACGTTTGCCTGCTTCGCCGTACGCTTCCCACCTATTCTACGAGACAGAATTTATGGCAGTCGGTTCAATGGGAAACTTCCCAACACCATTGAAGCCGGCCGTTCTGCCAACAACCGCATTAACGCCCTCGGGTGGCGTCCTCTAATGCGCCACCAGCCAAGTGCTTCTTGTGGTCGTTTCCACTCCCATGCTGTACGAGAACACCACACTCGACTTTCTTGGCTGTCTCGCGGAACTCCACCCAGCTGAAAACCCATCGAAAACTGAAAGGTTCTGCATGAAAAGCAAGGAAAATTGAAGGTGGAATTAGCTCCAACTCAGGGAATCCGCTATGACGATGTTGAAGAGAGCACGTATGCACGGGATTCAAGTTCCTTAACCCGAAAGACGGGAAGACCCATAGACCGTCTGCTGGTAGCTTGCTGCTTCACGCATTTAATACGGAAACTTCCGCTTTGTGACGGTGTATATGTCAATACATGATGGTTAAAAAGTAGAAATTCGAAATCGTTTGAAAAATGCGATACATATGAATAAATAAAGAGAAGTGAAATGAACGGCGTTCAAAGCCTCGGCGCGCATCCGGAAAATGGAAGACTACTATTTTCAGGCACAAATTCCGAGTTAGATATCGGTTTGATTTCGTAGTAGTCTATTCCGCTTTTTCGTCAATTTCCTAGTGACCAATTTCCTAGATCCGCATCAAAGAAGATTTTCGTGGCACACAAGCAAGCCGTTCGTGCAATTCATAAGTACAGCTCGCTGTATTTTTCTGCACATGGGCTGTGGAATAATGGTGTACAAACGAAATATCCTCTACAACGCAAACGACATGTTTTTAAAAAGCAAACGTTTTCGTAAATCATTTTTCTTGGTGGTTATGTAGATGCAGGGAATATGTTCCGCTTCCCACTGATTTTAACTGCACCGCTCTAAGGAATGAGTTAACAGTCCCTGTGTAAAAGGTAAGGCTCAAGGTAACGGTCAATCCCTTTAGGACGGACAGCCGCATTCGTGTTCCACTCAGAATCGTAGAAGGATGATGAATGCGTATTTAGCCTATACAGTGACTTCCGGGGACCAGTCGCTTTACTGCGTCAGTGTCTTCAACTTCTCAGACAAGTCTGGTACCAATTTACCCGGCCGCTGGGCGATGGAACGCTTTATAACACCGACAATGGATCGATCGCTCGACTGTGCGGGTGTCAGCAGCGCCTCTTAACACCATACTGCACTAAAGTCTACACAAACAAAAGCATTCTGAAAAGTGGTTGCGGAGCGATGAAAAACAGGAAGGAGCACTAAGCAGGAGTAGAAACCCTGTGACTGTTTCGAAATGTTTTCCAAAAGCCCCACCCACTCCTCCACAACATCATGAAAGCAGCACGCCCCCGGGGTTGGACAGAATGGTAAAACATGACGTGTTCAGCGTAATCACTGTAGACAACTCATCGAATTAACGAAACATTCGCTAAATTTTCCCGAAATACTGACAGATGAAGAGGACTCCAAAGGAAAAGATAAACAACCTCGCTTTTCTTGACCTTCAGTGGACTTTTCAAACACATACATATTTTAAAAATAATTGAGAAAATGAATAGGAAATGAGTGAAAGTGGAATTCAGCTGGTCGACAATTGATGAAAGAAGGTCGACATTACAGCTTGCTTGAGACAACCTCGTAATTAAGCGAAAGGCAAAAGACAGAGGTGCACAAATATTCGAAAGACTAAAAGTAACTGCCCAAAAACACCATCATTCGAAAGTTTTCGGAAAGGTGTTGTAGCGGAAATATCATGACATAGGCGAAGCTGAATCATCCCCACTGATTATTCATAGAACTCGAAAGAACTGATTGAAAACAAAAATTGAAATTCTATTGAAGAAGAAGTGAGAATCAAAATCAGATGACGAGAATCAGATGTCAAAATCAAATGTCAAGAATTGAGCCTAAGAGCTACGACAAGCGGACCGTAGCAGCCACATGGGCAAAAATGTAAATACCAAAAAGCAAAAAAATGCAAAAATGTAAATATTTGATTTCAGATCTATTGAAAACACGGTCCATAAATTTAGTTGAAGAAGGGTTCTATGAAAAGTTGCACATATTCTTGAAACGTTCGATTATTGAAAACTGGATTCTGATTCTCGTTTCTATTTCAACAGAATTGAAATTTCTGTTTCCAACCAATTTTATTTAAATAAATGAAATGAATGAATCAATAACAGTTATAGACATTGATGAAAGATTCTTAAACCTATTAGTACTTATAGACTTTGAGGAAGGTGAATTAACGTCTAATACAAGAAATAAAAAAAATTGACGTCAAATAGAAGAAACAATAAAAATGTAAAAGCTTTTGCTGAGTTGATGACTTGATCTAACAGTCTCACACCCTATGAGCGCCAGAAGCAAAAGTCGTCTTAATTGAGAAAAAAGCTAAGGTAACGCGTATAACTTGGGTTTTTGCGCTGCATCCAAAGAATAAACAACTTTGTACCAATTTATTCCGGAATGGCTTCGCCGTGCAGCGAATGGGGACGGAAAATGGAAAATTGCAAGAATGCCGTGAGAATTTTAGCTAGAATTACAAGGCATTTCGAGTTGGCTGGACACGGCGGGTGATGAAGCTCAACGACTTGGAAAATTGTTTCTCGATCTTGCACAGGTTCTGCTTGTGGTGTTCTTGCACGTTTCCGGGTCAACGACTTCCCACACTCGTCCGGTCTTTGAACAATGCGAAAAGAATCAGATGTAAACGCGAAATGACAGAATCCGTGAAGCTTCACAGCCATCGTCAAAGAAAGCGCAGTGACTCCCCATCGAACACGAACACCTCGTGGGTAAAGAAAGCTGGAACTTGTCTCTACACCACTCTTTCACCAAAATCGTTCGGTTTAATCGAATCAGAAGCGACAGACAACAGATTTGCCCTTTAAACCGATACTAATTAGTTAGAATTAGTCGTTGATCATCTCGTCATTGCATTTCTCAACCGGAATCTACAGAAACCGAACTTTGGTCTCGTATTTGATTTGTTCCTTGAAAAACGGAAAAGAACCTCGAGCGGCTGTGATTGAAAGGAGGAAGGAGAGAGAAAAGGTTGGTTCAGCTAGAACTTTGTGTACTCCATTCCCGAGTTCTCTCTTCTTTGAATATTAGCGTTTACTTGCAAATGTTACACTCCACAACATTTAATTGCAAAAAGAATAAAAAAGGAAGGGAAAGTAAATGTTTGCGCACTGAGTAACATTTTCGAAAAAACAGCTAACAAAAATAGACTGAAAATTAGTCTTGTTCGGGAATTTGAGCAATTTGAATTTGAGCAATTTGAAAACCGCGTAAAACAGTGTAGAATAAGAAGAGCAGAAAACGAAGAGGAAGTAGGAGAGGAAGAAGAGGAGGAAGAAGAAGAGAAAATGAAGAAGGGGAGAAAGAAGCAGAAGAAGAAGACAAGACGATGAAGAGGACGAGGAGGAGGACGAGGAGGAGTACGACGAAGAGGCGGCGAAGAGGAACACGAAGATGAAGACGAAGAAGAAGAGAAAGAAGAAAAGGAAGCGTGGCCATGTTTGTTTTTTTAAGATCCCTGCAAACGAGTGGCTTTGCTTTAAGCAACGCTTTTTTCAATGCAGACAGATGTCTTCATTTTCGGTCTTAATGAGGGAAAGCCTGGATATATTATGTTTCCTCTCTAATTACTATACAATAGCTAGGCGTTGAGCAGCTCAATAGGCTTCTCTAGTCCCATCCAAATATAAATAAATCTAAATAAAGGAGTGCTCTCACTTAGATTGCTCACACAACAAGTTCCCATCGGACGCTCCAAAAGCAGTTCATGAATCAAGAGGAAAAGTGAACACAGCTGTTAGCAATATGTAAATGCAAAATAGTAACCGAATAAAAAATGACAAAATGTAGAACTATACGCTCGTCTCGTTTCTACCTTTAGACTAGCATAAAATAGAGAAATTCTTCACCGCCCCATAGACTCTTCATCAAAAAGGGTTGGGTATAGAATGGATTGAGCAACTTTAGTCATTAACGACGTATTATGAGTAGAATAATATTCAGGTAAACAACAACAACAACTGGGCAGCGCTCGGTCCCATGTAGCGGTCTGAGGGTCAACGCGCCGAAAGACGTCCGTCGTGCCGATGGCCATCGACGCTGACCGCTGGGGAGGTAGTGAGCGACAAGTGCCCACTCACCGGTAAAAACTGCTCTTTGTCCAGCACCCCACACCGCAAACAACCAGAACTTTGAGAGTTCCGCCACTACACAACGAGCTATTCCATTTACAATTTCTACTAAATATGTTGTCCATGCTGGTATGAGATACGATAATACAGTGCGTTTCATAAATATACGCTACCCCCCTACTTTGGTGTTTTTAATTTTATCAAAAGGGATGCAGTTTTTTCCTTGATGCCATTATCATCAGCATGGAAAATAACCACGGAAAACGCTTTTTTGGAATTTATGAGCTGATGTGGTATTTTTATATCGATTTTTTGATGTCGGCAGGTTTTCGCGACCAACGCAACGCTTTAGTTTCCTGCAGATTTATTAAAGATACGGTTTCAATCCGGTTATTAAATTAATTGGTTATTTTTCCTTGTTCCCCCACCGCTGCCAGTAAGCGGTTCCGCATTCTTGAGTGAGAGTTCTAAAGAGTTTGTGGGCCGATTTTCACGCATTACGTCAGTGCGGCACACCTGATCTCCGTGATGGTGACTTAGTGATCTCTGTTCACATACAAATTTCGAATGGGTATGCGCTAACCATTCTATACTGGATTGCGATACAGCCTACAACCGGCCTCCTCCAAGATCTTAACTCCGTGGACTTTAGAGGACGATTAATTCGAGCGCCATAGATGCATTTTCGCGTAGTCCCGCTGAATCGAGCATTCTACCGTCCGGCGTTGGCTCAGAAAAGGCATAATGTGAGCTGCTAGCGCTTGCTGGTGATTCTCACCATCCAACTCTGTGTTAGTGAAGATCATCTCTATCATTATGATAGCATAAAAGGCGCCCCAAACCACAAGTTAAGGTCCACCGAATTTCCTTCTTCTGAGAAAAAGACGGCTCTTCTCTGTTGACATGAAAGTAACTCTACTCCCTGCCCTATACTTTTAGAATAGCATTATTCTGTCAAATCAGACTATCCGGAATGAGCCTGACACATTTTCCAAATCTCTCTGGGCGTAATTGTGCAAAGCGATAAAATGCCACATTGTGCCTGTCGGTATTTGAGTTTCATTCTCAAAAATGAAGTCGAACCAGCTCACGTGCCCTGGTCAGGCAAGATGTCCACATCATTGCTAAACTGTAGATGTTTGTTTCTTCGGTGGAGCACTCTCCATGTAAACGAGCAAGAGGATGGAATCTTCAAAACTGCGTGGATCTGACGCAGACTTGCGGTACTTCTGGATGTAACTCTGTAAATTTTCCCCTCCCCTCATTGTATACTTGTCACGAACGACTACTAGACTTCTTCTATACATAGCCTCCAGAGTCACACAAATAGACCCATAGGGCGGTCCTGGAGCGACCAACATTTGCAGAGATCCTGCTGATGAATAGATCGGCACCGCTAACAGCAGAAACCGCGGCTAGCTTATTAGAAGTATGATGTTGAGCTAGAGGCATATGTGCAGAATAGCTACTCACAATATTAGCTCGTTTTATGGGAAACCAAAAACAGGAAGACTTTTTTAGTGTAAGGTTCCACTCATCGTGACATGACCAAAAACGAAAAACTTTTTATAAAAAATGCTAAATATATTTATGTAGTGTGAAAAGTGTATCCCGTGATTCTTTTCCATGCTTATGAAAATGAGATACAGGAAAAAGCTGCACCTCGTGCAGCAAAGTGACAACTGCCAAAATAGGGGGGTGGCGTATATTTATGAAACGCACTGTATAATCAATTGGATTGATGGTTAGTCTACCTGTAAAACTGCGTATGCCGAGTAATTCGAAGAGTTTGTCAAAGATGTTAGACTGCCATCTGTGCCATCAGGTCCGAACTGATTTAGTAAATGGGGAGCTATCAATAGTTATCAATAATTCATAGTTTTCAATTTTTTATAGTTCTGTTTTCTTGTCACTGTTCCGCATGTCATTTTCTTTGTTTTACTAACACCATTGAACTGCTTAGCACGTCCCAGTTGCACAAAGAAAGTAATCAGCCAATTAATTAACACCAATTACCTAAATAAAATAAGGTTCTGCCTATGAAGAGAGAGGAGGTACGAAGCGACAAATAGTGCTCTGACAAGAAAAACTTAATTCTTGATTTATTCACGAAAGTCCCGATCAGCAGTCAGCTCTATTTACTTATTTATTTATTTACTTATTTAGGCACGGAAACAGGCACAACTGAAAAGGCGAATGCCGATATATCGTGAACAACTTACTGCAACCAGAAATGAGGTTTAGAACAAAAAAGAACAACATTTAGCAGAAAAGTAAAGATATACAGAACAAAATTATATAAAGTAGCAAAGATAGAGAAGGCAAGTCAAAATTCCAGGCGTTGATCCGTCAGAACCTTTAGATCTGTCTATGTCGGGCTAAGACGATGTTAACAAGGGTGCTTTTACCTTTCCAAACAACTCCAGTGCCCGTCCTCAAAAAAGCAAGCTCTGGTAAGGTAGAGAATCGAACTGCGTGTGGAAGCGGCGCGTCTTGCCACACAACTACTTTTGCATACATGCACCTAAACCTGAACCTTTGTGGAAACTCTACGACGGCGCGAAGCAACAAAGATCAATGAGGAGGTGAAAAAACCTGGAAAGCAATCGGAACGAGCTATGACGCACTTTACCCTGTTGATCAATGGGAACAATAACTCGGCAAAAATTGGACAGGATGGTTTCAGTCTACAGAACCACACACACACATCCAGCCGTTGTGCTGTGGTGGGACACCTCTGGGAAAAAGACGTTCGGACCCCGTCAGGTTCCGCTTCGGCAGTTCGACGTCCCGTTCCAAGCCGAAACCTCTTCGCATCCAACGGATAAAGACTGAATTAAGTGTAGAAGTTGCGAAGAAAGGCCGACGACGACTAATCGTTTCGGTGAACGGTTCGCTTAACGAAATCCACATCCGTTCTCAGGTCAGTGCCCATTTTCAGCGAAAAATAGTCGCGTCGCGCTGCGATTGGTGCTACCAGCACCATGCTCAGCCTCACCTCACCGGGTAACGGGGTCACGGAAGTGTTTCATCGTGCGACACAGCAACGGTCCAGTGGTTTGTAGTGGACGGGAACAACAACAACAGCTGGGTGGGAGTGGGCTTCTTGGGAATCGTCTTTCGGTGAAATACTCCTCAGTTTCGAGGGAATTTCTATCGAGTCCCACCGGTTCTTATACCGCTCAAATGAAACCGCCAAACGAAAAAAAACAGAAGAGTCTTCGAACTTCATTCCTTCCAATGTAAAGTGACAAAGTGTTTATTCAGCCTTGATGACACAATTTATGCGAATCAGAAAACAGCGCTTTAGGGAAAAGACGCAGACAACGCAGCATAGCAAGAGGCTGATTTTTTGGAGATTTCCTGACGATAAATGAACCTTTGGCATGGGTTGTCGGTTGTGAACTTCTATTAATACTATTAATAATGTGAACTTCTAGAAAATGTGAACTTCTATTAATAGATGTCCTGGCTCGAAAAAAAGCGAGGCATCAGCTCCATTACTGTCCTAATTATGAATGAAGAAAAAATGAAATTATGCTCTGGGAAATATGGAGACAGAACGACGGCTCTTTTTGCATGTTACGGTTCCATTTCTGTTCAGAATTTCATGGAAAATTCGAGAAGCTGTAGGAAATGCTGTAACTTCAGAGAGCAAGAACGTCTAGATCTTGAGATGTTTGCAGATTCAAGAACCGAATGGTCGAAAGTGTCTGGAGAAAGTAGAGCCGAACTTCGCTGGCTTTCATCCAACTAGATCAAGAGTGGGCGAACCGTCGGGAGACAGAGAGAGCGGTGGCAGTTGAGAGACAGCGAAAAGAGATCGGATCATACGGTTCAAGGAAAGTGACAGCAAGAGTCTCTAAAGGAAAGGAGTACTCGACCGCCATTATACCGACGCTAGAAGCCGAAGAAGAACCGCTAGATGATGACGGTTACGAGCCTCTCATCACGCTGCTTCGTAGTGAAACCATAAACACGCTCTCAGAATGAATTCCATTCAAAGTGTGTCCATCGATCCCATTATAACAGCATGAGATGAACGAAAAAGGAACGGAAGGCTGCCCCTTCAAAGCTCAGCTATCGTTGCCATTCTGGGTTTTTACCCTTCGGTTATTGAGCCGATACAGATTCAGATACAAAACGGAAGTGGTCTGGACGGGCTACGATCCGGCATTCTTCCCTCCCTGTCCTACAACTAATAATTCTGTCCATCTAATGAATCTTACTAAACTGGCATGAAAGCAAATTAGAATCGAACGCGAGCATCCTCCTACTTCAGATTTCACTAGCAGAACCATTTTCTTCCAAACCGTTGCATCTCAAAAAGAGTTTAAAACTTCAAGAAAGGGATTGTTCGACAATTTTTGGGTGCACCTGCTTAAGAAACTTTCGATAGCCGAGTGATAAACGAGACCTAAGTGCATCGTTTGATGACATAGCCTCCAGGTGAGTTAGAAGGCAAAACGGGTAAGGTAGCGACGACGATGGTTGCCGTTTCTCAGTCCTAAGGACACGCCACGCATTCTAATTGCATTCAGAATCGTACACTCATGGCAAGTGCGCATTTGCTTTATACAATTTCCAAACGCTGTCCTAGTCAATGTCTTCACCTTCCCAGGCTAGTGTTGTACTATGGATGGATGGAAGCCTTGGTTAGCCCATGCCCGAATCAATCACTCGACCGTGCGCGTGGAGCTAACGCCTCCTACCATTGTACCATGGTGAGAAAAAATAGGATATATTAAAGGACAATACCATTGAAAACAAAATGAACAGAATAAGTGGCGAACAACAAGGTAATGGAATTTCGTAAGAACGAGAAACGACAGATAGAGGGAGGAGGCAGGTGTACGCTAGAAGAGGATGACTGTGACGACACACCGGAGACTGGGACCGATGACAGACTATTCTCTTTTCTCGAAGGAAAAGGTCCAAGAGAGCGCCACCATGGCAGGATTTCCATGGTAAATAGCTTCGGCTCCGTGGACATCCGCTGGTTCGTGAGGGGGAGTTAAGGATTTCGAGGCGACGGAATGTTAGCGATAAATGTTAGCGTTGTCGAGGAATTCTCGTTTAGGAGAATCGTCCCAACAACATCGGTCGATGATTTCCAGTGCTAACTGCAACGGGAACCAGTTTCACAGTTGCGATAGTTCTCACACGGCTAGTTGACATCAGTGGCTAAAATTACAGCCGAGAACGACGCGCCTATCAAAAGACAACTCCCATAAGAGGATACGATTTCTTTGAATCTTAAAAGGATCACGAAATTCCAGTTTTGTTACCGCTTATCTGCGGGTTACTGTTATACATATTAGAATATGCCAAAGCCTTCGGGCTTAAGAATGGTGCTAGGGGTTCGCAAATGGTCGTCTCAGTAGCATAGTGGTTAGTGCACAGCCCCGGATAGATTGAGACACGGATTCAAATCCCGCCTGAGATCCGATTTTTGCGATAAACGCAGCACCAACATTGCAACATCCTGAAAGGATCTGCTCTCGAGTCGACTGATTCCTTGTTTTCATGTCGAAAGATTAGAGAAGTAATGAAAACGACCAAGAAAATAGGTCTAAGTTTGACCACAAAAGAGACAGAAAAGATAGGGTAAAGAATAAACAGTAAGAAAAACCAACTGGTCAAACGGACATAGAGTACCACCGAGACTGTCGTAATATTATCATTGTCGGCAGATAGAGACAATGATGACCTTGCCGGCCGACCACCCGCACGACCATCCCGCTGATAACCAACCCAGTTACTGTAAGGGATACTCTGATTCATGCATTATTTATGTCTGCCAATAAAACCTTCGTTTTGCAGCGGAGTTTCAAAAACTTTTCGGAATTCTAAAAACAAATGGTTTTTCATAAGCAGATTTCTGGAGATTTATGTGCCGCATTAGGTAATCACCTTGACCCTTGACAAAACTTTGCAGAAAAGTCGTAAGTGGTGGTCGCCGAGCACTCAGAGGATTGCGATGGCTCAGAATCAAGGCGAAGGAAAAGGCGTTGGGGGAAGGGCTTGAATGTTTAGCTCTCTCTTTTAGCAGTCGAAGTTTTTGTCAGCCTTGTCAGTACTTCCTTACCTTCTATACAAATTTGAAACATTTGCAATTGGCAATTTTCATTCTCTTCCTTACTCAACTATATGTATGTATTCTTTGGTATGAGCTCGTCTAAGGGAAGGGGCGTGAGAGAGTAATTTTTATGAAGTAGAGTATTTTTTGTAGTTTCATTTCTTGGCATTGTTGTTTTTATTTATGCATATTATTGTTATTGACTTTAAGTTGAAAAATTAATACATTAGCGGGTTCTTCATTAACCCTTGGCGGATGAAATGCAAACGGCCCTCCTCCTCTTAAAAGTCCCTCAGAAAGTCCCTACCTTATTTCTAGAATTTTCTCTGACAGAAGAGCTTCAAACATTCTTACCAAGACTGGACTGCAGGTGTCGACGTCACGTTGAGTAACATGAATATTCCCCAAGGACCTCCAACCGCCACGAGACAAACTGCCGCTCGAAGTTCTCACGTAAATCAGTGCCGACGATACCGTGATTATTTGTGATCCAATCTGTGGAAAGATGATAAAGAAAACAGGGTACGAAGGGCATGCTTACGTAGGAACAAACCTAAGACATACTAGCACACTAACACCAAAATATTATCCACGGATCGTTTTAGGAGGTTTGTTAGCCTCACTATCAAGTATAGATTTCCAACTTCTAGCACATCGTGTCATCCCTATTGTTAGATCGTCAATCGATTGCTTTTGTTTCACTTCTTTTATTGCCACTACGTTACATTTTACTCTCCAATTCGTGTCATTTGAACTGTGTTTTAACTTTTTCGTTCTTTTTCAATTATTTAGTTTGCGTTGTTTTTAGGCGTTGTTGGGCAAGGGTGTCCGCTTACCAATAAAGGAAAATAGAACAGATTGAAGTAGAGTAATGTAAAGGCAATGTCAGACGAGTCTTTCAGAAATTAGACGAAAAGGGATATTCTCTATGCCGTCTCGAGTAGATCGCAATCAAAAATTTCAGATTATACTATTGTAAACTTTAAGAATGCATCTTTTCATGTCTTCACGAAGATTTTCAACAATATTCTGCACTTCGTTTTCAAAAACGTTCGGGAAAAGTAGCTGGAAGAGTTCTTGACATCGCTCACTTGATTTTGTTGCAATTCTTATAAACCAGGGGGGTCTCATTTGGCTGCAGCAGATGGATTTCAAACTGTGAATTTGAGAGCCACTGACCCAGCATTGTTTATGTTGTATTCGCAAATTTGACAGTTTACATTTTAAAATATTTAGATCCCTTCTTTCCACTGAAAAATTGTCCGCCTTTCGGAAATAACATTCAAAACGACAAGAGTCCAAATTCCACAACCTTTCGAGAGTAACACAAACAGACAGACGCCAAACAAGCGAATTCTGGACGTCGTGATGCATTAGAGTTTCTCCTGTCTGCTGCGTTCAGCCACAAGACATTGTAACCGGTTGTCAAACACTTCCACTACATTCCAAAAACAGAACGCTCAAAGAGCTGGCAAGTTAATGTACCGTAACCTTTTCAGGCGTTTCGGGAAAACATAGAAGGTGAAGGTAAAGGTAAATGTGCCGAGCAGTCCCCTGAGGACGCGCCGCCACATTCGTGTTTCGTTCAAAATCGTGGAGGCAGAGTGAATGCGTATTTGGCCTATAGAATGACTTGCGAGGGCCACCTGCTGTACCAAGCCAGTATCTTTACCTTCCCAGAGAAGTCTGGTACCAACTTACCCGACCCCGGAGGGATGGAACGTATGGTTAGCCCGGGCCAGGATCAATCGCTCAATGGTGCGGGTGAAAGGTTCTCCTACCACTGCACCATGCGCGACCTCAGGTGTTGAAGTGAAAATCGTTATCATCATCGCTACAATACCCTTTATCCTAATTAGTTTTCCTGCTGCTTGTAACCGATCCAACGTGGGTAAACATCCCAACTGCGGCACCCTTTGACATATTCGAGCTGAACCGACAAGCTGAGCCAACAGACGGCTGACTGCGAACACCTGCACCTACATAGCTCTAACCCATTATCTTACCCAGGATTCAGCCTTCAAAAAATCGCGATTTTATCGTAGAAAAAGCAGCGCGAGAATCAAACAATATTCGATAAAAGAGGAAAGCAATTCCCCGAAAATGAAAATTCTATATTGTCCAACTCTTTCCTCTCCCCTAATTTCGTCAACCTCTTACTCATAACCAACTCTGATCCAAGGAAACGGTACTATTGACCTTTCAAATACTTTCAAACAAAGGAACAGCGAAATATACCCCACCTGCTAGACGCCGATGAGCCATCATCAATCATGAACAGGAACTCCCACGACAGTTGGAGTTGCGACTTCACTTTTAGGAACTTCGTACTTTTCGTTCTTCCTTTGAATAACCTTGAGGTGCATTAGGTCTACTCAGAGTAGCGGATATACAGAATGATTGATTATCAACGGACAATCCCTACTGAGCTCCTCAGAGGACTCTCGGTCCACATTTCGTGAAACTGCTCAGCGAGTGACAAGAAGTGACAACTTGTGCAGTTTTGCCCATAGAAGAAGATAACATAATGAAAATGAAGAGGAGGTGGTACGGGAGCAGAGAAGGAACAAAGAAGTACAGGACCAGAAGAAAAAGAAGAGGAGGGTATGAAAAAAACAGTAAGAAGGGCAAAAAAATAAGGAGAGGGAGAAGAACACCACGGGAAGAGCTGGAGGCCGAAGAAGGATAAGAAAGAACGAGAGAAAAAGAAAGAAGACGGAGAAGAAGTTGACAAGAGAGGATAGTAAAAATTTAAGGAGGAGGAAGGGCATGAAGAAAAGGTAGAAGACGAAGAAGGCAGAGGACAAACAAGAGTTACAGCAAGAGCAAGATGTAGAACATGATAGTAGATGAGAAAGACGAAAAAACTAAAACAAAAGGAGAAATGAAAGGAAAAAGAAGAGTGAACATTCGGAAAAAGTAAGTTGTTCTGTGGTCAGAGCTTTGACGATTCCAGCGATAAGCTCAAAGGCAGAAACTGCCACTCAGCTGCTGGATTTCAGAAGACACCATTTCAAACACTCATCGAGGGAAAAGGTGTGAAAACGAAAATAAGCAAAAAAGAAAGAAAGAAAGAAAGAAGACAAAGAAAGAAAGAAAGAAAGAAAGAAAGAGAGAAAGAAAGAAAAAGAAAGAAAGAAAGAAAAAAAAAGAAAGAAAGAAAGAAAGAAAGAAAGAAAGAAAGAAAGAAAGAAAGAAAGAAAGAAAGAAAGAAAGAAAAGAATGAAGACACATTACAACTCTCGCTACAGGTGCATCAGAAACCACGATGGGTTTGCTAGCGATCGTATATTTTTAAAACATTTTGTACTGTATTGAAAATCTGCGCCTTTAATGGTATCTCGAGACTACAAAGTGATTCGGGTGACTCACCGGATTGTGTGCTTACCAACGCTGAAAAGTATTCATATTCGTGGTTATTGACAAATGCCAGCACTTCAAAGAAGAAGGCGATAAAATCGTTTCCAATACGAGGGCCAGAAACGGCCGCCTCTAGAACCTGGTGCCGGCGGCTTTGAGAGAACTGGTGTTCACTCCGTGAAAACACTCTTGAGACGCTTTCCAGCCTGTTCGCCACGGAACACTTGTCATTCTATCGTATGGGCTTTTGTTGGTCAACACCCATCCCATAAAGAACGCCCAACCACATGGTTGTAGATCGGAGTGACGTCTAGTCTTTGCATACAGTTTGGGTCTATCAAAAGCTAGACCTGGTGTGCTTGATATATTTCCGTTTAGATTTGCATATCGAAATGACTTCAAAAAGGGGTATATCTTTGAGTGAAACTGGTGAATGGATTGAAATTCCTTTCGATGAAAGATATTGTACTCGTCAACGTGACATATCTTATTGACCTCTTTTGCATATTTGTTGCCAATCTCCTTGAAATTGTGATGGTATTCGAGGAATAGAAAGAGGAATTTTTTTATCTATTTCAAGTAGAAGAAACCTCTCAAAAACACGAGGAGGTGAAGCAAAGGAATGAGTACTTGAAGGAATGGGTAGTTGGCTTTTTGTTTCAGAAAGTGTTTCTGAGTCGTCGCTGGTGACCTGTAAGGACACTTGATCGGGCCACATTTGCGATCCATCCGGAGATCTCGCGGGGGAGGGTAAATTCACAGGAATTCAGAGACAATGGCTTTTAAATCGCCTGGATCATCGAACGAACATGCAAAATGTCTCTAGGACTCTACGAGTCGAAGTACAACACTTTGGGACGACGCGAGAACATTGATTTACTCGGATCAATTCGGGTTCAACCAACGACTCGCTTTTCTTAAACTTTCAACTTAATGGTTTCTCTTCAATGTATAAGCTTAATCTTTACTGTCGTCAAGTCTCTTTCATGTCCTGACCCCAACATACGAGTGACGCAACGAACCTGAGGTTGAGTGAGCTTTTCGGAAACAGCTGCAGTACTTGAGAAAAACATTCGCACTTCCAGCCCTGGTCATTATTTTACTTATGCATATTATTTCCGCTATTTTTTACTTCTCCATATTGTTGAGATCTTTCGTTATTTTTCTTGTTGAAGCTCTAGCGTTGTAGCTTTAAATTTTTCCTTTGAGCCATGCCTTGAATTTCGAATGAGTGAATCGAGCGATATCACCACATACATAAATCAAGCCATCCTTAAATTTTCGGTCAATTTTTCCATTTTTCAAAATTATCACCGCCAAAAGGAACACCAGAGACCTCAGAAACACTCGGGGCGTATTTTGCGGTGGCAGATGTTACGAATAGGAGGCTCCCAACCAACCTCAACATATGGAAGAAATAAAACGAGTCGTCCATTCGAAAAATGTGCGCCACATGAAAACCGTCGGCGAAGGTGACGCCGATGATGGACTCCTAACAGAGAGCACAAATCATCGCCTCAGATGCGCCGGTTCGGCCTCCACCCAGGGACCATCTGCCACTCAACGGTTCATTTTCTGTGACCAACACTTGGAATTCCGCTCAGATGGAAACTTCACCTGTCAAGGGAAACGAAATAAGAGGCAAAGGCAAAGGTGCCGGTGTTGATCATTACGTGGAGACAGAATAGTAGATACATCGTGAGTGCGTATTTAGCGTATAAAATGACTTGCGGGGCTATGTCACGTTCTCTAAATTCCCAGGCAAGTCTGTTGCCAATTTACCAGACTCCGGAGGGACGGAACCGGACGAATGTCATTGGCGCATCTTACCACTGTACTATGCGCGTACGAATTAACGAGTGAAATATCACCAGCTTGGTGCAAGTTCATCTCTGTGCTTCATATAGTTTATATAGTTATTCATATAGTTTATATACTCATATAATTTATAGACAAAAACATTCTACAAAGGCTTGGAATAAGATTTTGTCTAAACCGAAGAAAGAAAGTAAGGAGAAAAATGATGTGAAGAAAAAGGCTCACTATCCCATGTGCTGCTTGGACAACGAACTTTTTCAAGAGATATCAATGGTATCAGTATCGAATGAAGGAAAACGAAGAAAAACACCCATTTTGAATGCGAATTGGAGAGATTTGGATTGAATTGTTGACGACAAACTCGACAAGGAAGTAATAAAAATGCGGACGGGATAAACCAATCGATAAACTTGGAAACCCAGGCATTTTCTTTTTTGCAGCAGAAGCAAATTGGCTCAGAACGAGAGTGCTCCAAGATCTACCAGAAGCAATTCGTTAGCGCTTCGAAGGGGTCCAGTCATGAGAGGAAAGAGTTCAAAATACCTGCCGAGTTTACAGGAACGTTTCCCCGATAGAAAGTCTTTGCAAAAGTTCGAGTGTCAAGGTCGCAAAGCTTTCTCACATAGTGCTCGCCGACGAGCGAAAAACGTCTACCTTGACAGGCTACGTCTGTTTCTCACCAGTACTTTTTCTGCTTTGGCTGCTTTCTTGCCAAGAGGGCGTACTGTGGTCACGACAACTATAAAAAGCAAAACAGGCATCAAGCTATCGAAAGTGACCAGCAGAGAAACAAAATAAAACCATAAGAAAAATAAAGCCTATGTAAAACTTATCGGAGTATCCAAGGATTTCAAAATAATATTTGGTAATTGTTTGATTTTTGAATGACGTCCCTTCATGAATGAGGAAGGGATAAGATTATACGATGTGTCAGGTACCAATTAACCCAATGCCAAGGGCACGGAAGGCTTGAATATCGTGCTCGAACTAGCCGAGCCTTCCGCTCATTAGTTAGTGGATTGGTAATCTGGTTATAGACTCGTCTGGGAAGGTACAAAACACTGACTTGGTAAAGCGGCTAGCCACGAAAGCCATATACACCATGCCTCTACCATTCTGAATAGAACGCGAATGCGTGGCGCGCCCTAGAGGGACTGATCAGCGCCCGCTCTTTTTCCTTTTAGGAAAGAATAAGATTCAGAATAAGAATTGAATATCATCTGTAACATCACACTTTCCGCCTACTATATCCTATTATATTACTATATCCAATTACTATATTATTAAATTCTGATATTATATTATTCCATCCTTATTGTATCACGTTAAGAACCAAAAATGTAGCAACAAAAGAGCCAGAGCTCTACCCGAATGAAGACTGCATCCTTGCAGAAGATAAGAGATTTGAGTGGTAATTTTTTGCTATCTTAATCATTCTGCCAAGGTCGCGCGTCAAGGACGAACGACCAACGAAAAAAGACCTTCAAAGGAAATTCTAGGACGTTTTTCTTTCTCTACGAGCACACCTAGCCATTTAAAGGCCTTCTGCTGACACGAAGGGCTGTGAAGTGGCGTAAAACAGACACTTTGAAGTGCCGATCTCGAATGACTCGAAATGGACCGTACTACGATCTGGAACAAAGGTACTCTCACGAGAAATTCTACGCGAAAATCAGTCCATGGTAGTAGATTTTTCTATTTTCCATCTTCATTTCAGAGAAGTTCAGTTCATTCCTGACCCGTGAATAAGGAGAATCAGGAAAATCCCCGAAAACGTTATCATTAAAAAAGTCAAGCAAATCGAAACTACTTGTCCGAAGTGAGGCACAAAAGCGGGTTTATTGTCAAGATACAGCAGATACGGACCTTTCACCATGTAGCAGCTCTGAATTGATCTCTCACGATAATGAAAAGAGAAACAGTAAAACTCCAGAGTTAAAAGAAGAACAGAACCGGAAGCTACTTGTTGTCGATGTTACAGTAATTTTAAGGTTTGGAACTTCGAGAACAAAAAAAAAACAAAATCGGATCCGGGGTATAGTGACGAGGAAGTGGATGCTGGCGTTGATATTAGAACTATATAATTTATGTATACCGTAACATATACGTGAACATATATGTATGTATTATTGAAATAATACAATGATAATACGCAGGTAGGTTGTATTATATTGGTATTGGGAACGTAGGAGCCTTTAATGCTCCACCAAAAGGGCACGAAACGATTAGGATTGTGATTTTCATTACAGCTTGGGCGAAGGCATGACGTTGAGTTGTAAATTTGCTACAGAATCATCAAAGAGGCGAAACTTCCAGTTCCCACAGCACTTTCAAGCGATAATGGGAAATTGTGAATATTCAAAGTTTTAATGTATTCACGAAAGTGCACTGACAGTGCGATGCGTGAAACTTCAATTCTATTTCCGGGCGCATCAAAAGAAGAGCGAAAGTTCGAGAACATTGACTGACGGCGGTGGCTAATTGACGGTAAGGACTTTCTCGAGAGTGAACGACTTTCGGAAAGGAAACAGGAAGCAGCTAAGTAGTCGTCTGAAAATTAAAGCTCGATTGCAGTACAATAAAGAGGAGAACTGAAATTGGAAGATAGAGATGGCGGATTCAGCGTTTATCGTGGACAACCAGAATTCTCAGCCCATCAAGTTCGAGAAGAGAATATGGGAGAGATATAGGTCCAGCGGCTGAGTTAGAAAGAACCTTGAACATCGGATTCGACAACGATTTATACAGGTTTCGACTTATACGCGTTTCTTCTTGTAGGTGTAGCTCCGAAGTCTCAGAAGTCTATGACCTTCCACAGAGCTTCATGGGAAAATCCTCGCAGAATTCTGCCTTCAATGGCAGCAAAAGGAATGAAGTTTTGATGTAGCCGCATAGAGATATATGGCAACAATCAGATTTCCACGAAAACACGACGGCTACAAAACCACACTACATAGTTGCAGAACAATCAACAACAACAATCATGGGTGTCAGCTGTGACTCAATTGGGCCTAACGGATGGAGGACGTTCGCCAGAAAACAAGAACAGATGCGAAGAAGGAGAAACTCCTGGACCTGGTGCTAAGCTGGACGAATCGTTGTCTATCCAAGAAATTCTAGTGCAATTTTTCCTAGGTTGTTCCATACCCAAGCGAACGTTAGGCAAATGGCCAACGTTTTGAACGACTTGGAAGGAATTCGAGCCTAAGCCTAAGCCCCAGGACGGTACCGGAGTTGGCATCGTAGTGGCGAGAAATTCATCAAGAGATTCATCTTTTTTGTTCACGTATGTGTACACATGCGTTCAATAAAGTTAAAGTTCAAGAAAGGCAATAAATGGTAAAGGGTAAATGTGTCGGAGTTGATCCATCCACTAAGGATGCACCGCCGCACTGGTGTTCCATTCAGAGTCGTAGAGGCATAGTGAATGCGTGTTTGGCCTATCCAATGACTTGCGGGGGCCAGGTCAGTGTTTCTACCTTCCTAGGAAGCCTGCCACCAATCTGTTCGACCCCGGAGGGATGGAAGCCTTGGTCAGCCCGGACGGCGATCGATCGCTCTACCATGTGAGTGTCATTATCGCCTCTTACCGCTGCAACGCGCGCGCCCTTTGGCGAAGGAGGAAAGGAAAACCTGAAGAAGATCAACTTCAAAAGCGTTAAAAAGCTACTAGACGTGGCTACGAAATGGAAAGCTTTGCGTGATGGGCGGACGTTTCGAAAATGAGGCGGAGCCACAGTGCAAACAGTGGAGGTTTTCATCGGGCGCTCGACATCTGGCAGCTGTCTCGAATCGGTCTGGTTTACATAGAGGCGCAAACTTCTGCAGCACTTCGGAAATTCAACAAAACGACTGCCATAGCACGGGGATCTATTCGAAGGGTAAAAAAGCAAGGGTAACGCGGCCAGCGTTGACCAATTTATAAGAACGCTGCGCATTTCAGAGTCGTAGGGATATGGCGAATGAATATTTGCCTGCACAAAAAATGCATGGACCAGACGCTGTACAAATCAGTGTCTTCGCCTTCCTGGACAAGTTCAGTACCAATTCAAACGGCCGGACGGCATAGTTGGACTGGACGAAGACTGATCGCTCAGGCGTGCAAATGCAAGTTGCGCCTCCTACCACTGCACCAAGCGGCCTACTCAGAAGAGGATAAAAGAGAGAACGACTGCCAACCGCAAAGATGAAAAAGAAGAAAATTTGTTCGTCATTGAACTGAAGGAGATTTGGGCCTACTGATGGCCGCTGACCGATCGACATATTGCCAATGGCTTACGACTTCCGGGTATGATTTATGGCCCACATGGGGCGACACTTCAGTTGCACCCTGGTCGTTCTACAATGTGCTAATTGCACCGCGAGCGGATTTCCCATTTGATTTGCTGCAGCTCGTAGTGGCTAGACTGAGCCCTTCAGGATATTCACCTAGGTAAGTTGCTCGAGATATACTTGATGACCACTCGTCACTGAATCAAAGAGCATCAAAGGGACCTCAGACAATCCAACCATTGGTCAAATAACAGGAAACCACCTTGATCTCCATACAAATTGCGAAACTCAGATGTAGTTTGCAACATTTATTGTAATTAGGTGATGAAAATAAAAAACTTTCTGAGGGAGTGAAATTTCCGACAGAATCACTAAAATGTGAAGGAAGCGATTAAGACGACGAGAAAAAAGGACAATAGAAGAAGTCCATCAGCTGGAAGTCTTAAGATTTCTTTACTTCGCTATCTTGCGCATTTTTCACATCCAAAAAAGGCTTTGCGACTCTTGCCCTATTCGTTGCAATTTGTTGTTGGATTTTCAGTTGAATAAACTGAAACTGAATAAAGTCTGCTTTGTAACAAGAGACGAGATACCGAAAGAACCCTAGCCTATATGAAGACCGTTGACCTAGCACTCCTGTAATTTTCACTTGATGTTAGGAGCTCCACTTTCACTTTTCGTTATTCAGCGCTTTCCTTCCATTTGAAGCAGCGCTGAAGGACACAAAGTTAAGGCTTTCCAAAATTCTCAGAAAAAAAAAACGAAAGAAAAACCAAAAAATAGCGAATCGCTTTCGAATCGGTCACTAAACCTCCAGATACCCTAAAAGAGATCGTTCACCGGATGCGGTAATCTGACTGGTTTACAAGAGGTAAATAATCTCTAACTGGAAATGGTTCTTTCCCGTTAGAAACCGTGACCATATGGACCGCTGTGGAGAATTCGCTGTATAGAAATCCCCAGATCATGTAGAAGTGGCATTGCATGTGGCAGTTTTAGAGAGGAGTTGAGCGTACGAAACTTCTATATCAGAGTAAAATTAGAACGAGGAGCTGCCGCTCCTAAGAGATATGTATCATAGTTATTGTATATGTAATTTACTGCAGCGCTAAGCTGCTCTCCAACTAAATAATCTTAAAAGTTTGGTGAATAGTAACGTCTATGATGTACGGTATGATCTCAGCTGTTATATTATAAGGAGGAGCGCAGCCCCAGCTGCTTTCATTCTCCACCGCTCAAGGAGATGAACGTACCGTCCTTGGTTAGAGGCATGGTAAACGCGTACCAGTTCCCTCCCAAAATCCCGAAATCGTTGACTATCTAATGAATAAGTTGTGAGAAGAACTCAAATTTTCCCACTTGACAGTGCGCTCTACACTATTCTGTGCTCCTTCCTGGCACCTCCTCTGTCCTAACAAAAATCTGAATGTGTCGCTATCCTGCATGAGAAGCGTTCCATCATCGGCGACGAGGACATTTTTTCAGATTTAAATGTGCTCTCTTCTGATGAGAAATGAAAAGGAACGTGTCAGGCAAAAACCGTGTCACGTCATCATCGATCTTCTGCCTGAAGGCGACGTGAAGAAAGTCGTAAGAGCGATCGCAGCCTGACCATTGAAAGCTGCTCATTTGACGACGACCACTCCACTGTTTGGAGGAAAAACAGCGACGACAATGCACCGCTGATCCCTTATCTCTCCATTATTTCAGGTGTAAAAACCTTGAAAAGACCGCATTCTGTGTCTGCAGACAAATGTGACAGTGCACTTTTGTCAACTATTGAATCTTGGTCGGTCGTATTCCCCGCAGAAGCTCAGCCCGAAAATGGGAACTTAAGAGTCCCATTTTCGGGACAAAGGTGTTCAGGTTGAGTAAGTGTAACTATCAAACGCACAACATCTAGAAACGAAACAACGATCTGCATTTGCGGTTTCCACCACGAATCCCATGAATCCTTTCAATGCGTCTCTAAATAAATGAGGGACTCGGAAGCAGAGCAGCATCTAACTCTGCGGTTTCAACGGCGAACAGTGGATGGCCAAAAATGCGACTTGGGACCTGGATTTTTGTAAAACAATTTTAACCTAAAATTTAACCTTGGTGGATAAATCGGTTTCTTGCTTTAGCGTGCTACAGTTTCTGACTAAGAAAGATCGGATTAAGGATCAGTACCTCAAGAGCTTGTGCTGCTGAGCGACGAATTAGAATTAGCAGTGGCTACTGCAAAGTACCCGGCCCCTCATAATAATCAGGGATTATGCCAGGGGTATGCTTGTTGATTAATCGTTGCCGGTACAGGAAATCGTGTACGAATGAGGGTTAATAAAGGTTTTGCCGGTAATGAATCCGGATTCAAGTGTCAGAGAGAACACAGTGCAATAAGAACTCTCGAGTCATGCTGTGCAATAAAACTGTATTAATTGAGTATGCTGAAGTACACCAAATTCCGAATCAATTTCTTTAATTTCCGGCACTGTCTGGTTTTGAAAGCCTGAGTCCTCTTGAAACAAGGACAGAGACTCCATCACACAGTCGAGTATAATGAAAGGAAGCTAGCCTTGAGGCAAACAATCTTC
This sequence comes from Nippostrongylus brasiliensis, assembly GCA_030553155.1. Lineage (NCBI taxonomy): Eukaryota > Metazoa > Nematoda > Chromadorea > Rhabditida > Heligmosomidae > Nippostrongylus > Nippostrongylus brasiliensis. The sequence continues at coordinate 26,869,399 of CP130732.1, forward strand.
TTTTCCAACCGGGGGCAAGAGCTGATGACATGTACATGGAAACGAAGGAAAATTATTGGTGATACCCTGAAAGCTGCTTTTGTTTTCGACAGGAAACCAATAAAAGAGTTACTCGACGTTACGTTCAAAACTCAATCATCAAAAACGCAAAAAAGATGCTAGATGCTGAGACTTGCTAGAACAGTAGCTGAAACGAAACTAAGCTTGTCGCGATTTTGTAAGAATGTGCTCCAAACCTAACCATTGGACATGAGAATACATTCGAAAAGAGAATTCGAGAAAAACGAAAACGGAGAAATCCATTAAGATTGTCGGACTTTTGATAAATGGGATGTAGAGGATCTCCTAAAAAGCCGTCGTCTTGCGATCGCTTTCACGAGATGATTGACGTACGGACGATCATCGCCGCCAACAAAGCTGACAAAGCCGTTTTCAGTTTTAATTGGACATTTTGCATACCATATTCGGCTCTCTCAGGCATGGCTCGACAATTTGAAATCGAAATAGATGTTTTCAAATGAATTTGAACGGACTGCTATTCTCCCATTAACTCCTGTTAATGTCCCTTCAATTCAATTGCTATCTCCCATTAACTTTCGATTCTTTACGCAGTTTTTGTGCACCAGCAAAGAACGAGGAGCAATAAATAATAGAAATTTATGAAACAATGACCAGCCGCAGACCACTAATTTATGAATTATTTCCAAGGTCCATTACTCCTCGGCTCATCCTGTGGCGGTTAAGAAAGCTATCGTACGTAACATGTTCCGTACCGCATCTATGGTCTCATCGGATGCCACTCAAAAACATCACTCTTTGTGCATGGCCCGCGACATCGCTAAACGCAACGGTTATCCCTGTCAGGAGCGGTCAATTGGAAGCAGAAGATCGGCTGGTGCAGACAGACCTGGAGAAGACAGAACGAAAATTGCATTTCCTGTGCCGTTCATCTCTGCTTCTATGGGTACACTCCTGGCCCTACTGATGATCCTAAGGGAGTGTTACTCTACTTCTTCACTGCTTGCCTATTATGTCCATCAATTAATCATAGTACTGATCTTAGTTATTTCTTATCCTGTATAGGGCTAAAAGGTGAAACAGGATAAAGAATACTAAGAGTTTCTATTACTTTAATATCGATTCTACCTACTGTATTATGTTCTATTCTACAAGCTGGACAGGAGTACGTGTTGAGGGTAACCCATAACGTACTCCATAGTCCAGTTCGAGTAACAATATCTTTGCTCACAATCTTACGATAGATATACTCGTACGAGAACTTCTCTTCCGTGAAGCCTTCCCTCACTAGTTTCAGTGAATATGAGAAGGCTGCGAGAAACCGTCCGAGACGGTGACAGTTCTATGCTTCATGATTAGCCGCGCATAATTCAAGTACTAGCAATCATTATTCAAAAGTTGATTGACAGAAATAAGAGAAAAAAGATGAAAAAGGTAGGCTTGTTGTAAATTTAATAAAGAACTGGTCTTGTTTGGAGCACTCCACACTGTAGGAATAGAACTGTTCATAGCCACCGTCCTTTAAGGCCTACAGAGCATACAGTTTGCTTCGCAAGCACTTCCAGGAAGGATTGGAAGATGCATTATGCTAGCACAGGCTTGATAATCTTATACACTAACATATGACAGCTGCTAACATGTGACCCACGTACAACAGCACTATGTGATAAATATCAGCGACACTTGAGTTGTTACGCAACTTCTTTGTCCTGCTAACGTTTTTCTTATCCGGCTTCAAATGACGATGGCTAGAAATCTGTAGCGGTCACCCAAGAGCTGATCCCATTCACCGACCTGTGCGGGTTTCGAATGAACTGATAGTTCCATCTGAGGTCTTAAGTTCGGGTGTTCGTTCGGGTGGATTTCATTCACCCGGTGGTCGAACCACGGGCGACGTTGGTTTGCCGTCCCTCTTACTGTTCCTGTTGGTTTTCAGGACGACGGTTGTTAATTGAAATGGTGTTTGGGCAGGTAGGATATGAATGTCTTCGAGATTCCAAACGCGAACGAACGGGACGACGCCGAAATGTTAGCCGGATAAAGAATTTCTACAACAACCTCAGGAGTTGCTGATAAAATTTGGATACTGAAGTATAAGAAATGCCGAGGTTCACAGAAAGTTGACCCTGGAGTATGTGATAGTAGTCTTCTAGGTTTCTAATTTCTCAACACTATTTTTGAAAATTCCTTCTAAAATCTCCTGATAATTTGAGTAGTTTGAGTACAGCATTCTATTCGAACCATCTAGAGGCTGGGGTCTCCCTACTACGATAAAGTAAAGGTAAAAAGATAAGAGAGTAAAGGGGTCGACCTTGATCAGTCCCTGAGGATGAGCCACATATTCTTCCGTAAATAAAGGCCTGGTGAATGCTTATTCGGCGTACGTAATGACATGGGGGGAAGCCGTTGTACTAAGTCAATGTCTTTCCTTTCCAGACAGATTTGGTATCAATTTATTCGACCCTAGAGAATTCTTCCACGACCGGGTAGGATCAAGGAAAAGCTTTCTTGGTGGAGAACTTGCTAGAGGACGACACCCCACTTCGACGATTTTTTTCTGCAGCCTGCAGCGGCCTAGCAAAAAACTGTAACAAGTGTTGAACGATTACAACACCAACTTCCGTAATTTACTGCGTTATATCGGGTGAAAAACGGCTCGACTAGAAGTGCAAATTTTCAGAGAAAAAAAAAGTTGACGCGATGATGAAAAAAAGCGATTCGGTGTTATCAACACTGGCTCAGTGTTCATTGTTCAACTACATTGAACAGCTGCTCGTCGTCGGAACTTTGGAAACAGAAGAAAACTGTCAACTTCGACGAATAGCAGGCAGAGGATTTTGTGTTTTCTGAGCCGATAGATTGTCAACTGTTTCGTAGACAAATGATCTCGAAAATGCTTAGAGGGGGCCTTTCACCTTTTCCGTTCAGGCCCCTTCAGACTCTACTGTATCGTCAAAATGTGTGATCGGGCCAAAATCACCGATTTGACTGAAAACAAACATCATAATCGTAATCAGTAAAAAAGTAAAATGACCTACCTGGACGAATTGAGCCCATTAAGAAATTTCGATCCGACCACCCTAGTGGACGATATGGGTGGTCCTCGGCCGAAATTCGAATAACAAACGTCAGGATCGTTATTGGTATGCAAAATAACCTTTCTAGACGAAATTTTAGCCACATCGGTTATCCTACACAGACCACCCTGTCAGCCCTACAAGCGATACGAGTGGTTTCCGACCGAAATTCGGAAAAACAGATGTCAGATTCGTGATCAGCACCACAGAAAACCCACGTGGGCGAAGTTTTGGGAAAAATAGTTGAAAAAAACCCGTCTGCTGCTAAAACGCGCTGTTTTTTGACTAACGACAGTCCAGTGGACGACCGAAAAACCGTGCAGCCGTTGCGAGAATGCGCTCATCTCCCTTTTGCTGCTAATTTTACTTTACTGCGACAGTAAAACTCTGAACGGGCCCTTAGCTGTTCAGTTTGCCTAATGAAGTCGAGATCATCGATGAGCACTCATTCGAGAAGCTCAAAAAATACTACAATATTCCGAAGTTCTAATTACTAAGAGGCTCACCTGTACCCCGACGGCAGCCCATTACTGCACACATTTGGTCACTGTCATTGTTACACACGTGATATAGAGGTAAGAGGCGCTACTGACATCCGCACGGTCGAACGATCCATCCCCGTTCGGGCTAAGCAATCCCTCCATCGCTCCGAGGCCGTATAAATAGTATAGCAGCTGGCTCACGCAAGTCATTGTATGGGCCAAATGGTCACCGTTGCTCTTCGATTCTGAGTGGAACACGAATGCGCGGCGCGTCCTTAGGGTCTGATTAGAGCCGGCACCTTTACCTTACGTTTACTATGCATTTCATTGAATCACCAATATTTTTAAAAATAGAAGCCGGCTACCAGCCATACTATTTTTGCACTTCTCTCTTAACGTGGTATGCCAACCAACAAGCGTAGAGTGTATATCTGTAAGTCGATTTGACATTCCGACGAGTTGGTTCCTAATTTTTCCTACCTCCTAGTGTCTAAAAAATGTATTAATCCTTAAACTTTGGCTCAACAGGGGTGCTCAATATCAACTTCGGTTCGGTTACTACATACATATGAACATCGTCGAATCCTCTATGTTGTAATTAGAAAATCCACCATTTATTGATGGGCGGACGTGGACAACGAACCATTCTCAAACATGTGCTTGCTAGGAAGCCGCGTAACCTCCTATTCATCTGTTACAGAATGGAATCCGAAATATTCAACTAACAGAAGTGAAATTTGTTCTAACAGCTGTCCTGTTGCATAGGAACGCTGATCGGCGACGTAGCTTACACTTGACATTGGACGTCAACTCATAGGAATGTTTTTGATAGAACATTTCAAAAGTCAAAGAACGGACAGTGAAAATTGAACGAAAACAATGGAAACCAGCTTTTGAAGTGCACTTAAAGTGAATGTAAAATAGGTTGGATTGTTGGGTATGCGAAGTCTGAGCTGACTTTGCCGCTTTAGAACCAAAACCAGCTGTCTTTCTCATGATTATCGACAAAAACCAGCCTCCTCCCATATTTTGTGTATGTTCCGTTTAGCCTTTCTCCCTTCTCCTTCCGAAAACTGCGAAAAAATTAAAAACTAAAATTTTGATCTCAAGGCGATCAACATCTCAAGGTGTATCTTACGAGAAAAACTCTGTAGAAACGAAAAGCTCCTCATTCAACCTTAACTATCAGAAAACAACTTCTGTTAATACATACTCATACTCGGATCAGTATAGAACGGTCAGAATAGCTGTGTAGAGATGTTTTCGCCACTTTACGATGAAATAGACGCAGATACATATGTAGCTGGTGGTTCTTCAGATGGAATGGCGGATTGTGCCTGAAATAATCTAGAATCTTCAAGATAGCAAACTCTAGAAGGATAACGACGCACAGCAAACGAACATTAATTGGAAATCGCGTAAGTGAGAGTGCTCCAAGCACGGGGCAGAACAAGAAAATCTGCGCGAAAGTTCGAACAAATGTGTGTGTTTCCATCGTTCATTCGAGGACTTCATGAACAACGCAGCTTGCGAGAAAGCAATGCATTAAGTATTGAAGATACAGATATATGTATGTACATGTGGAAAGAGCAGAAGTATGTAGTACCTGTTGAGGTGGAAACACGGTCATAGTTTCAAAAAAAAAACTGGTTTAATCAAAATGACTTGGACGTCAAAAAGTGCCGCTGTGAGGGGGTGAAAAAACGAAAAGAAAACGAAAAAACAGAAAACGAAAATTTCTAACAATATAAATCAGTGAGGGTGCAGCAAAAGCAACGAGGTTGATCACCCTTTTGAGGGCACGCCACGCACTCGTCTTCTATTCGATTCTAGTGTTGAATGAGAAACTGGCCAATACTATGACTTGTAGAGGGCGCGCGTGTTACAGTGGTAAGAGGAGTGCCATCAAGCGATCGTTCCTCGCCTGGGCACACCAAGCCTTCCACTTCTCGGAGTCGGGTACACTGGTACCAAACTTGTCTGGAAAGGTAAGGGCGCTTACTTGGTATGGCAGCTAGCCGGCGCATGTTATTGTATGGACCAAATACCCACTCTCTGCTTCTACGATTCTGAATGGAACACGAATGCGTGGCGCGTTCTTAGTGATCCGGCACCTTTACCCTTCCATCTTTATGACTTGTAAAGATCAGTCACTGTTCAGGTAAGTGTTTGCACGTTCCCAGAGGAGTCTGGTACGATTTTATCTGACCTCGGAGAAATAAAGGCTAAAGGCTAATCGCTCGACCGTATGGAAAAAATCGTCTCTTCTTACTTTACCACCTATAGTCTATAAAAACCAATAAGGAGGGAGTCAAGGAATGAACAGTTAAGGAATAGTTTGAAATTGCCAAGTAATGGGATGTGATTATTTTTAGACAGCTATAGATACCTATAGCCAAATCTGAATTGAAAAGAAAGAAGTCAGCAGCATTGGAAGAACAATGCGATCGTTTGCAATTAAAGCAGGGTGCGGTACGAGACGGTAGCATAATAAAGAAGTAATTCGCCAATACTGGACCCCTCAGCAAGTTTTGTCTTAAGTTCTGTGGAGTTTTGTTGTCCCTGCTTGATTTTTTGCTTCTGCTATTGAAAAATCATTTGCTTTAATTTTTTCGTGGAGGAAGGCCCACTGGACTACTGCCCATTGCTACCCGTTCTCGTCCACTCTACACAATGGAAATGATTTCTCAAGGACAGTCGTTTCCCTGCAAAAGCTTTGTCGTTTATAGAACGAATTATGTACGAAAAGGATTTCAATGGGCGTTACGAATGGGCGCTGTGTTATCTGCCTTTGAGATCTTGATGCCCTTTGATGCCCATCAGTATTGCAGTGTAACGGATTGACAAATGATTCTCAAAATAAGGTGTGGCTGAAGAAGGACTCTGCGTATCGGGGCCCAAATTTGCTAACTGGGAAAGAGGGGGAGGGTACTCTTCCACTTTCTCATCTTTTTTAGGACCTACGAAACCTAGGAGAACGAAAAAATAGTGAAAAAATAATGAGTGGAATGGAAGAAATCAAAGGAAAGCTCAATGACAAGCAAACAAACAAACTCCCGTCGTTGACGATTCGAAGCCTGGATTGACCTCACTTCAAACGGATTTCGGGCCAGCCTATTGGGTGTTGACTTTTAATTTTACTAAGGACGTACCCATATATTTTCCATACTTATATCCTACAACGTATATACAGGGTGGCGAATAAATACATGCGCCGCGAAAAGTGTTATAACTTTTTTTGTCAACGAATATCAAAACAAATATGATTATATATGGAAGTAGGACATAACATTCAATAATTTAGGAAAATTTTCAAACTAGCTGCCATGAGCTTTGATATCGGCTCTCATTCCTTCATTTATCGCACAGGTGGTGCGCCTCAAGTACCCCTTGTCTATGTTGCTCCATATTTCGGAAAAGGCTCGTCGAAATTTGTCAAATTTCTTGTTGTAGGCTTTTAAGATATTTATCCAAAACATATTCGACGGCGAGCTAAAACGGATTTAAGATCGGGCTATTCGCAGGCCATAAACCTTTCGTCGGAGAAGAGCTGATTTCGGTCAAAAGAAGCGCATTTTTATTTTTGCTCCATGAAGCTAAGCGTAACTTCGTTAAGGGGAATATGAGGCACGTTTCTGTTTTCCGACCACTGTTGCTTTCCTGTGAATGCAATACTGACAGAGCTTAGCATGATTTAATATCTTTTTTATCGATAAAATCAAAACAATCCTGCCTAGAGCACCGAAACTGTTCTGAAACATCAAGAATTCAGGAAACACACTTTTTGCAGCAGTTCTTTGATTGTAATTGCACGTGATGGTTGGGCTAGTGAGATTGTGGCGGTTGTGAAAATTTCTAGGCACCTCATCGGTAAAAATTTTAACCTAAAGCAAAAGGACGCCCTTGCTGCGGCGCACCCAGACAAAATGCCGCAATTTCTTACATTTTTTATTCTGATTTTTCTCTTCTTGATAGGTGAGAACTTGTATCTTCCAGATATGATAACTACAAAACCAAACCTCTTCTTCAATTATGAATTGTACCGATTTGCAAAAAAGGTTGAGCTGCTTGGACATCTTATTGCAGCTAACGTCATCATGTCGGCCTGTCCTTCTTTTAATAATCCCATGCCCCACTAGTGTGTTCAACGTTCGCTTCCGTTACCTTCGTGGATTGAGTGGAGTATGTCCTACCTACAGTCACTGCTTGTCAGTCCTATACAGCTTTCTTTGAGGAACTCTGAGCTTCGAAATAATCAGCGAGCCCGCCACGCCGCTCTGAGCTTCCTGTGCAGTTGCGTTATAGTTTGAATAGTTCCTCGCTACAGTTTGAAAAACAAATCTCACCCATATAGAACGATTAAGAAGGGTCACGTGAATATTTTGAGAAGAAAAAGTACGCTCAAATGTTCTATACAATTGCCAAAATCGAACCGAATTCCACGCGCACGTATTTATTCGCCACCCTGCATAAGTTCTCCTGTAGTCAAACAGAAATCACCAAACAAATAGAACCGCAATGAGTTTTGAAAACAGTAATAAGAAGGATGACAACAGTTAGTAATACAGATTGAATAGGACAACTAAAAAGCCGCTATCGGTGAAACCTTCTCATACCAAAGTCCACGTCTTCCAACCCAATTGGTATTTTCTCCATCTTAAATGATCACTTCAAGGTTTTGATTGAATCGAACCTAATCCTATACGATCTGCTTCCCAAACTCCCTAGTATGTGAAAAACGTCAGATTTGGCCTGAAAAACATCCACTCGTGTTTGTTAGACGTCCAATTTGTCTGAAAAATGGTTTCTCCAGAGTAAGCTCTCGGCTACTTGTGGATCCGCCGACTGGAATCAAAAACGGGCGAAGCATAATCGCCGTCCACCTCCATAAATTTGTCTTAATTCACTGTCATGTTTATGATTATTTATTGCTGAACGACGGCGACGAAGCCATCGTCGTCGTTTTGTACGAATGCGCCTCTGACGATAAATCATTGGATCCTAAAGAGCTGTTAGAAAGCTGCACGATTTTCGATCCGATCCAGCTTGCTTTACGCGCAACCGACGACCGTTTCATAGTCGATGCTTATTAACATGGGTTTATTGACTTTTAACGCTGCCGGCTATCAGGTGGACTAGAGCTATGAACTTTGAAAAAAGCGCAGTGCTCGTTAGCGATGGTTATCTTAGGATTCCGTTCCTCTTTGAAGGCTATCTCACCTATGAAGGAAAAGCGAGGAGGTTCAACGGTTGCCGGAAAAGGTGGTGTCGTCAGGGGAGATACGGAATTCATCAGCGATGAACAGGAACAACTGGAACAGGAGATGTTACAGAAGATCACTAGCCAGGTAGAGCGGTACCTTCCGTGGCAGGGCCTATCATCGATGTGGGATTCTTCGGTTTGATGTCGATCGTACCGATCATACTCTCTGCTACGGCAACATGTGGCGGAAGCTATAGTAATCCAACTGAGGATTGCAAGTTTTGCGATATTTCTTATGTTTGCAGTGGTAAGACGTTAGCTATTGATACCCGCATAGTCGAGCGATCGATCCCGGACTAACCCGGACTAACCAAGTCCTCTGTTCCGCCGGACTCGGGTGAGTTGGTACCAAACCTGTCTGGGAAGGTAAAGACACTGACCTGGTATAGCGGACGACGCTAACAGGTACATGTAAATGTATAGGCTAAGTACGCATTCAGCATGCTTCTACGATACTGAGTGGAGCACGAATGCGGCGACGCGTCCTCTCGGAACTGATCAATGTCTTTACTTTTATCTTTATCTGATTTTTAGCTTTGCGATTTTTCCAGGGTAGGCCTATCCTTCGCAAGACCTTGGCGATTCGTCTGTCTGAGAACTTTCGGCTACGATCTTCTCCTGTTTTCCTCTACGTTGTTCACTTTGGAACGATTTCTCCATGGCTGCTGTTCCTTTCATTTGAATGTTTTTACTTGACGAGCGTCTCAGCCCGTCTACGATGTTTTGCGGAGCTTCTCCCATTTTGCTGTGGACGTCCGGGAACCACCTTTCACCCTACTTACCTTTGTAGATCCACTTGTTTGTTCAACGTAGCGTCCATATATTTCGATTTGAATTTGGACGTTCTCAACGTCTCCCAGCCACCAACACGGCTATCAATCAATCTTCTTCTGTGACAGATCTCATCCATCGGTCAAACTGGGCCTGACACAGGAACACCGACACTCTTTTCTGCTATCCTCACGAAACAGAGTTTCCTTTCTGGAGAGTGGTTAAACTCTGATCACTGACATCATTGGCAATCGCTCCAAACCTCTCGACAACCGGCCCACGGCTAGTCTGAAGTCATCCTATGGCCAAAGAGTAAGTGAAATACGACGTCCAGGAAGAGTCCAAAGCGATAGAAGAGAGCCGAATTAGTCTCTTGCAAGTGCTATAAAGTGCTCTCAGCCATCCGTAAGCGTCTTCGCTTTTTCAACACCAGTTTTGTCTTCTTCCTCTAATGAAGAGTACTGAAAATTGTGGGAGAATGTTACCGTAATCAGTCTGATCGAAATTGATCTGATTCTCTGATTCTTAAAAACTCATAACCTACCGCCAGGCAGGCCATGAGACATTTGATTTCGCCCAGTCATAAGTGAATCTTCTTCTTCGATCTCCAATGAGAGCACTTCCATTTCTTCCGTTTTTCCTCTGTCTCTACAAACCCGGTTGGCCTAATTTCCTGGAAACGTCTTCCTTAAAAAGTAATTCCGTTTTCACTTCGTCTTCAATTTTCTTTTTATGAAGGAGGTTCGCAGCGAGTTAGCCCGTCTCTAACATTCCCAGATGTTCCGACTGTCACTCGCATTCACGTCCTCGAATCCTCCACTCAATGCCACACCTTTTTAGGCCAATCGGCGGCCACCTCCAAAAACGTTCGAAGACTGGTGACTTCGTAAAAACCTAAGTCGACCTCAACCCGAAATCGGCCAGACACAGCCAAGGTTGTTGTGAGTCATCGACCTATCGGACCTCCGATCTGACATTCTCGATTACCGCAACAACTTCCTTTGAGTTCTCGTGTGCCGATCACTATCTGGAGCAGCGTAACGGAGATGAGCGGAGTTGTGGCGAGCACGCCTGGGTGAGGGGTTGGATCAAACTGTTTTCAAGATTTTCATAGATTATCGAATGTGGGTCTTACGGAAACGTGAAACCCTAAGTAAAACTCATAGGTTTTTCCACCACCGATAACTTTCAGAACGAATGTCATTTCTTGTGTAGTTATTCCGAGATAATCCACTCGGCATCAGCTGTACATAGAACGACGTGAAAGATAACCAAATGTCTGGAACAGTCAGCTGTCTCAACTGATGGAGCTCGGTCAGAAGAGTGCGTGTGATTGAAGCGGAATTAGCAGAGGAAGCTCGAGGGAGGCGATTACTTCCAGTGGAGGGAAGGTAGACAGAACGGTGAATAACAGTCAGCGGACAGAAGGCGCAAAAGATGTGAGAAACCTGATTAATAGGAAAATATCTTTACTGAGTAAGAGCCATCTCATCAGATCTCTTACAACCTCCTTGGTTTGAAGACCGCAACTTTTCTTCAGTTTTTGATTAATTAATTCACTTACATACCACGCACACAGGCGTCCTATTAGGTTGTTAATAAAGTGCTGTCCTTTTTTGACCCATGTTTTCAAACGCATAACATAACTTAGCTGAGAGCCAACCATGTTCCCGAATTCGAGCGCTACTCGGAAGAACAAATGTTACCCTATAGGAAGTTCTGGATTGAGCAGAATCGGTGAAGGCAAGCTCGACATTGTGTAGGTTTCACAATCCTCTATTCCATCAAAATCAATATCGATTGCTACCAAAGCGTGTTATAACAATGAAACTGTAAAAGCGAAATGTAGTCGTGAAATCTCTGAAGAACACAAGATTGAAAATTAGGGAAAAATTAAAATGGCGAGTGAGACAAAGCCAGAACCATAACGAAATCCCCTTAAATTTCTGCCTTTCAAGTTCGCTTGAATTTCAGCAGTTCAGGCTTTTCGTTTGCTCCGTTCCTTATCAAAATACCGTCTTCATCCAAACTTCTCGAGTAACCTAGCAACAGCTGAGGTTTGCGATATGCCCCGTTCCCCCTTCAACTCGGCATGTCTGAGGATCGACATTTTTTCAATTTCTAGAATTTCATATCTCCTTCCCTCTAACGCCGTCGTCAGATCAGAAATGTTGACCGATCATGAGGCAATAAGGAATTGAACGGAGTTTTTTTCCACCACATTAGTGGGTAAGGACGTTCGCAATTTTTTTGAAAGAATTTCACCTGCACCAAGGGATCGTCATCTCTCATTTGTTGATAGAAGCATATAAAGCACATTCCTGATGCTTTGAAGACACCGCTCAGACCACATCATATTTACTTCTTCTATCTCTTTTTCAAGTAAACACGGCAGATGATTGGTTCGCCTTGTCTGAAGTCATTTGCGAAGCCATTATTTCGGCACCACCGGCGGACAAATCGTTTCGAACTTTTTCAGCAGTTGGCTATTTGTCGGTTCATTGTCGCCGATGTCCTCAGCGATCAATCAGCTCCTCCGTCGGAAAATGTGGCCGAGTTAGACCCTGAGCAACAGGTATTCCAAAAGAATGGTAAATGAGAAGAACCTATTTAGCTATACCTATTCAGCTACTATGAAAACTACATAGTAGTGCTAAACGAATAGTCTTATAGTGCTAGAAGATAAAATGTCCCAGAGAACTGTTTTGCAGGGAGATCGGCTCCACAAAGAAAAGGGGAGAGAAGGATAAGAACAAAGACAAGGACAGGAAGGAAGGGAATAGAGGGAAGGGGAGCATACCATACGTCTCTAGCGTTCTATGAAAAGGTTTTCTGTCAATCTTTGTCAAAATCGTTTTTTATTGAAATCAATTCACGCAATCGCGGCGGCAGAACGGTCGAGGAAAAATATAATATCTTACAAAGTCCAACAACGGCTGTAGCAGCTGTAAACCACAAACAACAACACAAACAACAACAACAACAACAACAAACCACAAACAGAATGGGTGCATCAGGAGGACTTCATTCTCTAGACACAGTACCCTTTATCCAATTGTAGAAGCAAACGCGTAGCGAAAATTCTTTCCAAACTCCTTCTTTTAGTAGTTGCGCCACAAAATGGGTGTCACGCGTTCAGCTGAGAGAATGGGCAACCAAAAGGTAAAAAGGAGTAACAAGTGTCATCGATATGACGGTAACGAGTTCAGGAGCTCAAATGTGCAAAACCTTTCTTCATAATGTGCCTGATACTGCCTGATGATGCTTGAACCAGATGCATTTTTGGTCGAGTAGAACAAAGAATAGTATTTACTTTCTGAAGGTTCCCCTTGCTTCGCGAGATCTTTTCATCTGTAAAACAACACTGGGGGGGGGGTTGGCGGTCGGTTTACTCGAGGAGGGAAGACCTCAGCAGGATTCGAAAACGATGAGTTTAATGTTTCTCAGGATTACCAGATGTCTCTCGAGCCTCACTGTCGTCGACTGGAAGGATATCCAGGGACATAATAACTAGCTGTACCTCACAATCGGTAAAAATGATATAGACTGCAGGTCGCCTAGAAGATCCGCTTTGGTCGCTGGTCACCTTATTTTTATGTCTCCGCCTCTATCCTCGAAAAGAATTGGGCTGGAAAATGACATCAGCAGTCATCCGTTGCAACGGAAGGGACGAATCGGTGAGCCCTATTACCCTCTAACGGTGACACGATACGTGGGGAATATTATACGTTAGAAGGGAGCACCGAACCTAGCCAAGAACCCAGTTTGTCCGATTGAAGCTCGGGCCTAAACGCCTCCGTTGAAACCTATAAAACCAAAAACCATATAGCATGCCAGATCATCTCATGACCAGTTCACTTTTCATTAATTAACTCCAAACGATGGCAATCAGAAGTCTTCATTTCTTCCCAACATAACTACATGGCACTGCTGTAGCTAGAGAACTATTCAGTTGAGGAAAGAAGGCTCATGCATAAGTCAGCAGCTGAGGGAATTACCGTGGTTTTACAGTTGTTTCTTGTTCTATACTTCAGTTCAACACAAGGTTGTTAGATTATGTTTATTGTCTGACGTTTCGGCGGAATCGCCTTTCTCGGAGCCTGAAATGGTCAAGACGATTTGAGAAGATATTCGACCATACGTCGCATCGAATCTAACCGAAATTTACGACGTATTCTCCAAACTGCTGAGTCAAGGGAGAACGGGATTACATACCTTAGTTTTGATGCACAGATTGGCAATTAAATCGAGGAAGCGTCGGGCAGGGATACCAGATAATGTAAGGATAATCCCAAATCAGAATGCCAGTCCCAAGTAGTGCATGAGCTCCCGCGTTGTATTATATTAGGTTGTCGACAAAGTTTCGAGCCACTCAGTTTGACCGCTCAGCGAAATTTTAAAACGAGTTCCGAGTCTTCACCTCCATAACCCTTATATAGGATGATTTATGCGCTACAGTTGCAGTGGTTCAGCACTACAGGTACTGCAGAGAAAATCGATATTGATTGCACGTATCTTGAACTGCCTTTTCTTTACTTGCTCATAAAACAACGCATTGAAGGAAGCTCAGTTAATGGCTACGGATCATGATAGGTCCTTTAATTGGCTTTGTTAACGTTGCAAAAGTTTAGTTTCGTATGTTCAAAAGGGACCATTTTGGCTTCAAGGAACAACGGTAGTCGGGGAGGGCGAAAAAGTTATTTAATTAATTAGTGGATCTTCTGGAGCCGGCTTCAAAGGATGGCCGGCGTAGTACCGTGAGTTGGTAGAGGAACTCGAGTGCCATATACCCTCATAAGCTGCCCGTCTCCGAGGCTTTAGAAAGACAAGGAAGTAGGGCACATAGTTGCGGCATGCTTTAGCGGCCACCGCCTACAGATGGAGACGGGTGCATATACGACAATCTCTACTTTCTGAATCAATTTTCATTCGCCCGGCAATTTGGTTAATGACATCAAGGAGTAGGTAGTGTATACCAATCGCAAGCCAAATCTCCTGCTGCTCACTTGCAGCGAACCAGCGAAAATTTCAAAATCCGCAGCTCCACCCGAAATGGGATATGATCGGTGTGCAATTGAACTGCAAATGAGGCATTCGCTAGAAGCTGCTACCTACAGATACTACTGTCACCAATGATGTCTAACGTAGTCACTTCGATGGCGACGGAGCAGCTGTTCGTGGAGAATATGGCAAAATCTTCTTCAGTCACAATGATGCGCATTCACCTATTGAGAAGGAAACTTGGAAAAAATTTCAAAGTCTCCGATGGCGAACTCTGACTTATCCAGGACATTTGCCGAACCTTGTCCCAACAAAATAATATTTGCTCCATTCGTTCCCCATCCAGTTACTAGAGAACCAGCTCGACGAGTGAGAGCACCTCAAAACGTGGCTTGATGAATTCTTTTCATCAAAACTTTAGAAATTCTGTAGAAGGAGAGTTCAAAATTTATATGGTAAATAACAAGATGTTGCTAATTGTGACGATGCATAAACATGTTGGATGTCGAGGAAAATAAACGAGAGAAATGAATTTGAAAATTTTTGCAAAAGTGGCTCGAAACTTTATCGACAACCTAATACATACGCACGGTCTTACAGTCGAGTGAAAATCGTCAGTGGGTTAAAATGCTTTGCGTAAGCAAGATTGGGAGGGGAGTGCTGCAATAAATTCCTCCGATTCGTGGGATCCTCTGCCATGAGCAGCTTTTTCGTTCTTCACGGAGTGACGGTGGCAGTGGCAGTTGACGAGTCGGCGCGTTGTAGACGATTTATGGCAGAGCCATTCGCAACAGTGAGGCGCTGTCCTCGCCAACTGTGACAAACTGCCGCATTCAGCTTTCAGAGGGAAGCTGTCAAGGAGCAGAGACCTACGAGCGATGGTTGTGGACGATAAACAGCCATTAGCCGACGATCCGGAAAACGGGGAGTAAAATGGTGCTCGAAAGGTGAGGGTTCGTAAAGCCTGGAAGTATTTCAGACTTCCGAAGTAATGAATACTAGCTATTTCATCCGATTTCTCTCTTCTTTGAGCCAGCCTCGGTACTGATTTGTGAAAAAGTAAATTCAGCATCTACAAGAGGAGCGGGAACATTCCCACAGCGAGTACATATTCCTTGCTTCATCTTCTATGGTCTAATCACAAGCTGACGTTTAGAAAAGATGTTGGAAGTAGAGCGTCGATGAGTTATTTGCTAAGAAGCTGAGAAGCTCTGAGGGCTTAATAGAACAAAAAAGGTTAGGCAAGCAAAACGTACAAAGTCCGTGAAATCACCTAGGCATTTAGGGGGTGAAAAAAGGGAAAATTATCAAAAACGAGAAACGATGATAAATTCAATTTCAATTTATTACATGCGGTAATTCCACATGTGGTGCTGAAAAGTACAATAATGGTAATCGTAAATGCGTACGTGAAGAGATGATGAACATCTAAATGCAGAAGTTCTGCGAGTTTTATTAGGTTGGTGCGAAAGTTGCGAAGAAGAACATTTGCGACTTCTTGAATTTGAAAAGGATTTCCCCCGTATTTTCGGCTGCGGTCAAAAAATGTTATAAAGAAGAGAAGATCATTGATATTAACTGTGTCTACTTTGAATGACTCCTTGCCGTTGTTCAGATATTATAAGATGAACTGTTTTGTGTACGAGAACATTTGCACCAACCTAAAACCATGACAAATAAAAACAAGTCAAACATTAGATGTGTCGTTATAGATTCAGGGCAAAAATTAATATAAAATAAATCACATGAAAATGGATAACAACTAATGTTATTCATGAAATATACACGATGTGCCGTTTTTCACCGATCTCTGAGAAAGCGCATGACAGGGAAATGGAAGAAAAACAAGAAATAGGAAGAGTAAAGTAGAGAGAGAGAGTAGAAGAGAAGGTAAGTAGGTGTATGAAGTGGTCGCATTTTCGCCGAATTGGCATTTCTTTGAAGAATTGGAATTAGGTAAATGTCATCCTCAGTAAATGTACTTTCCCATGCGAATCAGGAAAACGAGAGTGGAATGCGACACGGTCACTGACGGGTGGAACGAATGTGGATGGGTTGATCTCCTGGTTGGCGTCTCGAAAGAGGCTGAAAACTGGCTTCTCATCGCCGATGAACGAGGTAAACGTAGCCAGCAATAATCCCAAGAGCTGGTTAAAGCCTAAATGTGTATACGACTGCAATTCAAGCGCAGTAAGATGATGGATGGGTGAACAAGCCAGACAAAAGGATCCGTGACTTTTGTTGCTCCAGGTGGGCAATTAGAAGACGCAAGAGTTGAAGCTGGACATTTTCCGAAAGGTGTAGTGTTTTTCGCATGAGAAACAGCAACATGTGAAACGATTGAAAGGACATGTCTTTCACAGAGGGAGGTTTTTGAGGGAAGAAAGAGACTCGCTTTAGCTGTCGTGAGAAAGGCTTCAGCTACCTGAAAATGACGGAGTGCAGGCTCAGATTTCGAGGGACACATCTACGTTCGACAAGGAGAGAAGCACAAAATATTGAAGCAACCACTAGGAGTGCCCAAGAAGCTACGCGACCAAGAACACCCTCAAAGAGGTTGGAGCGTTATCTGAGGACGCCGTAGAAATTATAGAAACAGCGAGTATCGAATACCTTTGTGAATTTGGTAACGATACGGTGCTAAACGCTAGGGCGTAGAGGAAAAAGGAGAAGAAGTAGTAGTAGTAGGAGGAGGAGATGGCACTGAACTTTGCACACATTGAACGACACAAGTATGTAGGTGCAAATTACCCTCAAAATTAACGGAATCGTACGTTGTTCAGATCCCGCTGACCTGTGCTTAACTATTTTTTTTCACAGCCGTTTCAGCTTCATTATTGAGATTCAAATAGATTTTCGAACGGGTAACCTAGAGAAAAGCCACTGAATAGATCAGAGGGAAGTGAATAGCAGCAGAGTTTTCTCGTCACATCTGACAGCAGTTGGTCAATTTATTCGCGCAGAAGTAGTTCACTTGACCTCATAAACGGGATCGGAGCGCGGAAAGCCCCAATGTCGCTGGACGACTTTATTTAATTCAAAGAGTACCTGTTTTTTACTGGAGCAACAATTCAAATTTCTTTCCAATTTTTGCAGTTTTGCAAGGCTGATTCTCTAGGGAAAGCGGACATATCTTTTTTGCTGATTGTCTCGTCTCGAAGACCTACCACAAGGTCACAATTAGTAATTCATTGAGCTATAGAGTTTCATCAGTACAAACTGAAGGAAGTTCCGACAGCGACAGAATTCTCGTCGTTCAAACTCTCTAAGTTACTGATTCCAAAGAGATACTTACAATTAGTGTTAGTTTAGGCAAGCATAACGTTCCGCATAAAATTGCTCTTCAGAAACATCTATTCGTTGTCGTATTCTAATTTGGAACACATTTTACTATTCCTTCTCTACGCAGTACGCTTACCAATCAACTCCAGTCGGCAAAAAACAAGAAAATCATAAGTCGAAGCTTGGAAAATATTGTGACAGAAGGCGCGCTTAATGTGGTGGTAGTAAGAAGCGTTACTGTCGCCTGCACGATAGGCGGATCAATCCTCACTCACGCTAGCCAAGACCCATCCGGGGACTGCTGACATAGGGTCGGGATTTTCTGTAAGGATGAAGACGGAACGTCGCCACAAGTCTTTGCAAAAATCAGAAACACATTCACAAATTCTCTACGATCAAGAATGAAAGACGAATGGCGCGTCCATAGACAACTCAGAGTCGGCCAATTCAGCTCTATGTTTTTGACAAAGGTAATCAAAATCATAGAAATGAGCTGCTCTTGACATTTGAGAGCACAACCTCATGGACATCCTTCATCGACGGTATATATACACAATCCAAAATGAAGGAGTAAGGCACATCTCACAGAAATTAACCAAACAGTGATAACGAAAGTGGTAATGAGGAGCATGGTGGGATAATCGGATTACTTCTGGGTATCAAGGACTTACCAGGGAATGCCGCCAACCTCCCATGGAACTTTGAATTGAGACCTATATCAATCGATAGATCTCGGAACACTGATTACAGATCTGTAGATCAAATTTGCAAAATGGGTCTCCTAAGCGAGTTCTGGCTTGCGAAACCCTGCGTTGGGCGCGGTGTTGCGTAATGAGAAGGGCCGCTAGCCCTGCTGGCAGCTGCGGCTGTGGCGCAGAGGTTGAGGTCTCGCCTCGCAGTGGTGGGGTTAGGGTTCGGTCCCCCGTGGTGGCATTATTTTTGCATATGTTAGTTATAGTCCGTGCGGACCATAGGACGAGATCGAACTCGTTTTTAACACTTTTTCCAGCGAACGACTGATGGTGACTTTCACATAAGTCTCCTAGGTTACTTGAAGTTGGGAACGCATTTCAGCAAACACATTGTAATGGCGTGAGAAAACACAAATATTTACTCCTTCCTTCTAAACTTGTCCTAACCTTCATCAGCATTGATGGAACAACGCAAAAAAATGTGTAAAACAAACATACTGTTCACAAACTGCACATCTTATGCAGGCTGTCTCCATACAACCATTCATAAAGCACTCAACCGTACTAAAGTCGAATAAATAATCACCAGGGGTGACAAACGAACCAGGATGATCATCGACATATCCTGCCTTGTACCATGAATACTTCAAAAATTTGGAAAATCTAGGGGCGCAAAACATCCGATAGACTTGTGATATAACCTTCAATATGTTGTCCCTCTGTGTCATATTAAATTGCACATTGTTCACCATCGCGCACGTCCTAACCCGTTTCATGACATTTTTCAACGGACCGAAGAAGAAAACGTCCAGAGGTTGAATCAGTGACGTAGCGCCTGCTGGAATGTTTCGTACCGTAATCTGACAGCCTGCAACGATACATAACAAGAAATAGACAGCAGAGCACTTCGGAAATGCGGTGATGGAAAGTTGTACACACCTTCAGGCACCGCTTTTTTTATGCTGTTGATGTCACGGAAAGAGGACCACGAGTCCACAATAAGATACGCCTCTCCAGTATTGCTCGTTGGAAATACGCAAGTTTTTATCCAGTCAATCATGAGCTCCTTGGTCATTATATGTGACGTGTTCGCTCTGACCACAAGATTTGAGGCTTCAAAGTGGCCATGTCGCGGGAATGCTCCTTGCTTCTCTTGAAGGACAACATAAAGCCTCTCTCCCAACCTGCCGTCAGCATACAGTAGCGGAAGGACAGTATACGCATGAGTCAGTGCTACCCTGCTTTCGACTATCCTTTCAACCTGAAAAGTTACTTGGTCCCAATTTAATTTCCAGATGAGAATGCTACTACCGTGATAATCTTGCCTTTTTAACTCCTAGTGGTGCTAGTGTCCTTCCTGTTGTCATTTCTTTGACAAACCCTGACTGGTCGCCGTTACAGAAAATAGCCAGTGGCTTGGTCTGCATATCTTCTCGAACGAGACTCACAAACTGTTGCGCCTTCAGCTCAATTTCGTCTCGGCATTTGTAAGCTTTCTTCGAGACGAACGTCGTTATCTTCCTCGACACAATTCCGTAACGTTTTTTAAAAGATGATACCCAGGTCTGGCTTGCCTTGAACTGCTCAACTTGATTCTGTCTACACAACTCAAGTGCCATCAGTCGCAGGTTCTCGTCATGTAGCGTGATGCCTGAATTTCGACTCATGGTCAGCTACTAATGTTCAGTAGTACAATATGAATGGTGTCAAGTAGCCAAATAGGAAAAAAGTCCACCTTCCGCCATTTTTCTTCTGACTTCTTCATACAGAAGGTCTCCAATCCTTTTCATTTGTTCAGAACGACGGAGCTTCGTTGCCGCCGCTTCTTGCTGCGCGTGTTCAATCCTGCGGAGCTTTCTCAAATGCTCCTCATCTCTAATCCATCGAAATCTTGCGCTCATGCTCGACAAAGAGCGATATCCTTTTGTAGAGCTTCTATAGTGTTCAATAGCCTTTGCTATCTAAACTCAAGAAATAAGCCTTCAGAGTAGAGAAGTAGAATTATGGAGCTCGCAAACATACTTGGTCGGGACTTACAGCCGAGGTGCCAAAGTACAATTCCTCCGCACTTTCTGTGTTTCCATCCTCGTCATAATCCCAATCCGCGTCGTTGTCAGTGGAAGCGCCTGCTTCCAAATTCTCATCCGTCTCAACTTCTACCAATGCTGCAGCAGCCTCGCGAAGAATGTCGGCAAACCTTGCGGCAATCTTCCTCTCTTCGCGTGTAGCTGCTCTGCTATCTTCAGCTGATCCAAATTCGGAGAGCAGAATAGAAACCACCTTTGCTGGAGACAAGGGCATAACGAATGAGTAAAAATCAATAACACGTCGAAGCCTTCAAATTTGATCTACCACTGCAGGCATTTGACCTACTTGCTAGAATTGCAGTGAGAGCGCTTGCTAGAGTTAGATTCAGATTTGAGTAGTTGTGTTTGCGAACAGCATGTTTGCTTTTCTGTATTGTTTCTTCAGTGTTGAAGATCGTTAGAACTGTAGTTAAGAGAGTAAATTTCCGTATTCAAGTGACGTTGCAGACTTATGTGAAAGTCACCATCAGTCGTTCACTGGAAAAAGTGTTAAAAACGAGTTCGATCTCGTCCTATGGTCCGCACGGACTATAACTAACATATGCAAAAATAATGCCACCACGGGGGACCGAACCCTAACCCCACCACTGCGAGGCGAGACCTCAACCTCTGCGCCACAGCCGCAGCTGCCAGCAGGGCTAGCGGCCCTTCTCATTACGCAACACCGCGCCCAACGCAGGGTTTCGCAAGCCAGAACTCGCTTAGGAGACCCATTTTGCAAATTTGATCTACAGATCTGTAATCAGTGTTCCGAGATCTATCGATTGATATAGGTCTCAATTCAAAGTTCCATGGGAGGTTGGCGGCATTCCCTGGTTAGATATGTATTTGTCCAGGGGTTTTTTTGAGGAGTCATTATTTGACCAGAGTCATACCTAATAGGTTCGTGCACAGTCGACGACCAATACGACACGGCAATGATAAGAGATAGCGGCCGGTGTCGTATTGGTCGCGTCCAACTTCGGCATTTGCGTTGCCGAAGTTGCCGCATGCGGCGAGTAGGACACCGCGTGTGCGGCGTCGTCTCGTACAGGGATGTGTGCTCATTCGCGCGCGGCGAACAGTGCGGCGATTTGTCGTGTCGCATTGGTCGTCGACTGTGCACGACCCTAATGGGGACTTTGCGCTTTTTATAACCCATAATGAATTAACGGTTCCAGTTGTGAGAAAAAATTTACGACAATTCAGCCTTGCTCTACCAGGGTCATACTTAATAGATCCCAAACGAGTTTTTGATGACTTAAGCGTTAGAAGATCGCCGAACTTGACGCTGGTCCTACCATGCAATGTTTAATGAAATAGGAGAAGGTCGTTCCTCCTTCTAATTCCGAGAGCAGACAAGCCAAAGTTCAGGTTTCCAACGGCGCTAGATGGAACCTAGTCGTAGAGAAAACCTAACAATAAGGCACGTACCATGAGCTATTTCGTGAAATTGTTCTGAACGCGTTCAAGCCTTTATATGAATTTAATTTCGTGTGGACTGAAAATGAGCGTTTCGTATTCCAAGATAAGCCTTATGAAGGATCCATAGACTTGAAGAAGAGCAGCTTTTTGAGGTGTTACAGGTGGAAAAATGAACGCAAGAATGAAAAACTGAAATAATGAAAGAAAGAAAATCGTCTTGTTGTTGTTACTGTTGACAGTTCCGTAACACTGGTTCGCAGAAGTAATTCCACCAGTGTTCTCGGACGGGACACGAGCTGCTCGGCCTCGAGCGCTAATTGATCTGTCACTCACACCGAACGTGTCCACTCCAGCGAGAAATGATTATGACTGACGAGAAAACGGAAAACGTCAGCGCGGTCCATACCTTCTTACAATTTTTCTGCTATACTCGTTTGGTGAAGGTTAAGGTAGAGTTGTAGGTGTTGATTAGCCGCTTAGGCCGCATTCGAGTTCCATTCAGAAATATGGTGAATGCGTATTCGGCCTATACAATGAATTGCGTGGCTCAGCCGTTATACCGACTTTACCTTCCCAGACTGGTCTGGTACCAATTTACCCGTCCCTGTAGGGTTGGAAGGCGCGTTATCCCGGGCGGAGATCTATCGCTCGACCTTGTGGTTGTCAGTAGCGCCTCTTACCAGGGCGCCACACAACTGGTCAGTGCAAAAATTTTTAGTAATTCAAGTGACCACAGGTAAATGAATGCGGTGAGAATTTGAACGTAAATTGCAATCTCCAACTAGAACTTCGTCGCCACAGAACATTTACTTCGGACAAACACGACCAGTTCGTTCTATTATATACAAAAATTATCAACCTGAAGGTGCAGAAAACCATGTGACCAAGGATAATATGAATACAGGCGACTTCTTATTTAATATAGGTTTTTTATTAATCCACATTACCTCGACATTTTTCGAGAAAGTCGTGACTCACTCCTTCGCCAAAATTGAGGTAGGCAGAAGATAAAATTGAAATCAGAGAGACAGGAAAGCCATGAAAGACAGAAGGGAACAGAAGCGCTGAGTCTCAAGCAACTTCCTTTGGTGATCGCCACATGCCGGTTTTGTGTACTTACAAAGCGCCGCAATTGAACACACCAAACCCAATGATCAGAGTAATAAACCGAAGGATTCCCTTTGACGAGACGCCGTCCTGTCCTTTTCCGGCATTTTTTTAATCTAGCAAAAAGCGCTGGATAATGATTAGATGTGGGAGTCATTCCAATAGACCACCGGGACATACCGTAAAACTGGGTCGCTGTTGAACTTATAGGGGATGAAGGGTATCCATTAATGTAGCGTGTGAGTGTAATGCACAAAATGCCATCGTGAGCATGCTAAGAGTTTAATACGTTTTCTTCTACAGAACAAAAATCCCAAATATATCGTTTTGATACATTAAGAAAAACCATTATCAGCCGTCAGACGCTCTTCGATTGCGGGACGATACCTTCCTGTTGATCTCTTCTGCCGGTTTTGCCTCGTAATTTGTCGATAGGTAATCGACTACCACCTAAAATTTCACCTAGTATTCAAATACACCTAGTATTAATTGGAATACAACGGATCGGAGGAAGGAGTGGAACGAAGAGTGAGGCAATATCCACAGTTTTCCAGTCAAGTCTCCTTTCGCCTCTCTTGGTTCTCAGGATTATCTTCACTTGATTTGAATGGTGTTTGGACAAAACAAGTTTCGAAAATATTATATTTCCGACCTATCAGACTCTGAAAAGATCGAAAGCAACATAAAACTCAGTCGATTACTATGTACATAGAACTAACAGTTCAGGTGAATACTGGAAAGTAAAACCAAGAAAATTATGGATAAAGCTGGAATGAAAATCGGACTCTTGAAAAATCTCAAAAATCTCATTACTATAAGGAAACTGTTTTCAAAGGTAGGTTTATATAAGTATATCACTTCGAAGTGAGAAATATGTCGAAGTTCCAGTACCAGAGGTGTTTCTATGTACTAATGCAGTCATGAAAAATGGGTCGAGGATAATCAACTGTTTAAGGAGAGGAAAAGAGCGTCAAGAGAGCGAAAAAGGGCGTCATGTCAAGGTCTGAAAAATAATATAAAAATGTAAATATCTTAATAAATCAGAAGGATCTGAGCATTCTGGTGGGCTTCATATTTCAAGTGCCTCCTCAGACTGATAAGCAACCAAGAGTGGTCTAAGAAGGAAATGGGAACTGCGATAGTTCAGACCAAGTGATCCTTGAAAATCCATGAAACTAGAGCGCAATGAAAAGTTCTAACAATATCGAGTTTCGCTTAAGAATTCGTAATCTCGACAGGATTTGCTGTGCAGCCTTTATTTACCTCACCTCTGAGGGCGGATCTGTCACTCATTCACAGCCGCCTTTACTCAGATAAGGTATGCTGAGGCGAACTTGAACCAAGTGGTGGATGAGAAGAGCTTGAGTGCTATAGGAGACGACTTCGAGGTGACCACAAACTTAGACAAAAAAATTAGACAAGAGAACGGACTAAAAGATCGCGAGGGTATTCGGAGGCCATTTTGACGTCAGTGCGAACGTCACCGGACAGGGGCGATTCGTCGCGTTTAACGAGCTACACATAATATTACAATCGACGCGGATCAACACGATGACATCCGCCGATCGCGACAGCGACAATTGTACGAAAGGCCGCCGGAGGCTGGAAGGCCTCCCAGTGACCAGATGGACTCTCACGTGTACCTGCGCACATGTGTTCCATATGCAGCAAAACCGCCACCTTCTAAAAGTTCAGTGATGGGAACGAACAACCGTCATCTCGGTTAAGCATCCTGCCGCTAGACCATTAGATTACCGCCACAGACGAAACTTGCCGTGGGTACGTAACAGTTCAAAAACTGGCTTGAATTATCGGGGTTAGTGTGACTCCTTGTGTACAGTAGAATCGTAGGGCAGCTCATCTTGATGTTAACCTTCGACCCATTTTTGTAAACGCTACGACTTTATGGTGTTGACGCATCCACATTATGATACCCTTGAATTTTGCGTGATTTTATGTAGCTATTGTGTGGAAAGAGGAGATATATGAACTAGCCCGATCAAGCGACTGATGTTAGCCTTGGCAATAAAGCCTCCAAATCCTTGGTATATTATGTAGGACCCGACTTGCCTAGGAAGGTAAAAACACTGACTTGGTATAGCAACTGGCCTGAGCAAGTCATTGTATAGGGTAGATACGCATTCACCGTGCCTCAACTATTCTGGATGGAAGACGAATGAGTTGGGGCGTCCGTAGGGGACTGATCAACGCCGGAACCTTTATATTTTACCTTTGTTGTGTGATAAAAATGAAGGATCAATTATTACTAGCTGGTGACGCTGGTTCATCGTAGAATTGTGATTCAGAAATAGATCGTGTCTACAATCGGTTCGCTAGACAGCTAAAAGGTTGCGGGGTCACTTGTTAAAATTATTTTTCCTAGAAAGGTCCATCATTGAGGCGGACTTAATGCTCACGTATTGTTAGACGAGAGCAGGCGTACCTCACCTTCACTGGGCTTTTCGATGAGTGTTCTATGCAAATAAAATACCGCCTACGGAAGGCGCACAACACTTCAGATGGTAGAGTTGTTTGACGTGTTGGCGATGTTTGTGTGGCGGCAAAAACTGCATCACATACGGTATTCGAGCTAGGCTCTAACAATAAGGCATATTCAAGATAAGAAAGCACTCCATTTTTCTGAGCTACTCGGAACTTTCGGAACTCCCTGCTCTAGCACTTTTTCCCACATTTCCTGGACTATTACACCAACCAGCCTTTTTGTTATTCAAAGTGGAGGGTTTGCCGTCGCACAGAGATAGGGCACTGTTCCACTTATTGCACTCCAGCGGTGGGAGAGATTTCCCTTTCAAATTGGCCCAGACTTCGTTTATAGCGGTCTTCTGTGGTGCTGATCACTGCTCTGGCAACCGTTTTCGAATTTTGACCGAACACCTCCCACGCCACAGATTGGGTGATCAGATCGAAAGCAAGGGTTTGTCTAGCACTTCGTCTAGTCGATTGCTTGGTATGCTGACTACGGATTCAATTTCTCTCATATTTCGATTGTTTTCGGCCGATTCAGGTAGGTGCTCTTTCGCGAAGTTTGGGAAAGATTGGTTAAAGGAATATTCTTCGGCAACTTTAGTGCTATAAGTGGAATAGAAAAAAGAAGCTTGACGGAGAAAGGATGTCAATCCTGTTTTATAATAGATCCCTTACATACAAAGATTTTGGAAAATCATCGTTCTCGGAGTGCTCGTACGAGCAGGAAATGTAGACTTTCATGAGGAATCACAATGAAACGAAAATTTTCTACGGAAAATGCGAACAAAAAGAACAATGCGCCGTTCGAGCGCCCGACAATTGTAAAAATATTTCGAAAACATGAGGACTCCTACAGACGCGTTTCAGAGGTATTCGATTCAGTCAACAAAACGCCGCAAAAGGCTCGTTTACACCTGAATGGTTGTTTTCGTGAACAGAATATGTGAAAGCCTTGTTCACTACGTCACCACGTTCAGCAAGCCATTCAGGGGCTGGATGCATAGATCATCTCTGTCGCAATTTTTGTGAAGGATTATTGTGAGGGATTTACTACTTTTGAAGGTAGGATGTCATGTATGCCACAAGAAACGGATGCACCGTATGGTTTCTCGTCAGAGAGGCGGAGAAACTGTCTAGCTAGCTCTGTAGCCGTGCCGCTCTTCATACTCCTGATTGCCACTCGTACCTCAAATAGTAGAATACTTGATAGAGTTTCCCCAGCGGGCATATCCGGATCTCGTCCAAATTAAGTAGAACGCAGCACATAGAGAAGATAAGAAGACTGATATGAAACGTCTCTGTAATTAGCCCAATCTCGAAGCGATGATAGACCGCATTTACGTTTCTTCGAAGGAAGCAATTAAAAAAAAAAGTTCCGGGAATTCTACGCTGTTTGAATAAGTAAGCAAGTGTACCTCGGAGCCAAACAACCGTGAATGGTTATAGTTTCCCGTTCTGCTAAATGATTAGTGTCTTAACCATGATGTTCACTCCTTAGAGATGGCAAGGATCGATTATACAAGCTTGACAATTATAGGAGCGAGTCGACTATAGGAGTGTTAGGCCTAATGAGGACTGACTCGGCACAAGAAAGGACCAAGACCTAATCAGTTACCAAGCAGATGGGTGTAGTAATATATCACACGAAATGTAGCTGTCCTGTTCGCTGTAAAAAGTGAAATTGGTTTGATAACGCTTTTCGTCGCAAAACAACAAGAGAAAAGATGGGGTGACCGATTAGGGAGCTCTGAAAAGTGCAAAAATGACAGAAATCGCGAAAAAAGTCATGCCACATGGAAGGGCAAGTCACGTGGTAAAGATGCAAATGGAAAGCGAAGGAGAGCCGAGAAAGATTGGGTAATCGTTCTAGAGGTCAGCGGTTAGTCTATATCATGATTCCGTTGAGGGAGCGCCTTAGGCCTATGGTATACTCCGGCAACGGACCCGTCGCAGCGGAGCTAGAAATGCATGGCTTCCCTCTATACAACACTGCAGCTGGATTTTTTGTAAGCTGCTGTGTACGGGGACACGGAGCAGTGCTGCCCAACCATCGCAGCTGGCTCCGGCTGGTTGCAACGCACTGCGGAACGCTCTGCCCAGAACTCTAATTACCAACTAAGACCGCAGCGAGGTGGCGATACCTGCGGACCATTTGGCGAGTTCACCGAGTGCAATTGGACCCAGGTCCTCGCCGCACGCGATCTTGGCCGCGGCCGAGCTTGTGACTCTGGCGCACCGTGTTGCAACGAAAACCACGAGGATCTGCACCATCCTTTTTGCGCTTGCGGTAAACTATCCGAGTCCCCGCACACAGCAGCATACGAAAAACCAGCTGCAGTGCTACATGGAGGGGAGCCACGAATTTTTAGCTCCGCTGCGGCGGGCCCGTTGCCGGAGTATACCATTGGCACCAGAGTTGGTAAGGCCCGGGTTATACTTCATCGCCCGCCGCCGCCCGTCGCCGCCCGTCGCCGTCACTCAGGGGCGCGGCGATGGCGAACGGCAGCGGCAGGCGGCGGCGGGTGGCGGCGGGCGAAGAACTGAAACCCGGCCCTAAGGGTCGTTTACGTTAAAAAAAACGTTATCTTAAAGCGATTATCTTAAAGCGTTATCTTAAAGCGTTATCTTAAAGTTAAAAAAAAGCGATGGCCCTAAGGGTCATTGCTAGACTTTCAGTTTTGAAGAGAAAAAATGGTACTGGGGCCGTTCGTCGGCCATCCACGTGGAGCGCTCTCATGCCACGTTTGACCACGCAGCAAATCGATGACAGCGTGGCCCCGCTTCTCCGCCTGCTATTGGCTAGCGGGACGAGGGGAGGAGAGATGGCCGTCGAACGGCCCCAGTACCGAAAATATAATAAAATGATGTTAAGATTATAAGATGATGAAAAGATCATAAGATGAGGATGAACAAAGTGACTAAAATGTAACTAAAACCAAAATAGGCCAAAAAATAAATGCGGCGGCCTCGTACGGTGCGGCGCGGCGCGAACAATTAAAACCCATTCGCACCGCGCCGTCCCGTCACGTCATCGGCCGCCCCACACGCAATCTGTCACTACGCCGTACTCTGCCTGTATTGAGTACCCTGCGTCTCTGCGCCCCCATATGTTCTCTCAAACAAAAATGTTCCAGTTCCCTTGAATCGCTAGTCCCCGTCCGCTGCCGTCCGCTGCCGTCCGCCATGAGTATGCCCCGGCCCTAACTGGGCATCGCGGATATCCCCATTATCATGGACACACAAAACCAAGACCGAGAGAACGTGGAATGAAAACAACGCAGACTGATATGATACTAAGAGTGTGTGTCATTCTGAAAACCATCTCCGCTTGGCCGGTTCAGATAAAGTTATTGGTGGACGAAGTCTTGCATAAGCACACCCGACAGGAGTTGTAATACTAGGGTTCTGTGCAGAACGCCCCACTCCTACCTCACAGGCTGTTGAAAAATGAGATGCAATTCTGAGGAGTAAGAATCTAGACAATTTCCGGCGTTATGTTAGTTTACGTGAGAGATGGCTATCATTTTAGGAGCTATGTATGTACCAGTAGATAGTTATCTACGATATTAGGCACTGTGGTTTTAGCGTCAACGCGATCGTGACGATGATTTAGGCGCCGCGGCCTATTTACGAAACATCGATGGATCTATTTTATTCTGGGAATAGCATATGTGTTAAAGGCTTTGTACAAACTTCGAGAGACCATTTAAAGGGATTTTACCATCGGTTGGTCAAAAATTGTAGCTGACAATGATATACTAGTTAGTTTTCGCATCATCACTTCTCTATCTAAGAATCCACTGGAAATTGAATGAAAAACAATGAACTAACAAAGATCTGTGACGATAACGATTTTCCAACCAGCAGCACCAATTGTCGAGGTTGTTATGCTCACTACGTTTCAGTGCTCGTATCATTTCCCTCTGGTACAGTCATCGTTAATATTAGGTCGTCGGAAAAGTTTCCCGCCACTTTTGCCAATGTTTTCAAAATTGTTCCTCTCCTTTATTCCACTCGACATCCGACACGTTTATGCATGATTACCATCAACAACATCTTGTTATTTATCAGATGAAATTGAAACTCTCCTCCTCCAGAATTTCTAGAGTTTTGATGGGAAGAATTCGGCGAGCCACGTTTTGAGGTACTCTCACTAGTCGAGCTGGTTCTCTAGTAATTGAATGGAAAACGATTGGAACAAATTCTATTTTGTTGGGGCAAGGTTCGGCGAATGTCTTGGATAGACCATCAGAAATGTCGGATGTTTTTGAAATTTTTAGAAGGCCTCCTTCTCAATGGGTGAGTGCGCGTCATGGTGACTGAAGAAGGTTTTCCCATGTTTTCCACTACCGGCTGCTCCTTCGCCATCGAAGTGGCGATGTTAGACATCGTTGGTGACAATAGCATCTGCAGGTAGCAGCTCTTATCGAATGCCTCATTTGCAGTTCAGCTGCAGACCGATCATCTACCATTTCGAGTGGAGTTGCGGTTTTGAAATTTGCGCTGGTTTGCTGCAAGTGAACAGCAGGAGATTTGGCGTGTGATTGGAGTACGCTACCCACTCCTTGATGCCACCAGCCAAATTGCCGGGCGAATGAAAATTTCTTCGGTAAGTTGAGATGGTCGTGCATGCACCCGTCACCATCTGTAGATAGTGGCCGCTAAAGCATGCTCAACTATGTCCCCTATTTCCTTGTCTTTTTAAAGTCTCGGAGACAGACAGCCTGTGAGGGTATATGGCACTCGAGTTCCTCTATCAACTCACGGCTACTACGCCGGCCATCCTCTGAAGCCAGCTCCAGAAGACCCACTTAAGCAACAGCAACTACCCTCCCCCACTACTGTTGTTCTTTGAAGCCAAAATGGGCCTTTTTGAACACATGGAACCAAACTTTTGCTGCACTAAGAAAGACAATTGAAGGACCTACCATGGTGCATAAGCCATTAACTAAGCTTTCTTCAACGCGTTGTTTTATGAGCTCGTGAAGGAAAAGCAGCTTAAGGTACCTCCAATCAATATCGACTTTCTCTGCAATACCTGTGGTGCTGAACCAGGACAACTGTGGTATATGTAGCTCATGAATCAGCCTACATAACGGTTATAAAGGTGAGATCCCGAAACCCGTTTTAAAATTTTGGTGAGCGGTCAAACTGAGTGGCGGGAAACTTTTCCGACGACCTAATACATTCAGCATGACACACCTCATTTAATGGAGAAAGGAATGCTGGAATGGGCGAAGAATTGCCGGCGATATTGTCATAATTTCGCGATTCATGGAGTAGGCGCCACATATCCAGCACGAGCTACTCAATGAAAGAATGGAATCTGGGACGACGATCAATAGGTCGACGATCAAATTTGTGGACAGCGAGTTGGCTGACTGGGGCATTGTGGAAGTCCAGGAAGTTCTTTTGAAGGAAGCCAACGAGTATACTTATCTTGAACGAATTTTTAACACAGAGAACGACGTCTTGGCCGGATTTTCAACATAATGAGTACTATGTTCATGAGGAATGGATAAGTTTCTGATGCCCCATTTTCGCTCAACGGAACGAATATTTCCGAATGCTCCAGCTATGTGTACGTGGGTCGAGAAGTCCACATAACCACCGACTTAAGTCCAGTGTTGGGCAGGAGGAAACGAGCGGTTTGGGGCGCATTCAAGAGCGTTGAAGAAGTAGTGAAGATCGCCCGACTCCGCGCCCATCTCTTAACTTTACGGTTCTTCCTGCGTTGACGTACGCTTCAGAATCCTGCACGTTGCGAAAGCACGATGAACATGCGATTTGTGTCGCCTAATGGAGTATAGAGAGGATTCTCGGAGTGACTCGCTTCATCCAGGTGAGAGACGACAGTCGAAGATCAGGAAGTTGAAGGTCGCCCAACTTGCGCTGGTCGGACTTATTCGCCAAAACGCTGAACGATCGATTCGATGCTCTTCGTATTCCTCGAGCGAGCAGGACCCACTGGTTTGCCATGGCTGGCGACAGGCACGAATGGAAACTTTACTGGCGCCCGCTCGAGCAAATCGATGATCAACGGGACGATAGGTGATACAGGTGATTGAATGACGTCAAAGATGAGATTTCTGTAGACAGAATACTGGTTGGGCTTTCAGTTTCGTGGGGGAGAGTAACTTAGAGCTGGAACAGAAGAAAGAAAGAAGTTGGAACAGGAGTTGCGGAGTGCGGGATTTGCGGGACATCTGATGAGGCGTAACGATGGACGCTGGACTGCGGCCACAGTGCGCTCGGCACCGCTGAGCAAGAAACGATCGGTTGATATGGACCGCTTCGATGGCAAGACTCGCCCGCTAACCGCAACAACATCCGAACTCCTAATTCTTGCCCGATTAATGTTCTCGTCTACTGGACAACGTAGGCTAAGGACGGAACGAAGTGCAAAATAAGTTGGGACCCGAACAGAAACGGGTGCTTAACAGCTTACATAATAGTAACAGCAACTCCCCCTGACCCCTTCTCCACTAGGGTGCTACTAGAGGATACAAAAAGTCCTTCTCAACGCACCACGGAACATCGATAGTGACAAGTTGACAACACGATTGACAAAATAGGAAGCAATCACCGTCGTATTTATAATCCATCTTTTACAGTCGAGCTATATTATCTCATTGTCACATATAACTCAAACTATTTCATCTACGATCCAATAAAGAATATTTCGAAAAATTGTTGC
The DNA here is from genome assembly GCA_030553155.1 of Nippostrongylus brasiliensis. Lineage (NCBI taxonomy): Eukaryota > Metazoa > Nematoda > Chromadorea > Rhabditida > Heligmosomidae > Nippostrongylus > Nippostrongylus brasiliensis. Next base: position 26,901,767 of record CP130732.1, read on the forward strand.
ACTTGCAAACATTAAGGAGAAGATTCACAAACGAAGAAACGGTAGAGCAATAATGATCTCATCAAAACATATCGTCAGGAACTATGCTTTGAAATACGTAAAAGAATTATGCCAGACCATATAGAATAAATTATGTGAAGTAAAGGAAAAGAATGCAGAGAATACTTTTGAATCCCGGGAAACAATTGCACGATTATTGCCGCTGACTACGAACGCTTGGAACGCCTCGAACGCTTATCTAGATATCTGCTTGGAAAGGCAAGGTGAACTGACCAACGTTAGAAGTACATGACGTGTAGTCACAGTCTAGTCAGAGCGATGGTAGCTACGTGGAATTCAAAAAATATGTCATATACTGGAAGATAGCAAAGGGAATCAAACTTTCTAGCACCCAAACACCTTGTAGGTGCTAATGACCAGCAAATCAACACCTCTTATAATAAATCAAAGCGAATTACACTGCCACTCTATTGCTAGCTACTGGCAGTCATAAAATATATAATTACATCAAAGGTGGTACGTATCTAAAAGAAAGGTGAAGCCGGAAGCTCGTTAGTGTTGCTCAGTGTTAACAGTCCATGAACACTGGTTGTATCCATCAGGACCATAGTTCATCTCGAGGGCTCCGTTCACAATGGCTCTGCAACGAAAGTCGTCAACAGTGGCAGTAAGCTAAAAACATGAAGAACGTTCGAAATACAATCGTTAATTCTAACCTCTGCATCGCGACAAAGTCTTGGAACGCTTTGTTTAGAATCATGCAGTGTGATGGTTCGAACCCGAGCCGTGAGAACAACTAAAGTAGATTAGCTAACTAGTTGTTCAACAATCTGGAAGTTCTATCGTCGTTAAACCTCGGCATCCTTGGTGATCTTCTCAATATTAAGTTTTCTGCTTGTTGGTAGGAGGAAATACGGTACAGCGAAGACGGAAATAAGGTTTCTACCTTACCGTCGTCTTCGGAGGCCTCAGTCTTCCATCTCAGCAACAGTTTGAAGTAATAATCAACTGTTAGGCTATTATGGTAATGAGCCACACGGTGGCTCATACGGTCGGCAACGTGTTAAAGAATTTCCAGTTAACACCCTTGTATTGCTGAAAAACTCAATATTGAGAAGATCACCATTATAATTATGCTATGATCATCCTGAAAAACAGTTCCACCACTTCTAAAAGCATGACTCTGGTCAAAAGCAGCATAAATCAAGAAGTAAAACTCTATATTCGTTAAACGAAATCTCAACGAATATGTAAGGAAACAGTACATCAGTTCGATAGACTTTCGCCAAGTCTCCAATCGTGAAAAGGGCACGTCGCTCAAATTCCTCCACCAGCATGAGCAGACCTATCTCCGGACGGCTTAGCCAGCTGAATAGAGGTTTTTAAAAATTCCACTAGAAATTCAAAGTCAGATCATTCCAGTTTAGTATTCATAACAGTCGCCTACAAAATTGACTGAACAAAAGAAAGACCGTAAGTTACTACGCGGTCAGAAAAAAAGAACATCGCTTCCAAGTACATCGATCAACATGATTGAAATGGAACTCTTAGCTCAACACTTCAGAAGGAAGAGCTTCCGGAAGAAAGAAGCGTCAACTTTCAATCATTATGAGCCTCCATTGCAAATCATCAAAAATATGAGGAGATAAATTTAGAAACTTGGGCACTTGGTAATACTTCAGACTCCACCGACCGGGATTAGGTCAAAAATCTAGTTTTCGCTGAAACTTCGCCTACGGAGGTTTTCTGAGGCGCTTATCACGAATTTGATGTCCGTTTCGCAAATTACGGTAGAGAACATCCCATTTCGCCTGCAGGGCTACCAGGGTGGTCCAGAAAAGTTCACCGACTGCGTAGAAAATTGGCGATTTTGCATGCTCATAACGATGTTGACGTTTGTTTTGCGAATTTCGGCCGAGGACCAACCACCAACTCGCAAAGCTGGGTGATCCGGTCAAATATACCGATTTGGCTAAAACTTCGTCTTCAACGATAATTTGGGACACTGATTTCGATTCTGTTGTCTTTTTCGCAGATTTCGGTCAATTTCAGGAGATTGGCGTAGGTACTTCCACCGTGACCCCGCCACTGCGCCTCCAACCTTATCCAATCCATAACGGCCGAAAACTGGCGAAGTTCAAAAAACCAACATCAGAATCGTGGTGAGCATGCAAAATAACATATCTGGACAAAGTTTTAGCCAAATCTGAGATTTTGACCTGACCGCTCAAGTCGATAATATGGGTGGTCCTCAACCGAAATTCGGAAAACGGACATCAGATTCGATTGGTGGAGGAATATTTAACAAATGCTGAAAAGTGTCGCATTTCTGAACGGCTCACCATTTAAGCGGTGTGTCCTCACACGGCATGAAGATATGGCGAAACGGATTGTCCAATGCATTAGAATACAATAACTGATCAATTTTTTCTTCGTGCATGAGGAACCACAGTATCTTACGGAACTTTCTCGGGTCACTAACCTGTAAAAAATGCAGAACCCTAACAGTACTATTAGCATGCAAAAAATTTTAAAAAAAACGAAACTGTCAAAATCACAAAAAACAAATGAGAGGTGTCGCGAATTGAATAATGAATAGAAACCGGTGGTCACAATGCTGATGTACTGCTTTCGTATTTCGGCTGTTACGTGTAGGTATAAGTTAGTAATGTAATGAAAAGAGGGCGTCGAAACCTCGCTAAACGGTACTTTACCCAAATCGACGTATTTGACCAGCTCCTTTTGATTGACAATATGGGTGGTCCTCGGACGAAATTCGAAATATGTGCATCTTAATTAGAAAGCAAAATAACGACTCTATACAAAGTCTCAACCAAATCGGTAACCTCAACAGGGCCATCCTGCAACGATATGGGTGGTCTAAGGTTTGAATTCGAGAAGCGGATGTAGTGTTCCTGATCAGCACCGCAGATAGAGCCATATGAGCAGGTAAAAAAGAAGAAAGTGCAAAGTAAATTTGAGTAGGAAAGCTCCGGCCACTTGAGTAAAATAAGTGGAATTGTGCCGAATCCGATAGTGTGGTTAGATATATAAAGTTAGAAATTCGAGCGTGACTTCAAACTCTTCTTACGTGAATTTCATACATGGAGCAGGTTTCCTCGGGATCATTATAATTCGGCATTGCTCGGACCCGCTTGAAGTCGGCTTCGACTGGTCTATTGAATCGTTTTCGTGCATTTGCACCTAAAAGAATCATTAGCCTTTGTACACCGGCTTCAGCTGACTATGTGCATGCACCACAAAAACATGAAACAAATTGGGCGTGAATCGACTTGCTAGAATTGGAAACAGCTAGATGTACGTCTTCAGAAAAAGGTCCAGACACTTCGGTCTACTATAGAACCATGAAAATTGAGATCCGAGGTCTAACATCAAATACGGCCAACATTGCCTATCACGTAATTGAACAACCTATCATCTGTACCACTACTATCACCCACTTAATGATGTTGAGCTGCTAGGAGTTGGAGAAAGATTTCAAGTTGCCAATAGTTCAAAATCGGTGCACACTTCCGAAAAAACATCTTTCACGAGAAAACATTCTCGTTGATGATAGGATCTTTTCCATCTCTTCCAACAGAAACTATTGTATTTCAACAGAAAGAATTCTGAATGGTAATCGTGAAATGGCAAATGATGCATAGCTTCGTTATAAACCTAATCTAATGCTATGTACAAGAAGTGATGGACACCCAATCGAGTATAATTAAAAGAGCAGTAATTCCGAATATTTACCATGGTGATTAAATTAAATGATTTTGTGATTTTGCACCGCACCTGCGAACGCGACTTCATTTCCTGGATCGTACAGTTTATCGTCTTCCTTGGCAGAATCTCGCAAAGGATTAGCACAAACCTTCAGAGCGATATAGCACATGTCCTGCGGAGTTCCATCTCTATAATCACATTTTATAGCCTGACTTGGCGAAGGACAATCTTCATGCATGAGGCTAAGGAAGCACAATAAGCTGGAAGCGCTGATACGTTAAAGACACATTAATACACGGTGGCAGAACAGCGTTGCAAGTCGGTGGGATAGAGAATTCCCAGAGCCTGAACTCTACACGTTGTCTACAAACTGTGAATTAATAATGCTACATAGTACTACGCCTAAAATTTTCTCCTACGGTGCCTACTACATACACAGCCGTGCCCTCTGAGTCACTACCTCTGCTTCACCATTACTCTTCTGCCTCGTTGCCAAGCATGAATGGACTTTACGAAGTGATAGGTGCCACCGCTAACTGCTCTCGGTCACCTCGCGTCAACCCGACATATTAGTGGCAGCAGGGCGATTTCTCTGCTTGTGCTGCAAGGGCTATGGTGATATTTAGGCTAAATGTCCATTCATGCTTGGCAGCAGCAGCTAGGCAGCAAGTGAGTGGCGGCAACCCCTGTCATTGCAGTAGCAGCAATCATTTCTTGCTGCGGTGCCGCAGTAGTCACTTTCAGAGCCCATTCACACTCTACTGCGGCAGTAAGTAAGACTAGTTAAGAAAGAAACGAGCACTTCCGTAATAGCTACGCGCCTTTGCGGCCGTCCACTGGACTGTCGTTGGTCAAAAAACTATTCAGTGCATAGTTGGCGATATGGGTGGTTTACGTGAAAACAAATGAACTAGAAACCGCATGCTGCGCTACTGCGCAGCTGCCGCGCGCGCCGCCGGTCCCTATGTTTCATCATTACTGCGGCAGCAACGCAGTAATGGTGAAGCATACTGACCGGCGCCCATATCGTCAACTATGCACTGAATAGTTTTTTGACCAACGGCAGTCCAGTGGACGGCCGCAAAGGCGCGCAGCTATTACGGAAGTACTCGTATCCCCTCTTAACTGCTCTACGTTGGTTTACTGTCGCAGTAAAGTGTGAAGGGGTCCTAAAAGTGACTATTGCGGCACCGCAGCAAAAAATGATTGCTACTGCAATGACAAGGGTTGCCGCTACTTACTTGCTGCCTAGCTGCTGCTGCCAAGCATGAATGGACCTTTAGCCTGAATATCACCATAGCCCTTGCAGCTGAAGGGGACTTAAATGTGTTCTTACTGTGTTTGTAGCACCACTGCTCTCTTTGTATCCCTGCCCTATCTTCCCTCATTACTGCGTCGTTTTTCCGCGGAGTGTGAACGTATTTTTAGGCCACAGGCATTTTACACCAAGCATTCAAACCCTAGCAAAATTATTGTGATTATGGTGAAAAAATGAAGCGCAGACTCGATGGAACCACGCTTTCCAACCTATAGCAACGCTGCTTTGCATATGTGTGTGAATGGACCTTCGAAAGGCAGTTAGTTTGCAAAGTTTGCGATTAGTTTGCGATCTAAGCACGAAAGTTCGAGTAAGCTTGAAAGCGAAGCAAAGAAACTGATACAGCGTTGAAATCGAAGACACGCTTCAAACTCACTTTTTTGGGTTTGTGAATGAAGATAAGAATAGATCCTCTGAAACATTTCAACAATGTGCATCAAGAGGTGGGTCCAAGGGTCTTTTACCATTGAAACCCCGAGATGGACTTTATGTTTTAAACCTCGGGCAGCATTGTCCAACAAAAATTAAAAACAAAGACCAATAAATAATTTACACAATTGTATGCCACGAAATATCGACTGTTGACCGTTGCGAAAAAGCGGAGAATCAACGAACTGTACACAACCGAACGTAGCGCAGCGATAAAACGGCGCCAGCGTTTAAAATATCGGAAAACGGCCGCTGGAACAGCCGTTTTCCGATATTTTCTTTAAAAATGATTTATTAGTAGAAAAAAGTACATATTTGAACCAAGCAGCTCGAGCCCTATACAAACTTTCCACATTCGTGAGACTTGTTAACAAGCGCTTTTTGACCCCTCAATCTTCGGAGCCTTGCTACTTCGATTCCTTGCCTAGTAACTCAACGCCCGACGAGGCTCTGCCTCTGATCGGGCTATCACGCGGGGATCCCGTTGGGCATGCAGCGTAAATCAATTAATGTAGAATCTGTCTGGGCCGCCACGCGTGAACTCCAAAAACGGCACCTTTTGAAGCAAAAAAGCGCCACTGCTGCCGTTCTATCGTTGCGGCACATCCGGTACTGTAATGTTGAGAGCAGGTAACTCACGGAGCTTCAAGTATGAACACCAGTTGAATAGGACGACGGTTGATTCCACCTGAGCAGGAGCTGAAGCACGTGAAAGTGAAACTCGTGGTGTCACATAACGGAATGGTCAAGGAGTATATGCCGTCGTGCTCGTCGTAAATAGCTTTCACATGTTCAGTTCTCACAAAATGCTGACGATGTACAACACTCCCTGAAAACCGCCAGATACATCATCAATGGGGAAATCACCAGAAATTATAACATATTTCAGATTCATGCTTAGAATGTTTGGACAGAACATTCTCAAAAATGGAGCTGGGAAGAGAACTCATGCACAATAACAACCTTTTGTATCACCGAACGAGACGTGGCGTAATGTGGATGTTCTGAACAACCTCCATTCAAATTGATGTTTAGAAAAACCTGCACAAAATTTTAAGGACACAGCAGTAGCTTCAGTGAGAGGGATCGGCATTCTCGCTGTGGGACTACGCAGTATGGGTGATGGCTCCGTCCTCATTTGCTGTTCTGCGAGCAGCAACGTGGAGGATGGGTGTATTTTCGCAATACCTGTTCACATTAAAGCAGAAAAAAGGTTCCACACAACTTTTCCGGCGACGGCAGCAGCTGCTGCAGAAAAGTGATATGGAGTTGGGCATACAAACTTTCGCGGCTTTCTGTGAAGCCATACTTCATCTCAGGATTATTCCAAATCGGTAGTTGGTCGCGACACGGAGAACACACTTCCACCACAGCACTACGACAAAGTTGAACAGATATTGCGGAAACACGCACACCTTGCTGCTCGCCTCCGGCTTCAAGGGGCGCTCATACTCTGGTGCAGCGGCAGTAAAGCTGTAATGGTTATGGATAAGGAGAGACGCAGACACGACACCCTGCTAGTAGAGGCAGCGCTGCGATTTTGTCAATCCTTATTGCGGAATTGAAGGAAATGATTGGAGCACTCACGAATTGTCGACCCGACGTTCGGGCAAATCTCAAACGAATGAACCAATCACGTCAGCGCATGTGGGCGCACCGCGATTAGCTCGAACAAATGAGCTCCTTTTACCTTCCAGTTCCTTTTATGGAAACATCCAATGAAGTTTCGGCACTATTCCACTTGTTGGACACCAGCACTCGATTTTTTTTCAGCCAGAAATTTTTTCTCCATAAATTCGCTGAAACTTCGCCTACGGGGGTAATTGGGGGCGCTGATAACGAATCTGCTGTCCGTTTTTCACGTGGGTGGCCTCGGATCACCCAAATCGCTACTTGGGTGGTCCAGTCAGGATCACCGATTTCGCTGAAACTTCGTCCAAGTTGGTTCTCTGGTGTCCTGAACACGATGGTGAAGTCCGTTTTTCAAATGGCGGCCGAATACGGCAGTTATAGGTGAGTCTCACCGGGTAAGGTCAGTAGGTACTTACCTATGACTGCCGTGTTCAGCCGCCATTCGAAGAACGGACTTCACCATCGTGTCCAGGACACCAGAAAACCCCCATAGACTAAGTTTCAGCAAAATCGGTGATCCTGACTGGACCACCCAAGTAGCGATTTGGGTGGTCCGAGACCACCCACGTGAAAAAAGGGTAGCAGATTCGTGTTCTGGACCCCAAATAACGCCCATAGGCAAAGATCAGCGGAATTGGTGATCCTGACTGGACCACCCCAGTAGCGATTTGGGTGGTCGAGACCACCCGCATAGAAAACGGACAGCAGATTCGTGATCAGCGCCCTCAGTTACCACCCTGTGCAAAGTTTCAGCGAATTTCGACGACTGAAAAAAAATCGAGTGCTGGTGTCCAACAAGTGGAATAGTGCCGAAGCTTCATACCACTTACTATCTTTGTACTGATGATTTGGACATCGCTCGACGGCTTTGGTCGCATATCTTTCTTCAGTGTATTCGGCGCGAACACGAATACGTGAATGAGGATCGACGACATTTGAGAACGCGAACATAAACGGCACCATCAGATCAGATTTGCTGTACAGTGTCATTCCACCTTTTGTCCGCTGAAACGAGTACAAGTTTTGCAGTACCTACACAAGAAGATTGCCTGATTTATTAAAAATGCCAAAGTAAGAGCATAAGATTACATTTGCGACTATGTAAGAGAGACTTTACGTCTCTGAAAAAGATTACCATCAACGAGATTACGTCAAAATAGGTGGGCATGTCAAAAGCATAGGCTTAAAGAAATCGGGCAGTGAAGAAACGAAAAATGAGCAAACCAATAAGGGACAAAATTAGTATTAGAAATGTGAGGTCGTTATTTTTTTTTTCAAAATATCGGCAACCAATCCTAAGTACCGAAGTAAGATTAAGTGTGTTACGATTGTCCGCAGAAAGACTCAGATATACGCAAGTCGCGCTGAGAGCGATCTGCACCCGTAAAAAGAGAAACACAGAGAAAACGGTAGGAAACCGGAACTAACCGTAACGACATAGTCCAAATTCTTCGACGACTTTGTTTGTGGAGTGATCGACACGGAAAGCCGTCTCTCGGCGCTAAAATACAGTGGTACACTGGCTGATTCAATTGCAATCAACGGAAACGAAAAATGAAATCTTTGGAACACCGAACCCAGAGTAAAAATGATGATAATGTCTGAGGGGAGTTTGTTTCGCAAGACGTTTGAAATCTTCACGAGCTTCGGGAGGACCAACATTACTTTCTAACTTTCCAAGAGTTCTTGATTCGGATTTTGCTGCTCGAGAACGTATTCCTATTACAGTTCAACATAGTTGAGCATTATTCCTCTCAATTGTTCTTCTCTTGGCGTGGCTGCGATTTAATAAGAGGGTTTCATTCTCTATCAAAACTACTGATAGAGTTCATAGGTAAGACTTAACTACTATTTAATGCCACCCATGTGAAGCGAGCTTTGAATAAATCCGCGTAGTGTAGAAGACTGTCAATAGCGGAAAACGGGAGTGATTTCCTCGGTCTCTTAATAAATCGTGCGTGTCGTATAGAATTTTATGAGGTCATAAATAACGCTAGCATATATAGTGTAAGCCACGAAACTGTCCAGAATTAAAATCAAAACTTATCATTGTCACAGTAACAATAAACTTATATCGGCACTGTTCAACTTAACGGGCACCAGTACTCGATTTTTTTCTGTCGTCGAAATTCGCTGAAACATTGCACAAGGGGTAATTGAGGGCGCTGGCACGGATCTGCTGCCCGCTTTTCACGTGGGTGGTCTCGGACCGCCCAAATCGCTACTTGGGTGGTCCAGTCAGGATCATCGATTCCGCTGAAACTTTGTCTGTAGGGGTTCTCTGGTGTTCTGAACACGACGTTGAAGTCCGTTTTCCGAACGGCCGAATACGGTAGTTATAGGTAAGTACCTACCAGCCTTACCTGGTAAGACTCACCTCTGATTACCGTATTCATCCGACGTTTGGAAATCGGACTTTACCATCGTGTTCAGCACACCAGAGAACCCCCATCGACGAAGTTTCAGCGAAGTCGGTGATCCTGACTGGGCCACCCAAATAGCGAATTGGGTAGTACGAGACTACCCCAAATATTCCCCATAGGCGGAGCTTCAGCGCATTTCCGAGAAAAATATTCTGACTAAAAAAATCGAGTCCTGCTGTCCGTTAAGTTGAATAGTGCCCTAATATCAATACGATATGGTTGCATACTATTCAGCTGGTTACAAACACACTTGTGAGCATACATAGTGACCAATCCCAAATAGAAACAGCATCAAATGGAATAAAATCCCAAAATCTGAACGAACGTACAGAGGTTGGTGACGAGGTAGTTGTAAATTGAGGCGTGTAGAGTTGTTGAGCAAAACTGAGCTGCTGCTGAGTTGTGCCGGTCGTACCATGTTTTGTGAGCTAGCACTGTTCTGAAACTTAGTTAATAAATACATTAAAAACCAACGTCAGGAATTGTCCGAGACGAGAAAAGCAAAATCACACTTCACGACCCAGCTATTCGGATCTTTTTGGAGCTTTTTTGGTAATCTCACCTTCAAATTCCGCTTTCAAAAAAGAAAAACGAATCATAGCGATTATTTTGACTTGAACAATGAATTCTTCAAAGCAAGTTTCTGCTGTATACATCGTCAAAACCATAGAGCTTCCTCTATAAACACCGAAGGAATCGACATATAATCCGTTGCGTGGAGCAATGGACTACTGAATGATCCTTCTTCTAAAGGCGTGCACATTTCTAACTTCTCGAATCGGAATAGTACAGCAGTCCAAAGATAGTTGTTTATATATATATATATATATATATATATATATATATATATATATATATATATATATATATATATATATATATTAATAATGGAGTAATTAACTATAGGAAAATGTTCGGAGTAGAAAATTACCAAGCACCAATAGATATGTGAAAATCTACTAGTAAGAAGACATAACCATGCGAACGACGCGCGACCGGGTATCGATTACCACGACCGGCCGCCCACGACGCCTTCACGACCACCCACTGCGATTCGCCCTATAGAAATCGGAAGCTCCCTTAAAACTAATATTTAGCCGATCATCAGTGGCTTGAGGGTATGAGAGAAATTAGGAATTACCCTCTAACAGGTACCACATCAATCAAAATCGAAACTGCTAAAATAGTGGCTAACGGTTTAACAAAACAAAAACGATCCGCACCAAACTATCTTTTGATACATCAACTTATTTGGGAGTACTACCTGTACGAGGGAATGTATCAGAGATTCCGAGCTGCTCGTCCAAGGCTCCGTGTTTTGCTGCTGTGGTTGTTGAGCTTGTTGTTCGTCAACGGCCGGTGCTGGGTCCCGAGTAGGAGAGTCGTTGACCTGCAAAACCGATTTGGTTCAACTTAAAACCGGTTTGTCACAGATACAATTAATACAATAGATATACAGTGCATGTGTGGGCGGGGCCTGCCGCCACCCCCGGCACCCACACACTTCGAATGAGGAGGATAGCTCAGTGCGGTTTCCGGCTTCTCATGCGGCGCGGCCAATTTCAAATTTGGATGTCGGCCAAAATTCGAATTCATATTTTTCTCGGTCCTCGAATATTGAATGTTGAACTCTCTCCAGGGCAGGGAGCTCTACTATTCAGGCATGCATTTGTTTCTATTTTCTCCACAAGCTCGGTTTTGATCGACCAGACCTAGAAGCGGGCAGCACAGCAACCGGCATGCTGGGGCTGTGTTGTTGGTATTGGTAGTTTCTGAACTATACTCACTTAAATTCAATTTATTGTAATCCTGCCAAAACTCTAGGCAGTAATTATTTGGTAGTTGACCGAGAAATTGATGTTAACAAACTATGGTAGGTTGAAAGGCACTATTCAGCCTTTGGCCCTACCGTTACTCACACGGAACAATGTTTCGACCAGTATGTACGAAAGTTCAATATTTACTTGTTCGGGTTGGAACTACCAGCTCTGCTCAAAGGTTGAAAATCAAGGAACATGCAGTCAGTGTGCAAATACTACGATGTCGACGAAGCAAAGACGACGAAACAGCTGTCTAAAATTTTCCTTGGACTGCCTTTCAAATGAGCTCGAGAAATATGAATCCGACACTTTTGGCTGCTACGGACCAAGGGTGGGCAATCTTCTCAAGCACAGTTTATCGTTGGTGCCCAAACATGTTGCCAGGGTCGGCGCATACATACTACGTGTGAACCACCCCTTCGAACTCACAACGATATACGATACTGGTGTCACTGTGGACGAATCTTCTCCCTATCCCTTGCTGGTATGGTACTTCACAGTTTTATGATTTCAATTTCTCTAGATCTTCTAGACATGCATGAGTAAACCCTCTGACCTTGAATATCTGAACCAAATATTACTGTAACGTGAAGTGAGAGGAACGCGTCTTAATTCTTCTTGTTCTCCATGAAGAAAACATGCAGTCCTGTTTTTACCTTGAAATTATACAGGAAATATGACCATTACATTCCTTTTAGAGGGCAAGAATTCTTGTTAAAAGTTGGAGAAGTGGTAAAGTCGTGGTGGGGTATCGCGTTTATGCTTCATGTAGCATTTGAGAGTGCAGAGCAAAGGGTAATTTGTTTCTCTTTAGCCACCACTTCTGATTCGGAATTTTGAAGGGTATTGATGCAAGCATGCAACATCACTTTTGGCACTGTGATATTCCACCTATTGCGTTCCAGTGTTCAATTTTTTTCGAATTTTTCTGAAACTTTGCGTGTGGAAGTTGTTTGGGGTGCTCATCACTATTCCGGGATTCGTTTTTCGAAATTCGGTCGGAGTTCACTCGTATTGTAAATTAGGGTGGTCGGGTCAAATTTTCAGATTTGATTGAAAACTTGTCAGGGTAGAGGTTATTTCGCATGTTGGTCACAAATATGATACTGCTCTTTCGGATATGGGCACATTTCGTCCATCATGGACAGATACACGTAAGCTTTGAAGACGTGGGGCAAGGGCCTACCTGAATCTGCAGAAACCCGTCAAATCTGTGAAAAAAGATATCAGAATCGTAATCAGCGTGCCATTTCTTCCTAGACGATGTTTTACCCGAATCTATGATTTTGACCCCACTTGCCAATTTGACGATATGGGTGGTCTTCGACCGGAATTCGAGAAACAAACGCCAGAAGCATGTAAATTAACCACCCAAGTTTGGCTGAATCGGTGATCTTAGCTGGACGATGCGGTTAGTTGTGCAAGCACCTGTCGGCATTGGTAGCGTCCGTAGTAAATTCGGAAAACGGATTCCAGATTTGCGATCCCCAGAAAACCATGTGAACGGAATTAGAGCGCAATTCAAAGGAAAAATCGTACGACCTCTGGGCTACAAGAACGGGCCTACATAATGCTTTCAAACTACCAGGCTAAAGTGATGTCAGGTTTGTCAACACATTCGAGGACCACATTCCGAAACTTTTTGTACTCATCACTGAAGTCACTTAAAATTCAATCGTCTACGAACTGAATGTGTAGCTCTTGGCTTCGTAGCCTACCAAATGAAATTCGCGTCGAATAGTGGTTATTCCGGTTGTGGCGCGTATGTGTGTATGACCCAAAATTTACGACATGGGTCTTCTTCGGCGCTCCTTACCCACGTCGAACAGCTATGTCGTAATTTCGCCATTGAAGACAGAATATTCTACTTTGCTCTAAACCAACGATTGCCTGTATTCGTATCGCACTGTTCATTTAGCTCAAATTACGAAACAGTGAGAATTTCTGTCCCATGGAGCTGACATGGATCGAACGTTTTTGTCCGAATTCGTCCACGATGATTATTAGTGCCGTTGTTAACATTATTTTTCGAGATTTCTGCTGCAGATCGTCTACAACGGTCTCACCTCTGGGTGATTACATGAACGATATAGGTGGTGCTTATGTTGAACGGTATTGGTGGTCCACAATTTTTGAACTGTTTTGTTTTTAGCTAGTTGATCGGGTAAAGCTCTACTTTGCTCTGAACCAGTACAATAAACGCGATAAATGACAATGCAGTTGGGTTGAGTGACAAGAAATCATAACGAAGACTCGAGCCGTCCACATTAAGGCCTGTTTACAGTCTTGCTGCCGGCAGCAGCAGCAGAAGTGGAGGATAGGGGGTTTAACGCAGTTGCAGCGTCCGGCAGCAGACCGACAGCAGGGGGGTATCGACAGCAGCAGCAGGGGTCCCATCGCGAATAATACCGTACGATTGGCGCGCCATTTTGAGTGGGGCGCAGGCAGCCATATTCATTCGCCGGCAGCCATATTCATTCGGTCCCACCACGACAACTTCCTCAGCAGAATTTTGGGCCCACGCCCCGCCCCCATTTTGCTGCTGCTGCTGGCAGCACGACTGTAAACAAGCCTTTAAGGGGCGCAAACGTATTATTCGATGGTATTCGACGGACCAAGTAATCTCGAATGATTTATAATATTCTTGAATGTGAGTGGTCGGAAGAAATTCCGATTACACAGGTCTAACCAATATTTTTCGCTACAATGTTGCCTAATGGGGTCAGAAAAATCGCCGCACATTACGATGTAGGTGGCCATCAGCACGAACGGTCAAAGGGCATAAGGGCATTTCTGATGATCTTCCCGAATTACCTCCTCAGATGAAGTTATGAAAGGAAGTGCATCGATCGAGATCGCATTGATAGAGTCAGCACTGTTAGATATGCAAAACGGCTTAATATCTGTTCATACTCGGCAGAGAAATCGCGCAGCAATGAGTATTAAGAATTATTTGGCACTACCGAGCAGCCCCATGTCACGTCAATGATCTAAATGTGCCACGTAGCTCGTGTTTCGAAAACCACGGCAGAGTCCGATTTTTTAGCTCCCGCATAATTCCGATCATGAGGCCACATCATTTCCACTATGGAACAAATTACAAACAAAAAACGCTCAGATAACGTTCCCGCGGCTAGAAAGGGCTAGAACGAAAAAACCTCATCGTGACTCTGGGTTGTGATTTTTACAGACTACGATGTTCATGTGAGTTGGAGGGTCTAGCCGAAGAAAAAATTCCTGAGGCCTTATTTATTATTTACTTATACTATTGAAAAGATCTCAGGGAATGTGTTCCTAAAGCTGTCCCTAACCCAACCTACGTAACACGAATTTTAGGTTCTAGAAAACTGTGACCTTTGCTAAGTTGCAGCGCTGTTCTGCTGCCGAGTCATCGTGACTCTGGACTGAGATGGGACCTTGCGTGACCCGCCGGGATTTTGCTTGTTCGAAATCACGGAAAAATCGACCCCAGGAGCAATTTCTGCATAATCTGCAACTCCATTGCATCACTTTCAGAATTCTCAGCGGATCGAGCTGTGGATGCATGCTGAAATGGCAGCTCACCTTGGTCTCGACGGGCGAGTTCTCCTGCGCGGGCGCCTTCAGGCCGGCCGTCGTCGATCGCGTCTGCATGCTGGTCGTCCGTCCTGCCGAGAGCGCTGAGCTTCATCTACTGACCGCCGGCTCGGCTCGACCTCACGACACGTCGGCACCACGTATCCCCGAGGTCTGAACCTGCACGAACATGTGACCGACCAACCATGAGAAACTCCCACGGCCCTCAAATGCACTGAAATTCCGGATTTCGTGCGGATCCGACATGTTTCGACCTGTACGCTCACAGTGGCTGTCGTTTCCACCTGCTCACTGCAGATGCGCAGGTCGCGTTCTGTCTGACTGTGACGCAGTCAGTTGTCATTACGCTACGCGAACGCGTCGCATGGACACAATAGCTGCACTTCACTGAACGGTTGTTCACGCTCTGCAGTACCAGGCGAGTGTTGAAATAGGACGCCGCACCATTCTCTAAGGGTTCGTTTAGACGAAAATGCAAAATTTAAGCGCAATCAAGAATTGACGGTCTTGATCGAATTTGCTCCTTTGCATTAGTGTCGCAGTCCGGTGGCGCCTCATAAAGGCAAACTTACTGCTCGTTCGGGTTTTTTAGAAGGCTGCTATACCTCATTAAAGAACGTTTTGACGGAATTCGCTTTTTTTGGTCTAATTTCTTCCCTATGTGATTATACCATTTTCACTTTGGATTGGACACTTTTCAAGTCACGTCGGACGTTTTTCGAACCAAATTGGACGTTTTCCAAACCAAATTGGACGTTCACATCCTTCATTTCTGTTATTGAAGAATACATACAAGTGACTACTTTATACATAATAGTACACATTTAAAAATACAAATATAGGCTACATGATTACACACAAATAGCTACAAATAATATACATACATGGGTGACTTCAGCGAGTTTTCAAATGATGTGACGAATACATACAAGTGACTACTTTATATATAATACTAAACATTTAGAAATACAAATATAGGCTACATGATTACACACAAACAGCTACAAATAACATACATGGGTGACTTCCGCGAGTTTTAACAAAATCAAGATTACAAGAAATTCAAGAATCAATGAATGGTTGGCCGGTGGCTGCAGAACTTATATTTTCCGTCATATGAAGCACGTAATTTGCACAATCATGCTGCGTCACGCTATCAACACTTCGCTCAATGATTTCTGCGACAGTGCCGTCCGAAATACTGCTCATCAGTCTCTTCGCGGACACCTTTACTTTCGAAAAAATGTTCTCCACCGGGTTGAGCACGTAAAAGTAGGATGATAAGAACTGGAGATGGTAGGAGGGCTCAACAATTGCTCGCAATTCGTTCCCTCTGTGGATTTTGGCATTGTCCATAACCAGCCTTGCTCCACCCATCTCGCTGTGGGTGCATACACGCTCCAGGAGCTCTGCCACAAAGTTACAAAACTTGTTTCCATTACAAGTACCGTCGCTATTTACTTTCCAATAAAGGATTCCAGTTGTGTTCATCGCCACTATCAGAGTGACCATGCGACCTCTGACAACTGGGAACTACAACAGTTGCACGCGTTCCTTTCTTCGACCGTGCCTGAGTTCGCCTCAAGTGAAGGTTGAAGCCGCTTTCATCGATGAGAATCCATTTCTCTTTTTCTCGTTGGACATTCGCAGAGAAGTGGAGAGCATATTCTTGCCGACTTGCGATGGTTGAACTGCTGTTGACACGGTCAACTTCACGATGGATTTTCTTGAAGGTGATCTGGAGCTTTCTCAGCGCATTGAAAACTGTTGAAACTGCAACATCGATCCTGTCGTCTCTAAGCATCTGACGTATCTGCGTCAACTTATGCTGTGGGTGGCGCTCAACGATTTCCTCGATACGCTTCAAGACATCTGCGGTGAGCTTCTGCTTGTTGTTCCCTGTAGGAATAAACATCGAGTGTAACCTATGAGCTATTGAAAGCAAAGAGTACCTCCAATGGGACGCTCCAGAATTTCGCCGTTATTCTTGTAAGCCTTCACGATGTTCCGAGCCGTACTTCCATGGAAAGCAGCTATCGTTGCAGCTTCACTGGTGCTTTTCCCTTCCACAAAGACCAGCTTTATAAGTATAATATGTAAGTCTCCCGTCATTTGAAATGTACCTTTGCGAATTTTTATTCTATCTCCATAGTGTAGCGGAGACGGGATGACTTGTATCAGTTAATTCTGAGATGACACAACCGGAGTCAAGAAGATTCATTTACAATGCGAATTTGCAACATCAATCTACACGACACGAAAAGAAATGGATACAGACAATCCGAAACAACCCTCCGGAGAATTTAGCCCATAGCGGATAGAATAACAAGATGAAGGAGAAGTCCACCAACCCGAGACCTAGACTCGCGCGAGGACTTCTGGTCCTCTTTTTATGCGACCGGAGGCCGGAGCGTGAGTGTTTAATGCGTGGGTACGTTCTTTTAGAACGCGTGGGCCTTCCGAGAGAGTTCGCGTTCGTCGGGTAGGAAAGACAGAACGCGTTCCGATTTTTCGTTCCCCGGGACAAAGCTCGCCCCGTGATTGATGGTGCCAGGGGATGCCCATTAGCCATGACAAAAACAAAGCCAGATTTGGTTAATAAAAGGTGTGCTTGCGTTAATGGGTTGCATGCATTTGCGTTATTTGTTTATTGAGCGGCTCTTCCGTAGAAAATTTTAAGGCAGTATCGTCACCTTCCGACTCCTTTGTCGTGTATAAAAGAGAGCATACAGATTATAAGAAATTTTGTACAGAAATGCAGTGCTAGATGTAACGGAACGCTATTGTCATTGTAGTTTTAGCCAATGTGTCGGTGAATGCAACAGAAAAGAGCGAAAGAAAACTTGAAAGGAGTCGGATAAATCCAGATCCGCAAGCTCAAGGTTGTGGCAATGGTTTGCTTCTAGCTCTTTTTCCCTGAACCTTAGAAAGGCACAGCAAGACTGATGCGGTGAAGAAGGTATATACGCCGTTGATAGTGAGCACGCATTCTATTCAAAATCTCAAATATTAAAGACGTGTTTCTCTTGGGGTCGATCATGCAATATCGATGTACATATCAATGGAATTGTCAGGTACGAACTAACTTCCAAGGCAAAAACGCACGAGAAATCACATAAGTTCGATTAATGTCGTTTGAAATTCGCTAATCTTCACGCTCTCTACGCCATTGGTTTACAACCACTATTTTCTTCGCATTATCTTCATGCTTACAAAGAAAATTAGTAGCAGTGATTATGGGCCGTAAATATCAGCAGCAACAAGACATTCTGTGGCAGCATTCAATGTTCATATTTTTGGTCTCATACGCAGTACGAAGCGTTCATTTTGTGTTCGTACATCCGATCGATTAGTAGCGAGATGTGATTCCTAATGAAGCTGACATCACGAGTTCCTAAAAAGCCGTCATTTCTGAAGTGAAAAGTTCATGGGTGAAGAGTGTGTCGCTCATCTGATCTGTTATCGCGTCTGTTTCCGAAGTGGGAGCGCTTCGTGTTAGCTGCTCGACCAAGATCCCCCGGCCGGGCAATTTCCAAAAGTGCATTGGAGCAATTTCCAAAAACGGCGTGAAATATGGTGTGCGCCCGTGTGCATTACGGCCGACACAACTGGAAACGGCTGGCAACGCCCGGCCGGGGGATCTTAGTGGACAAAGCTCGCCCGTGATTGATGGTGCCAGCCGGGGCGGCCAGCCGGTACAGCCGGTGACAGCCCTATACTCCAGAAATCGTTCATCCCCCTATCTCCCATACCTTATTCCTATCTCCCACTACTTTATTCCTATCTCCTGACATCCCCGACGTTTCGCGAGTTCCGGTCCCCGGAACCAAGTTGATTCGTTGCAGAGACGTTTGTCGTGCCGGCGAGAGCATGTGTTGTTGCATGGGACGTCGGAGTGGACGTTGGCGGAGTTGTAGATATGAGGACACTGTTGATAGAGGTAAGCTGCAAGTATATTGTATGTTGTCGACTATAGTGATAAACATAAGAAAAAAAGGAAAGAATGAAAAGAACACAAAAGAAAAACGAGTTGGAAATATTTTGAAAAAGTATAATATTTTTAGGTGACAGTATATGGAAGTAAGGGGAGAAAAAAGGAAGGTGCAGCTGTGTAGAAATTAGTTGGCAGAGAGTAGGGAATGTGTGAAAAACTTGTGCGCAGCGTTTTCTAGAGGCCGCACGTGAGGACGTCGGTTGGGAAGAGAAGTTGATGTATTTTAAGGAAAAATTATCCAGGATGTAGACGCAATTCCATCCACTTGTTGAAATTAAAGCATAAGTGCTGCTATGTGTTGGTCGAGAATGTATTACCATGAGTGATTGGTGATTTGAGCTGGTTTCGATGATAAGCGGTGGAGTGGTGCGACATCTTGACCAGCCATGTTGGAAATAGGCCACTCTGGGGTGGATACTGATCTCTTCAGCATATAGCGCGCACCTAAAGACGATACTTTTGTACAGTGGTATTTTGTCTACAATTCCTAGTGGTTTTGAGAAGAGATAGTATTTCGTCATCTTCTGATCTTATTGTTAGTCCGGTTGTGTTCACGTGCGTTTCTCATGAGATGGCACCCATGTCTGCATGTTGAAATTTTGGATGGCAGCATATGGCACGGTGACGGGCGAATCGATTTGCCACTGTCGGTCAAGTCGGTGGACCGACCATTCTGGCGCAGTTATGGTCCTTTTCTTCTATTAGCCGTATTGATTGCCATTTTATATGATATAGCGATTTTTGTCGGTCCATATTCTGTTGATCGTTTTTGCTATAAGACCACGGCAGACCACGGCAGACTATATGTGCTTTTGTTACGATGGCAGCGTGAGCGAAAATTGTGGGAGTGTGTCGGAGATGGAGGTGGAGACCTCCAGTGGGAGCTGTGCGCTGTGGCGCTTCTTCGCAGGTGAGTCAAGGAAACTAGAGAATGTGAGTAAGTATCATGAGTGAGTATCATTGTAGCGTGGGTTTTGATGCCGATAATTATTGGTTTAAGTATTATTATTATTAGGAAAGAATGAAAATTTGCGCGTTTCCTAGAGCTAGCGCGGCTTAGAGGACTTGTTTTGGAATTAACTGAGAAGCTGCGTGAGCAGGGGAATACCTACGAGGAACGCGTCAATCGCCTCTTATGCCGCTGCAGAGGTGAATTCTGCGGTGGAGTTCGCAATAAAGGTGAGTAGCGTAAAAAGGTGCATTTTTAGGATTAAACATATAGGGTGAAGACGTGTGTTATGTTTGTTTAGGAGTATTATCGTCTCGTTGGAGAGATGAATTTCGTCCCGAATCTAATCCCGAGTGGGATGAGCGTGAATCGAGCGACTCGGAGTCGTAAATTTTTGTCATTTTAGTGTGAAAATAAAGATTGTTATGAAATTTTGTCCATCAAAATAGGAGTATCTACTCGAAATTTCATGGATGTTGAGTGTGTTTAGTATAATGTATAATTATATGATGTAGGACCATTTTGTCGACGAGAAAAAAATTTTTTTGAGGATGCCATTGTCATATGTGTCTAAAGTAACTAGGCGTACACTGAATGGGTGAGATGGATTTCGTTCGCCAGTTACCGACAAGGAGGAAGAGGAGGTTGGGGTTTATTACAGCGTATGATCAAAAAAGATGTGCTGGTGAAAATTATTTTTAGAAACGAGTGTTCGACAGGACTTGTGCTTCTTTGCGCACTGACAAGGGAAGTCAGTCAGCGTGCTCCAGAGATTCTCAACAAGACCTATTTAATTTTGTAGAGCTTCGAATGGCGATTACAACGGTATAGTTTGTTTTTGCTAAATAGCAATGGGCGGTCCAAAGAAAGCAAAAAATCTTGACCATTAACTAGTGACGAGAAACTAGTGGCGAGAGGGGTTCTAGGTGTTAATCTCCACAGCCAGCATCATTGTTGAGCGCCACCCACAGCATAAGTTGACGCAGATACGTCAGATGCTTAGAGACGACAGGATCGATGTTGCAGTTTCAACAGTTTTCAATGCGCTGAGAAAGCTCCAGATCACCTTCAAGAAAATCCATCGTGAAGTTGACCGTGTCAACAGCAGTTCAACTATCGCAAGTCGACAAGAATATGCTCTCCACTTCTCCGCGAATGTCCCACGAGAAAAAGAGAAATGGATTCTCATCGATGAAAGCGGCTTCAACCTTCACTTGAGGCGAACTCAGGCACGGTCGAAGAAAGGAACGCGTGCAACTGTTGTAGTTCCCAGTTGTCAGAGGTCGCATGGTCACTCTGATAGTGGCGATGAACACAACTGGAATCCTTCAGTGGAAAGTAAATAATTAGCGACGGTACTTGTAATGGAAACAAGTTTTTTAACTTTGTGGCAGAGCTCCAGAAGCGTTTATGCACCCACAGCGAGATGGGTGGAGCATGGCTGGTTATGGACAATGCCAAAATCCACAAAGGGAACGAATTGCGAGCAATTGTTGAGCCCTCCTACCATCTCCAGTTCTTATCATCCTACTTTTACGTGCTCAACCCGGTGGAGAACATTTTTTCGAAAGTAAAGGTGTCCGCGAAGAGACTGATGAGCAGTATTTCGGACGGCACTGTCGCAGAAATCATTGAGCGAAGTGTTGATAGCGTGACGCAGCATGATTGTGCAAATTACGTGCTTCATATGACGGAAAATATAAGTTCTGCAGCCACCGGCCAACCATTCATTGATTCTTGAATTTCTTGTAATCTTGATTTTGTTAAAACTCGCGGAAGTCACCCATGTATGTTATTTGTAGCTGTTTGTGTGTAATCATGTAGCCTATATTTGTATTTCTAAATGCTTAGTATTATATATAAAGTAGTCACTTGTATGTATTCGTCACATCATTTGAAAACTCGCCGAAGTCACCCATGTATGTATATTATTTGTAGCTATTTGTGTGTAATCATGTAGCCTATATTTGTATTTTTAAATGTGTACTATTATGTATAAAGTAGTCACTTGTATGTATTCTTCAATAAACAGCAATGAAGGATCTGAACGTCCAATTTGGTTTGAAAAACGTCCGACGTGCTTTGAAAAACGTCCAATTTGGTTTGAAAAACGTCCGACGTGCTTTGAAAAACGTCCAATTTGGTTTGAAAAACGTCCGACGTGGTTTGAAAAACGTCCGACAAGATTTGAAAAGTGTCCAATCCAAAGTGAAAATGGTATAACCACATAGGGAAGAAATTAGACGAAAAAAGTGAATTCCGTCAAAACGTTCTTTAATAAGGTATAGCAGCCTTTTAAAAAACCCGAACGAGCAGTAAGTTTGCCTATATCCGAACGGTTTGCTCATTTTGGCACCCACACACTAATAGCATGCATTGGTCAGTCTCGAGCGCGAGTGCTGAATTTGGCGGTTCAAGTGAACTGTGGGTATAGGAAGCGCGCACAGTTGCTGGTGCAGATAATTGGGGAAAGCAGGGTGTGACTTTGCACAAGTCTGGCTGTTGTACAGCTCATAGGAAACATCCAAGTTTCAAAAGAAGAAAAGAGTGAATGCAAAAATTGAGGTGCGATTTTTCGGCTTATGTGGAACACGGGGTGGGTTGCTAGGGACTGCAGTATTATTATGAGCCAAAAGGTAGAAGAAGTTCTAGGGAGAAGAAAAAAATCAGGAGGAAAATAGAGGAGAAAGGTGAAGCGAGGAAGCAAGGGGCAAAAATCAACAAAAATCGAAGGTTGAATTGAATTTTTTGTTGTGAAGTTACGTTAAATGAAAAGAAAAAATCCAAAAGTTTGGTTGTTGGGTTTTCAAAAGTAATTTATAGGTATTTATAGAAGTAAGAAAGGTGTTTTGTGGGATTGAAAAAAATAAGGGGGTGAGGGGAAAATCAAGAGAATTTGGAGCCGGAATTCCCATCTGATAAGTAGAAGAAGTAGAGGAAAGGGATCCAAAGCGAATTTGGGTTCAGGGCCTTTATATGATAGGTATGAAACGTGAAGGAGAAAGATGGTCCGGAGGAATATAGAGCAGAGTAGAATAGTGAAAGCAATCCAGAGAATTCGGAGCCGGGACCTCCATATGATATGCAAGTCTCCCGTCATTTGAAATGTATCCTTGCGAATTTTATTCTATCTCCATAGTGTAGACGGGATGACTTGAATCAGTTAATTTTGAGATGACACAACCGGAGTCAAGAAGATTCATTTACAATGCGAATTTACAACATCAATCCACACGACACGAAAAGAAATGGATACAGACAATCCGAAACAACCCTCCGGAGAATTTTGCCCATAGCGGATAGAATAACAAGATGAAGGAGAAGTCCACCAGCCCGCGACCTAGACTCGCGCGAGGACTTCTGGTCCTCTTTTTTTGCGGCCGGAGGCCGGAGCATGAGTGTTTAGTGCGTGGGTACGTTCTTTTAGAACGCGTGGGCCTTCCGAGAGAGTTCGCGTTCGTCGGTTAGGAGAGACAGAACGCGTTCCGATTTTTATTAGGTCATTTCATAAGTCCTTGCCGTTTTTTTCATCGTCCTTCTGTAAGTTTAATTGGGAAGCTTCGATAAAGAGCTGTACACCGTTTGATAGAGAATTGTTTGTAGTTTTAGAATATATATTTTTTTGATGAATACTTCAAATGTGGCTAATTTTTCACCAGTGAAATGGGAAATGAAATTTCGCAAAAATAGCCCTTTGCGGCATGAAATTTTCTTTAGAAAAAGCGAAACTTTTTGCAACTATTTGCACACCATTTGAAAAAGCGAATCCTCTTCTACAAATCGTTATATTAGGTTTTTTATTGCTTCTGGTTTTTGACAACTTTAAGGTCCTTAAGTCGAGTGACCCAAAAGTCGTTAATTATTTTTGGACTCAACGCTAGCTCTTTGTGTGAAAGTTTTTGCAACTCTTTCTATACGTCTTAGGTCAGAATTTCTTGCACTATCAGAAGATGGGTTTAGTTTTTCACGTCGCTGAATTTTAAACAAAATTTAGCAACGACGACTACCACTTGGATGATGCATCATTTTATAGAGGAAGACTTGCACTATAATACAGCGTATCAGACTTTTCTACACATATCAAATTCCATACGTTTTTAGTTTGTTGAATGTGGCGATAAACGAGCCCTCCCGACGGTCCGATGCCGAGCAGCTCGGCCACACGACCGCCGCGCGTTGAGCGCAACTGCAGCTCCGTTACGTAGGTCAATCGCGCGGCGGTTAAGTTGGCCGAGCTGCTCGGCATCGGGGCGCCAAGAGGGCTCGTTTATCGCCACTTTCAACGAGCTAAAAAGGTATGCAATTCGATATGTATAAAAACTTCTAATGTGTTGTCTTATAGTGCAAGTCTTCCTCTATAAAATGGTATATGTCGTTTGGCAAAATTCTCGCAACAAAAAGACTAGTGATGCTGCATCCAAGTGGTAGTCGTCGTTGCTAAATTTTGTTTAAAATTCAGCGACGTGAAAAACCAAACACGTCTTCTGATAGAGCGAGAAATTCTGGCATAAGACATATAGAAAAAGTTGCAAAAGTCTTCACACGAAGAACTAGCGTTGAGTCCAAAAATAATTAACGACTTTCGGGTCACTCGACTTGAGGGCCTTAAAGTTGTCAAAAACCAGAAGCAATAAAAAAACTTAATATAACGTTTTGTAGAAGAGGATTCGCTCTTTCAAATGGTGTGCTAATATTTGCAAAATGTTTCGCTTCTTCTAGAGAAAATTCCATGCCGCAAAGGGCTATTTTTGCGAAATTTCATTTCCCATTTCACTGGTGAAAAATTAGCCACATTTTGAGTGTTCATCAAAAGAAAATATATATTCTAAAACTACAAACAATTCTCTATCGAACGGTGTACAGCTCTTTATCGAAGCTTCCCAATTAAACTTACAGAAGGACGATGAAAAAAACCGCAAGGACTTATGAAATGACCTAATACATAGTTCCCCGGGACAAAGCTCGCCCCGTGATTGATGGTGCCAGAAGGGCGGCCAGCCCGTACAGCCAGTGACAGCCAGATACTCCAGAAATAGTTTATCCCATCATCTCTCATACCTTATTCCTATCTCCCACTACTTTATTCCTATCTCCTGACATCAGAATCTCCTTTTGCTTCGATGAAACACGAGCATATGAATGTTCATGCTGGCTTATGTGGAAGTTGTACTGATTATCGGCCATTGTTAAGCTTGATTGACTTGAATATTTGTCAGTTGAAGATGTGAGTAACGGCATTTCTTATATAGCGCCAGGGAATGTTCCAGAAATAAATCTAGCTACCTTCAGACATGGCTTAGTCCGTCTGGGAATTTACCCTTAGGTCATGTTTGATTTAAAAACCTTGCCTCCTGATATCTGTAGGCGCTGAGAACACAAAGCGCCCTGGTTGATTTAAAAAAACGTCCAATTTGGTTTTGAAAAACGTCCGGCGTGGTTTGAGAAACGTCCGACGTGGTTTGCAAAACGTCCGGCGTGGTTTGAAAAACGTCCGACGTGGTTTGAAAAACGTCCGGTTTGGTTTGAAAAACGTCCGACGTGGTTTGAAAAACATCCAAATCGAAGTGAAAATGGTATATATGCCTAATTTTTTTGCTTAGTCGTGGAACCACCGGACTGCGCCACTAACGCAGAGGAGTAAATTCGATCAATGACGTTAATTATTGATTGCGCTTCGATTTTGCGTTTTCGCATCGCGACGTCTAAACGAGCCGGAACAGAGCGACGGTTCAGGTGACGTGTGTTAGGCCCTTGTTATACGTTCGCTCACCCCCAGCGTAACTCGTCCATTCAGTATCAGACACCGTGGGGCCAGACACGTTTGTACGAGTTATCATGGTGACGCTAGCGTGGTGAACTCGTACAAACGTGTCTGGCCCCATGGTGTCTGATAGTGAACGGACGAGTTACGCTGGGGGGTGAGCGAACGTATAACAAGGGCCTTAGTCGTTTTTCGAGAATGACTGCGACTATTTTTTCGCTTCTCCTGCTGGTGAATGTGAATGAGCCTGAAGACCAGCAGCGCATCGAATGGGACGGTGCCATTTACTACGAAACACCAACAGCAAAGAATGGTTGTTACCACTCTGCTACAACTGTGGCACAATTGAAAAATCTATTAACTCGTGACGACAGCGCCTTTTTCGCGTGTCTGGCGCGTGGGACCAACCGATTTTCTAGGGCACCGAGGCTGTGGCATGATGCCGGCATACGGCGAATTTTTTTCAGAATGGAAGTGAACAGTAAATCTCGAAGACTACATATACAGTCCTGTAATATCGGGGATTGTGACTATTCCTTTTTTTGCAATGAAAATAGAAAAATAACAGCTGGAAGCTTTTAGAATGTCCTTTTTTCTTATCCAGGGTAAAAGGAAAGTGTTATTTGTTTCTTGTTCATTATTTGTTTATTCTAATAATCAATATTTGTTTGTATTCATGTGTTTAGTAACCAGTATTTGTTTGCATTTATTTGTTTCTTGCTATAACCGATATTTGTTTTTACTTGTAAAGAAAACTAGTGCTCAATCAAAAATTCCAGTAAATCAGAAGCTAAGAATCATTTTCATGGACCATGCCTCCTATAACAATGTGCAAAGGTCTACTAATATAGCTGTGCGCCGAGTGTAGTTGATGCTCCTTGTGAGTGTGGAGCTGCCGTTGCCACGCGGGTCTTAGTGGAGAATGAACTTTACTTTACACAAATATAATATGATACAAACAATTGATAGTGTATCACAATATCGATGGGAATCGATATATTCCGGGCCGACAGGATGTTGCGTCTACCATAGTCGTGTCCTAACTTCTTGTGTGTTGCTGGAGTCCTGTTGTCGCTTGAACCATTTGATGTCTGCTGCGATCGTCATCCACTTGAATACATTGAACATGATATTTGGCTGAGGCGCTTGTAAATGCGGACGTTCTGCTTCTCGACGATTGTCGAATAACGGAGGGTACGATTTGTCATCCGGTGGTCCTTTGTGGGTTTCCTGATGGGTTGGCGCATATGAGAGCCATGTACGTGACGATTGAAGTACAGGTCGTGGGTAGTTGGTGAGAATCGTGGAAACATTAGATGTTTCCAGGAAGTCGCGGGGGTAGCAGGAGAGTGGGGCTCGTAGCGGTGGGCTCTGGGCATAGGAAGCGTTCGTCGTACAACACGAATCATGGAGACAGATAGGAGGTGACATAGTGTCACCATTTGCGATCCCAATAAGCGCAATGGCATGAACAACAGTGAGGAAAGTGCTTCTGAGGAGCATGTCGTAGTTGGTGTGGGGTCGTTTTCGGAGGTTATACCGCGTTGTTGACGTTTGGCGAGTGTCGTTCGGTTCTTCTGTTTGATGCTGTAGATCAGTTTGATCCTCTGTGCAATCGTCCAGTTCGAGTGGGACGATAAGGTTGATGGGTCTTCGAGTTTTGCGTCTGTTGGGAAGCATCAGTTCAACTTCTCGTATGACGTTGTCTTTATTGGGGTGTACTTGGGTGATTCGAGCCATTTTCCAGGTATTCCTGGGGATATTAGGGTCCATTAACAGTACAACCGTACCCGGCTTTGGTATTTTGCTTGTGTCGCTTTTGCTGGATAAGAAGCGAGTATGTTGTTCCCGCAAAGCTGTAAGATACTCTGCACTCCAAATTCTCCAGAATCGTTCTGTGATTTGGCACGAGCTGCGTAAAGCTTCAATTGTTTGTGTTCTGCTGCGGAGTTGGAATGATTCTTCTGATGGATGGTAGTCAGGGTCGGCTTCTGCGATAAGTCCATCCATTGGAAGTGTGATTATCATATCTCGTTGAATGAAGTCGATCGGGCGTAGGATCGGACGATCTTCCCAGCACTCTTCTTGATACGTTAGAGGGCGTGTATTCAGCGTTCCTTCGATCTCTATCAGGAGCGTTCTGAGATCAGATAGCGATAGCACTGATTTTCCGATGGTCTTGCTTAGGGAATGTTTGATGATTTTGATCAGTCTCTCGTAGAATGCCCCTTGCCATGGGGCGTAAGGAGTTATTGTTTTCCATTCAATCCCTTTGACTGCCATTGCTGCTGCTACAGTTGAGTCCACAGGACTAATGGAAATGGCGTCTTTGAGAATCTGATCTCCTAAGATAAAATAGGGTGCGTTGTCAGACGTTATCGTTTCTGGCACTCCTCTTCGAGCAAAGAATCGACGGAGGGCATGAAGTAGTTGCCCTGTAGACATGTCCGTAACGCATTCTAAGTGTATGAGTCGCGTTGTTGTGCAGGTAATAATTATTCCATATGCTTTGCCAATTTCCTCGTTCGATTTAATTGAGATTGGTCCAAAGTAGTCGATACCGATGTGTTGAAAGGGTCGGCTTCTTACGACTCTCCTTGGTGGCAAATCAGGTAATTCTGGATAGCGATATGGTAAATTATTCATTCGCTGACATGGTATGCAACGGCGTATCAATTTTTGAACTTGTCGTCGTAGTTGCGGTATCCAGTAGCGAGTGCGAATCTCTGCCATTGTATGAGCTGTTCCCAAATGGAATTTTGAGTGAGCATCTTGAATGACGAGTGTTGCAAATGCAGTGTTTGCTGCTAGCAGAATGGGTTGTTTGCTTTCATCAGACAACTCAGAGTTTAGTAAACGTCCACGACATCTGATGAGTCCATTCGGATCCTTGAACGGTATCAAGCGGTCCTTCGTAGGTTGAACAGTTTTTTCCACATGCACGTGCTGATAATTGCGTATGAGTAGCGTTAGAGCATTTCGACGTTCTGTAACGGCGAGAAAGTCGTCGTTATGACATGTTCCAAGTTCTGGATTGCGGGTAAATATAGAGTCTCTCAGTTCGGGTTGGATTCTGGTGATTATTCGATTGAGCCATCTCAGGGCGTAGGAAAATACGGATGTTGCGTGATCTAGAGATGAGTAACGTCTCCAATTCAGAATCTCTTCCACATGGTTCTGTCGATCCGTTGTTGTTGTTCGTAATATATTCTGGTTTACTTCAAGCTGCGCATCTTCCTCGAACGAATCTCGATTCGGTAAGGCTGATGTAGTGGGCCATTGTTCATAACTGGTTGTAATGAATGAAGGTCCGTTCCACCACAAGTGTACTGCGAGGTCTTCTTTCGAAAGTCCGCGAGTTGCGCAATCAGCAGGGTTTAAATTCGTGTTGACGTGACCAAATGTGACTGTTATTCCTTCCTTCATGATGTCTTCGGTTATTGTGCGTATTTTCGTACATCGGTTTTTTATTAACACTCCGGCTTTGTTGCTAATGTCTGATGAAGCTAACCATGCGAGTGCAATTTCCGAGTCAGAGTATATGGTGATGGACGATATGCACAGTTGACTTCGAAGAGCACGTAAAGTGGCACTGACGAGTCTTGCTGCCATTGTCAGAGCATTCATTTCAAGTTTCGGGATGGTCAACATGGTCTTGATGGATGGAAGTTTTGTCTTTGCTATGAGCAACTCTGAACATCCGTTGTGGACTAAATAAACGCAGGTAGCCATAGCTCGTTTACTAGCGTCAGCGAAGGCAACAAGGCGCGCTGCTGTGGCCTTTGATCCATCGCTTACTTTTCTGGCGACATTTCTCGTAAATCCATGCGATCGTTCCAGAATTTGTTTCCATTCGTTTTGGTGAGCTTCGGATAGCTCCTGATCCCATCTGTAGTTGAATTTCCATAATCTCTGAAGAAACAGTTTAGCATTCAGCGTTAATGGGGTTATCCAACCGAGAGGATCGTATATTGAGGCTATTTGTTCCGACACAGTTCGCTTCGTTATAGTTGTCCTATTGGGGTATTTGCATGTTACATCAATAGTGTCTTCTGCTGAATTCCATTTGAGCCCCAAAACCTTTGGTGTGGCCGATTTGCTCAGTTTGTCGGATGGAATACGCTTGTTGACTTCTGTTGAGTTGGTTCGAAACTCGCGCAAGTTCATATTTATCTCTGCGAATATTCTTTGTGCCTTGTGACAGCGTTCATGTGCTTCAAACGGCGTAGCTGCAGTCATCAAAAGGTTGTCCACGTACACGTTGTTCTTGATCAGCTTTCCCATTTCTCTGTCATCGATGTGGTCCAAATGTTGCACAATCGTAGCGCCCAACAGAAATGGTGAGCAGTTGAGTCCGAACGTGACTCGTGTGAAGCGGTACGTGACGATGTTGGCGTCTTCTACGGGCTTGGAAGTATCGCGTATCCACAGACAGCGTGTTGCGTCTCTATCTTGAATTTGCAAGTGGACTTGTAGAAAAGCCTTCTCTACGTCACTTATGATTGCGATGTTCCCGACGCGAAAACGGAGAAGCATGTCGATCAGTGACGGCAGAATAACTGGTCCTTGATGAAGTTTGTCGTTGAGACAAGGCGCGTTTTTGTAGTGCGCAGAGCCATCAAAAACTATTCTAAGCTTCGTGGTGTCTTTGTGAGGTGTTACAACTGCATGATGTGCCAAGTAGTGCACGATTTTCCCATCCGGCTTTGCAGTTTCGTCGACCTCTTCGATGACTCCTTTTTCTAATTGTTCTCGAAACGTATTGTGGTACTGAAGAAGCAATTCTGGCTGATGCTTGATCTTGAAGTGAATATTTTTGAGCCTCTTGTAAGCTAGTGCTCGATTGTCTGGTAAGTCGTTAGCGTCGTCTTTCCATGGTAAACGGACGTAGTAACCATCTTCATGGCGCTCGACAGTATCTCGAAATTGTTTCCAGACTTTGGCATTAGTTGCCTGGATCTCTTCGGCGAGGGGCCCTGTGCACTCATCCACTCCTGATGACTCCAAGCTCCAGTAGCGATCCCATTGTGTGCTGTCACTGTCATTTGCCGTGGAGTCGGTTGCGTACGTATAGGACATGTTGAGTGGAGCGTTGGGTCCTTTGGAAGCAATATCATTTTTTCCAGCAACAAGATATCCTATCTTTGACTGGATGAGCTGAATTCCCGACGGAAGATTGCATTTGAATCCAAAACCATTCTCAAACAAGGCGAACAGGTCTCCGCAGCCAAGTAGAATGGGAGTTTTCAATGTTTTAACTCGAGGGGACACTGATAGATGGACTTCGTGCTCTTGTATATACTGAATGTCTTCTTCTTGTAGGGATGCTCGCTTTATGTCTCTTGTGATGAAGTCTGTCTTGGCTACTTCGAAATTGTAGCGGGTACCTTGACGGTCCTGAATTTTTACCTTGACTGTATCGCATATCTGCTTAGTAGGGGAATTGTTGCCGAATGTTTGGATCATCAGCTGCAGCTTGCCTGTATTTTCAAGGCCTAAGTGCTGAGCGTAGTCGTTGGTAATGAAGGATTGATCTGCTCCAGAGTCTAGCATGACATATACGTCTTCGAAATCCTGTGTTATGACGTTGAACGCCTGAGCTTGTCCCACAAGAACGTTCGTTGAGCGTTCCGATGCGTTTGACACTTCGGCATGATGAAGAATTACGTTGTCGTTGACTTTGCATGCTGGCGAAGGTTGCTCAGCGACTATTGTAGCGTAGTTTTGGACGACATCCTTTCTTTTTGCAGCATGTGCTTCTTGTGGAGTTTTTGGAGTCACATTTTTGGGTTGCTTCGATGCCAGTTGGTGCAACTGTTGAAGCCTGTTGCAGATCGACGTATGATGACCCTTTTCGTTGCATTGTCGACATGCTCCTCGGGTGCAGTCATTCGATCCATGTGCATCTGATCCACAATTGCGACAAAGATTTCGCTGCTTGATCAAGTTTAACCGCTGCTCGAGCGTAGGGTATAGCTGGCACGATTTCGGCGCGTGATCATCCGAGTGGCAGTAGAAGCATGGATATGACCGAGTACTTCTAGTTTTTGTGCGCGCTACTCTAGCTTCTGCGGTTCGTCCGTTTGAAGAGGTGACCTTCGTATTTTCCATGGTTTCCTGTATGTTCTGGACTTGAGATTCCACACTGAAGAAATCTTGAAGGTCCTCGAGAAGTTGGGCTGTGGTCCATGAGGATGCTGGGACGGCCTTCTTTTTCAGCATTGTACGCTGAATTTTATCACTGAATTTTGATAGAATAAGGCGTCTCATTTGTTGTGTGTTCGTGTTTTCACCTTTGTTCTCTAGCTGAGTGGTGATAAGGATGATTCGCTGAAGCATTTTCATCTGTTCTTGGATGCTGGTGGTTGTTCTTGGCATCTCCTGTAGCTGCTTCAATAACTGGCCCACTATTGCTTCTGGATTATCGTACTTCTGCTTTAGAAGATGGACGGCTGCATCGTAGTTGTCAGAAGTGATCTGTAGTCCTTTTACGGTATCTTTGGCAGGCCCTTGTAGTGCTTGCAGGAGGTAATTCAACTTTTCGATCTTGCTGATGTGACGACGATGGACGATAACTTCGAAAACTCCCCAGAAGTGATCCCACTCCCAGAGATCGCCATGGAATTCTGGAATCCGAAGGGGTGCTAAGTGTGGCAAAGGTGACTCGTGCTGGTCCGGCTCAACAATCGTCGTGTCAGTTCTCTGCTGTAGAGAAATGGCTATTTCGATCAAGTGGTTCTGAGCCTTCAGATGAGCTTCTTGCGCTAACTCGATGTTTTTGCTAATCGTGCCATCATCTTCGAGTGTTTCACTCAGTTCTTCGGCTGTTGTTGTGTAGTTGGCGATGGCCTTTTCCAAGTATCCCACCTTCATCTCGATTTCCCGTTGGGCTGTCTGCAGTTGCTTCAGGTCGATTTCATGCACGACGGCTCCTGGTGGCTTCGTCCATTTGGTGAGTGTTTCTTCCAAAGAGGTCCTCGTGCGGGTGAGCCATGACTGGCACCCTCTAAGCCTGATAGACATTTGGTAAAATGTTGAACTCACGTCCGGCCGATGCACCAAATATAGCTGTGCGCCGAGTGTAGTTGATGCTCCTTGTGAGTGTGGAGCTGCCGTTGCCACGCGGGTCTTAGTGGAGAATGAACTTTACTTTACACAAATATAATATGATACAAACAATTGATAGTGTATCACA
>CP130732.1:27535092-27771504 GCA_030553155.1 Nippostrongylus brasiliensis
CTGGTCCAACTGTAAAATGTGGAAGTATCGATGTTGACTTGTCCAATAAGGATGCATTCCTGTGCCGTTCAAAACGTAGAGGTATGTGAATGCGTATTTGGCCTATACAGGATGGCAAAAAATTACGTGCGCGTTACATTTGATTAATTTTTAGCTATTGTACAGTATCCTTTTGCACGCGTTTTTCCTCTGAAATCTTTACTGGATGCCCGTTGGCGGTTTTTCGAAGGATAATTTTGATTTCCAATCCATTTCGAAAAACTGTTTAACTCAAAACACGATTGCACAGTAGCCGGCGGATGGGTTGAAGAACTCGACGTTTCTTTCGAGACTTAGTGTTCCTCTATGAGCCGTCCAGAAGATCGTGAATCAATGGAATGACGAAGAACATGTTCGAACGAAACCCAGAAGTGGGTGTAAATGGACTGTCAATAAATAAGAGTGGAATGGTGGTTCGGTTCAAATGGTAGTATTTAAAAAGCCTAGGTTTCGAAGTTATCGTATACTCAAAGCAAAAACTCTTATCTAACAGATGTAAAAATAATCAAAAGAAATTGTGAGAAGTTTCCAATGTGCGCCGCAATAAGGGCAACCTCTGTTTCGATGAAAAACTTTTTACCGTCTACGCGGTTTAAAACTTTCAAAATCATCGTCATCTTTTCAACACAGCTCCATTGAATAACTGCAAGCGAAAAACCACAGTGACGTTCTGATATTCAATAAACTTAATGGTTTCGGACGAATTATGAAATCCTTGTAGAAGCTGCTGTGCCCACGAAGAATATTGAAGCTGGAACATCCCAATTTTCCCGTTCAGTAACGGTACAAGCAGCCAAATCAGCAGTGCACCTCCATGAGGCCAAAATCAGCTCCTTTTCGTCTACGCTTTTGTAGCCCTTTAACAACCTGTAACTGAATCCGTTGGACTTTCCCGTTTAAGTAATTACAGAAGAAACTCAGAATTTTCAAAATTTGGAATTTGGATAGATTGAGAAACGAGCTGACCAAAATTTAAAACAATATAGAAAACTACTGCTTGCGGCGCACCATCGATTTCATGAAGTGATAAAATACCACTTATATAGAAGCTGAAGCCAGCCACTTTAAAAAACATTTGGTAGCTAAGAAATCAGATGTCCTGCTCTCGAATATGAATGAACTTATTCGAGCAATCGTCTTAAGAAAGATGAATTATGAACACTTTTTATGGCGCACGTAATTTTTTGCCACCCTGTACATACAACGTGGGGCTAGCCGCTGCACCAAGTCGGTGTCTTTATCTTCTTAGACAAGCCTGCTACCAATTTACCTGTCCTCGGAGGGATGGAAGACTCGGTTAGTCCTGGCCGGGATCGATCACTCGAATGTCTGGGGGTGAAAAGCACCTCTCACCTCCAACCATTAACGGCCATATTATCAGAATGAGTCAGCTGCTGGAAAGTTGTCGTTATTATGACAGGTTGAGAGATCGATCTCTGCTCTGGATAATCAACCAGAGTGGGGTTCGATCGCACAACCGTGTGGAGGTCAGTAGCGGCTCTTATCACTGCACCACAACTCATAACCCACCGTCGTCATCATCATCATCATCATCATTTATTACGTATATATAAGACATACGTCAGAAATAGGATAAAAACACTACATTCGTTTGGCAACTACAATACAACAAATCGAACTCAATTATCCAAGAGCTTAATTTCAGCAAAACGTTTGAACGAGCCAAAAAAGCGCGGGGCGAGCGGAATGTTATGCTTAAGGTTCAGATATATCGACCCTGCTCTACATGTAAAATAGTTCAACCGAAGATTGCTTCTAGGTCTTCCATATGAGATTTTCTCCGAACCGCCACGAGTTTTAGAAGGCATAAGTGTGAACAATCTAGAAGTCTCAATATCCATGCATCCCGCCAGCATTTTGAAGACTATACAAACATCACGAAGTTTACGTCGAGAGTAAAGTGTGCACAATTTCAAGTAGGAGTTCCTCAAATCCGATCTAGGAACCCTAGAATACAGAAAGCTTCCCGTTCTCACCAAGAGCTTTCTCGTATAATTATTCTGAACTTTTTCTATTAGTGCGATATCTCTCTTTCTGGAAGGAGAAAACACCGCTGTGCCATTCTCCACTAATGGCCTCACATAGGTCCTGTACGCTTTCAAAAGCACCTCCTTGTTCTTCGTACTCACGAGGGAGGTTGCTCAGCGTGCTCCGAAGATTCACAACGAGACCCATACTGTTTTGTAGTGCATCGAATGGTGATTACAACGGTACAGGTTGTTTTTGCTATGGGCAAGTGGATGGCCCAAGAAAGGCAAAAAACCTTGAAAACTAACCAGTGGCAAATGGGCTTCTAGATCGCAAACACCAGAGATTCCACCAGAATCGACCCAAATTCAAAAACAACTGTCAGATTCGTGATCAGCGCCCTGAATAACCCCCGTAGGCAAAGTTTGAGCTAAATCGGTGATTTTGACCTAATCAGCCTTTCTAGTGTTGAGTAGTTGTACGAAGGTCCACTTACGGAGAATATTCCTTACTCTATCGCCCTACTTTTTGGACTTTAAAGAACGGAGACTCCATTTTGGATGAGTTTCTTTTCATAATCATCAAGAAAGATTACTTGGGTATCTGACTAATCCACAATTCACAAATCTGACATCGACTTTCCCCATTGTGTCTGGCGTGAGCTTGCTAGGGTTCGTAGTCAAAGTGGAGTGATTGGGTCGAAATCACCGATTGAGCCCAAACTTCGTCTACGGGGGTTATTCGGGACGCTGATCACGAATCTGACATTTGTTTCTGAATTTGGAATCGATTTGGGTTGGTTACGGTAGATATGGGTCACATACTTATGTACTAGAAGACATTGTCGTTTGTGCGTACTTTGTTGGCCATACTCCTCCCAGACGCGATTCTATCGCGCAACTGCGACAAAATTCCATAAAGAGCGTATATTGATATCTAGCCTAGGAAGGCAAAAGAAAGTGACAGCAAAGGGATCGATCCACCGACCACCAGATTGAGAGTCCTGCGTGCTACCCACTGAGCCACCATGTTACGGCTTCGGTTAGTTAACACCTAGAAGTGCTTTCGCCACTAGTTTCTCGCCACTAGTTAGTGGTTAAGATTTCTTGCTTTTTTTCGGGCTATCCACTTGCCCATAGCAAAAACATCCTATACCGTTGTAATCGCCATTCGATACTCTACAAGACAGTATGGGTCTCGTTGTGAATCTTCGGAGCACGCTGAGCAACCTCCCTTGTCAGTGCCTTGAAAATTTGATACGTTTTTGCGAAGGCACCCCTACAAATCATCTTATAGTGTTCAGTGAAATCCAGTTTATCATTGTAATAAAACCCTAGATCTCGAACATTAGTAACTTTCGATATAATATGCCCAGCAAGCGTATACTCACATCCAACATTAGACTTTCCTAGCCGCATACAGACTGTTTTCTCGGGTGCGAGCGGCAACTGCCAGCGCTGCGACCAATGCAGTACGCTATCTGCTCCAATCTGCAGAGCTATCTGATCCTCTCGCGAGGTTATCTCCCTATACAATTTTAAATCATCAGCATACTGTTTGACAACGACGCCGCCGGTTTCAAGTAGTGCAGGAAGATCCAGAGTATAAATTAAAAAAAAATCTTTGCAATGACTCTTGTTTTGAAACTCGTTGTACTCGCGTCTTGTATTTCTACTCATTAATATGTTTGCAATAAATACTACTTTTTAGAGCAAACATGCAAGAATGAAACTCCTATTGTTGGTTTCTTTACTCTGCGGTCTTCCTGCAGCAGAGGGCTACAAAATCGGTAAGTTTCGCCTAAATTCTCTGTAGTGTTCAACGAGTTCTCCGGTCTGATTTAAAGGGAACTCCGTTTTCGAATAAGGGGATGATAAAAGAACTCTAGAGGCCTCTAAAATTGACATTGTTCTTTGTTCTGAGATTTAATTTTGTTTAACGTAATTTTATATAATGAAGTTGTTCCATCTTGATTACTTCAGATTGAAGTCAGGTTATTCAATCGCGTTCTAGAAAGACCCTTCTGCATTTAAGCAACGAACACTAGACTAGTGTACCTTGTTCTTGAAAGAATTCGGCTATAGCTACATGTTGTTGTTGGTCCCCCTCAATCAGTCGTAGGTTGGGGTCCTTTTCCTGTTTTTGCGGCAAATTGACGAGAATCGCCCGGAAATGGGTGCGTCACTGCGTTCCAGTCTTTTTACGGAGAATGTGGGTTGTTTTAGAGCTACAACTTCGTTTTAGCAAAGGTCGTTAATCATTGTTATTAATATGCTGTTTTGTGACTTTGTGAATCAGTTTATGTCCGATGGCAAGGGCGAATACAAGGGTGACCCAGAAGTTCGTGTGCATTTCAGATTCGGACTTCCTTTTTTAATAACTCAAAAAACAAATAGGGTTATCTCGGCTAGGCACAATATCCTTCACCGGATCGCTGGTCTTGGGTGGTGCTTAACCATGATCACCTTCACCTGTGTCACCTGTCGTCTCGTTGATCATCGATTTGCTCGAGCGGGCACAAGGAACGTCTCCATTCGTCCCTTTCGCGTGCCATGGTAGGCCGCTGGGTCCCGCTCGCTCGCGGAACACGAACAGCATCGAATTGGTCGTTCAGGGATTTGACGATGAAGTCCGACCAGCGCAAAAATGAGCAACCTGGTGTTCTTCTGACGTCCTGTGGAATCCAGTCAGTAACGGCTCTCGTCCAACGGTCATCACGGAATCGCATTACGTGTCCGCCCCACCTCTCCACTGAGCAGTAGATAACAGTAATGATCACCTTATTGGGCACTACCTTGTTTTTCTTGAGTTGTGAATAAAGGAATTCAGAATCTGAAATGCACCCGAAATTCTGAGATTTCAGTTTTAGAAACTGGTAATTTAATTAACAGGTAAACTTGACCTGAACTTAATTAGCTAATGAACTTAATGTTCTACCTGCTGTAGGCACTTAATGTCAATAAAAATGTAAGCCAGTTCCAGCAGCTGGAAAAATAAAAAATTTAAATAAAAAAAATTGAATAAATAAACAGGTGCTGTGCTACGAGAGAAAGAGGATGCTCACATTGCTGCTGCGATTCAATATACGGTTGAATGGTTGAACCAGCGAGGTGTCTATGGTGAGATCGAATACCTCATCGACTACCTCGACGATATCGATCACTATGATGCTCTTAAAAAAGGTACTAGATATCTAATTATGATTTTCAACAAGCGAATGCTAGAGCTGCCTGAATTTGGTCATCAGTAAAGAAATAAATATAACGAAGTTATGACTAGTTAATCAGACCTGCGGCTAAAAATTATTGCAGTTCCAGTCTCAGCAGTACTGCTACTGAAAACAGGATATCTGGAGGAAATGCAAAAATCTGCGGCACTTTCTCCCCGTAAACAATCTTAGCAATGTCATACAAAAAGACAAGTTGTTTTTGGAAGCCGTATACACATTTCTACCTGGAGAAGAAAAAGTGACTTTGAAAACATGGGTAAACTCGTTCGCTCCACCTTTGTTCCCCCTGACTCTTTCTCGAATTTTTAGCAAGTAATTTCATCATCATCCAAAAACTACTCTCTTTGATAACTAAATGGTTTCCATTTAGCATGTTCAATGTTCGAGCGAGATCGTGTGATCGCTCTAATCGGCGGCTCCCATTCGCTGCTGAACGCGCAGCTCGAAAGGCTTACCGATCAGGTCTGATTTTGGGCCATTCAATTTTTAGAATCAGCTGTCACATAAGCAAAATTAGGAAAATGCTCTATTGCTTCCCATAAGATTTCTCAGCACTAGCTATTAGATTTTGGAATAGATTTCGATCTGCGAGTCACCCACAAAAAGAAATCTCATCAAAAACATCGAAAGCTGCAGAATAACATTACATTTTATATCTCCAGCGGTATATCCTGCTGTATCATATGTAAAGGTTAACGTGAAGGTGAAGGTGTTGATCAGTCCTCTAAGGATGCGTCGCTGCATTCGTGTTCCACTCAGAATCGTAGGGGTATGGTGAACGCTACCGTGATTTGCGGGGGCCAACTGCTAAACCAAGTCAGTATGTTTCCCTTCTAAAAAGTCTGGTAACATTTTGCCCGGCCCCGGAGGGATGAAAGGCTTGTTCAGCCCATACCGAGATCTACCGTTCGACGTGTGGGTGTCAGTAGCACCTTTTATCACAGTTTTCAGACTTCTGTGACCAGGCGCGTGGGGAGCCACTTTCCCGGGCGAGATCTAGCCATACTCGTTTGACCTCATTTGTCGGACTTGTCTCGAAAGGTTACCGCATTAACATGGTATAGCGAAGTCCTTCCTCAAGTGATTGTATGGACTAAAAACGCACTCACTATGCCTCTACGTTTTGAATGGAACAGGAATGCGGCTACGCGTCCTCAGGGAACTGGTCAGGGCCCACAAGTCATTGGATAGGTGACTCACTCAGTAAGGCACTTCTAAGCGTAAGAAAACACGACTGATTAGCAGCGATTACGAGAACATCTACATTTCAACTTCCCTCATTTCCATAGTTTCAGATCAAATAACGTAGTCTTTCAGCTGGACATTCCACTGCTGACAGCCAGCGACGATGTCGACTTGAGCTTAGGAAACACGAAGGTAAGCTAATTTTAGTGAGCCACAGAAACAAATTTATCAAAAACAAGAAACGCTGTCTCTAAGAAGTAGTAAGTGGGCATCTATGTAGTGGTTCAAAAGTAATAAGAGCAGATATGTACTGTCAAAAAGACGGTAATTTCTCCTATTTTTCTTGATCTTGAGAGAACACAATATGCAATCATTAACTCTGACATTTGAAATCGGCGGTTCTCTATGCAGATTCCATTCTTCCCGCGAGCACAGCTGTTCGAAGCTCTTGTGGACTTGTTTCGTTACTGGCGCTGGAACCGAATTACTATCGTATACGAGGAAGACGACAGCAAGTTTTTCTGATAGTA
Organism: Nippostrongylus brasiliensis; assembly: GCA_030553155.1. Classification (NCBI taxonomy): domain Eukaryota; kingdom Metazoa; phylum Nematoda; class Chromadorea; order Rhabditida; family Heligmosomidae; genus Nippostrongylus; species Nippostrongylus brasiliensis. The sequence goes on from CP130732.1 coordinate 27,542,065, forward strand.
AGACGGCAATGAGTCAACCTCTAGTAGAAATCACTTCGTTCAGGAATTCATCGAATTGAACCTCTACTGGAGAGCGATATCTACTCGAACATCCGTTTCCAAGTGATCAAAGTCCAACGAGGAGACTACATGCGGGCCGCTAAAGAGGTGATGACGATTTTTGAAGCGATGTATTTTGTTGTGCTTTTGAGAAAGGACAGATGAAACATAGCCAAATACTAAATAAAGACTCATTCTAATATCATTTGTTTTTCTATTTACTTATTTGCCTTCTGTAGGTGAAGGAAATGGAAGAATGTCGATATCAAGCTCGAAAGGACTGTACTGAATTCAGTCGCGTCTTGTTGGATCTGAATCCGGAACACACCTACAATTTCCTTCTGGCTGTGAGGAGTTTCTACTCATTAGCTGGACTCTTCAAAATTGCAGAATCCTCATTTAGGCGTTGCAAGTGGGACTCATCGATCTCAAACACTGGTTCCTACTCACTAACATGGTGACTACGATTTATCGCTTAAAAATTGAGAACCGGAGTCTGAGATTCACTTTTACCTCTGTGGTTTCCACTTTGAGACTGTTGCTTAAGGAGTTGTCAACGATGGACATGGAGTTGTTCAGCTACAATCATGCCCGTTACGTATCGCCGTATCCAGTTGACTCGACGTTCTTGGTCGAGAACAGTCACATTTTCAATTTTACCCAGTTTCAGCAGCATATTCGACAGAAGTGGAACGCAAAGACGTCGTTTAACAAAAACCTAAAAATGGTATGTTTCGGTCGAGACCTCTTCTTAGGATAGTCTCGCCCACGCAAAAAAAAACAGTTTCCGAATAACAGTTAAGAGTTCTCGACGATTTCAGATGGAGGCTGTGTTCACATTCGATGCTATCTATACGTTTGCAAACACATTCACCGACGTCTCAGCGTCAATGATGGTGAGTAGACCATTGTCTATACCTTCCCAGACAAGTCCGTCAGCAGTTGGCCTCTTTGATTACGATGGGTATGATTCAAATACGCCTAGTAGATACTGCCCCTTGAGCTGATGGCGGGACTTGCCCTGAATTCTAGCTAGCATATAATTGCAAAAGTACGACGATTCCGGATCAAGGGTAAAAAGGCAAAAAGCTTGCGAAAAATAGGGACCGAACGTAACTTCCAGACTACAAGTCCCTCATAGTAACCACGAGACCACCGAGATCCTAGAAGACCATTCGCAACTTCTTAGCGACTTTTTTTGCCTTTTTTTAGCCACTTAGTGCCCCACAGCAAAAATAGACCACAACAAAAATGTCTGTGATCCTCGTTCCATGCTCTGCAAAACCGCGCAGGTCTCTTGGGATCCTTTAGGGCACGCTAACTGACCTTAGAAGGACGGAAGACATCAACAAGGAACTGTCATAGAAATACCGTAGAAGTCGTAGAAGTCGAGCTTCAGACTTCAAATAATCTTTTTTTGTCATAAGGAGTGCCATCGTTTATAGCTTGACGATCTACCGTTGACCATGTGCAGAAAACCTACGCGAAGTCCACGGAGGTATCAACATGGCCGCACGCTCATAGACGGCATATTGGATAATGTGAGTGGATTTTGATGCAAAGCGAGAACTTTCGTTTAGGCTCGGCTCTATGTATAGGGCTAGCACAAGTCTACAGATAATACTCTCCCCTTCAGAGCCTTCGTGGATTAACAGGCGATCTTAGGAGGTTGAATGGCAACCCGGGAAAAAGCAACTACTCGATGAGGATTCAACTGATCGGTTACAGTGGAAAGCTAGAAGATGTAAGTACGAGAGGACGACTATTTGTCAAATTCTATCCTGCAATATTCCTTTTTGCGAAAACAGCACCATCGCTCATCCTCAATTTCGAACTGTATATTGATCAGAAGGGGTTTCCCGAATGTTATCCTCCCATAATTTTCGTTTCGTTTTCTTTTCTTTTGTAAAAATAGCTGTGAACCCAGGGATCACGTTTAATGGGTGACGAGTTTGTTAAAGCACATAAGCGAGCCGAACTATAGGGTTTATTCCTTCATCTGTATTACATTTCGTGACGCTTCAGCAGTAGACATAGGACCGTGTTAGCCATTGCTGAACTTCGAAAGAGTTAGTTTAACTGAATTTTCTATTTGGATCGCTCAGCATTCCGATCTGAAGAAGCCGATCCCTTTTGATTGCGATCCCCCATCTCTCCTTTCACGAAAGCAGATTCTCCAATGCTATAATTAAAAAAGCAATAAAAGATGGCAAGCATACACAGTGTCGCAACGACGAAATGACAAAAACTGCACTTTTTTGCGCTAGAAAGAGACATCCTTGGGGTCCATGCGTGGTGATCCGGACGTAGTGTACTCCAATTCACCTCCTACTCCGCATGCTCAACAAGGGTCCTCGCGTGGTAGCCCGGTCAATGGTGAAGCCTCATCGAGCGATGAGTCACCAGACAAGGAATTCAAGGGTCAAGGGATCGAAAACTCACGAGTCAAAAAATCGGATAGCGAAAAACGAAGCGTCGCTTCCGCCGTTTTATCACATCTGGTACTGTAGCTCGGACCTCCCTTTCAACTAGATGTGGACCTCCCAAACTAAATTTCCACATGTCGAAGTTCTTAAAGCCGTTTCCATGTTTCCACTACCTCGTTTTTGCTGGTTACTTGCTTACTGTAGTGTCTTATATGAGAAACACTCGCCTTTTCAATAGATCGGCTTCTGGGAACCAGCGACCGAAGTTCACGTGAACATGAGCGGTGACTCTCGAGCTCAACTGCAGCGAAACGTACAGGTTTCAGATGAACTGAAGCCACATTTCCGAGTGACTACCATACTGGTAAGTTTTTCATAGAGAGACGAGTTTTGATCATTTTCTTTTGCTGATAGGGTGGGTAGTAGACGAATCAGATTCCATAATGAACATCTTAGGAGCGACCGTATGTCATGTTGAAGAAGAATCATTACGAGCTCTATGGAAACTCGAAATTTGAAGGATTCTGTATCGATCTTCTCGCCGAGCTGTCTAGAGACCTTGGTATGCCTACGCTTACTCATAAGGGGTTTGTTATGAAAACAAGAAAATGACAGAAGTGACTTATCGGTGCACGTTGACAACCAAATTGACCCACTTTTCTATGAATGAAGGAGAAATTAGAAAGCAATTAAAGTAGTAAACCAACACGATTTTGTAAAAGCAACTAGAGAAATTGGACCGACGTACTTATTTCGTGTCCATCATTATACAGTACATATGTTGTAAGGAAGTAACTAGCAGTTGAAGTGATCTTGAATTGTACATAATCCACAAAAAAAGTTCAATCGAAAGGTACATGAATAGGTAATGATAGAGTATCTCAAAATTGGGTAATTAAAATAAAAAACAAAAGTTGATCGGGCTCCATTTCATGAATTCATGTTCCTGAACGTTTGTCAGGCTTGTCATAAGGATTCGAAAGTCACTTTTGAGATAGTTCCACTTTATATATGCAAACTCTATTGTTCGATCACCAGCTTGGTTTAATTGAAAACTAACTTGACATACGTGATTCGTTAACATCCACTACCACTCTTCATATCAGTGCACTTTCATGTTTCACATACGCAATCCACGCAGTAGTTGATGGCAAGTACGGTAACGACGTCTACGGTAACGGCTCGTGGGATGGTATGATTGGCGAAATTTTACGAGGGGTAAGTGAAGTCAACTAGAGCTATATGAACAGAAATCCAATGATTCATTAGTGTTTATTTTAGGAAGCTGAAATGGCTGTTGCACCATTGACGGTAAACTTCCGGCGTTCCGAGGTCGTCTCGTTCACGAAACCGTTCCTTTCTCTCGGGATTAGCATCCTGTATAAGGTGAGGTTTCTTCTTGTGTTTTCAACCTTCCGCTTCCAGCGCTAATCTGTAGCAGTGGTACGAATCAGTAAACAGGACCCGTATTCATAAATGGTGTACATGTCATTATGCTACGTTGCCACTTCGAGGTCGTCGATGAGTTGAGCTTGACTCCATATAAAACCCGAATAAACATTGGATGAAATCCGAGGTGTGAGTCCCGCCTTTTCATGTAGTCGAGGATTTATAGCGGGTAAACCTATAGAGCCTTGCACACTCGGCCACGCCTCGGCATAGTGAATGCGTACATATGTGGCCATACAACGACTTGCGGAGCAAGCCGCTATACTAAGTCAGTGGTTCTACCTTCTCAGACAAGTCTTGTAAAAATGTACCCAACCCTGGAGGAAGGGAAAGCCTCTTGAGTCTGTGCCAGGATCGATCACTAGACCATGCGGGCATCAGTACCGTTGCATCACGCGGGCCGTACCATTCATAAATCATTCATTATTGAGGACTTGGTATTGAACCAGCTTCCTTGACAACCTAATGACCTGGTACAAAGCCGAATCAGGCTTACCGGCTCGTTGATTAACGGAGACAAAGGTTCAATTCTTGCCGAAGTCGCGATTATTCTGTCGAATTTTGTCTCAAATCTATTGTAAGGGTCTAGCTCACCTGTAGCTCAGGCAAGCCTACAATTCACCGGGTAGTGCGAATTTCTGGTCCGAAACCGAAGAAAACCGCAACTGAAGTGTGAAATTGTTTATAGAGCTGCAGAGAACTTGCGTTTCTGTGTAACTTTGCTTTTCACAAGAATACCTTTTCCATTACGTTCAGGTTCCTGATGACTATCAGCCCGATCTCTTCTCTTTCTTAAATCCGCTTTCGTGGCAAATATGGCTAGCAATACTGGCAGCTATAGGCAAGTTCGGAAAGTCACTAACTGTCGAAATGAACTGTCGAAATGCAAAACGTTCAGTGTGCGTTACAATGGGCATGTACACCGTGTCGCGAGTAACACCATACGAGTGGAATTTGAACTTTTCGTGTTGCACGGCGCATCAACCGCACCCAGGCGCTGCATTCGTTGACTCACCAGTGGAGCTGTCTAATAACTACAGCTTCTGGAACACGCTTTGGTGTGTTTTTAATTTTTTAATCTATTGTATGCAATGCTCCTCTTTTGGGAGCCTATTTTGATTGCGGAAGTGACTCTGTGTTTCACCAAATTGACGTCAAATTTCGAAGAAACAACTTCATTCGAGACAAAGACTAAGCAAAGTGAGACATCTATACGTCAGCGTCTCATAGTCGGTAAACTTCCCCTCCGGTGGACATGCAGGTAGAATTTTTTGTGTTCATCATTGCTATTTCTAGGTATGTGACGAGCACAATGCTGAAGGGAGGCTGTGACTTCGGCCCTAGGGCCGTATCCACCCGACTTCTTGGAGGTATGTCGTTCTTAGCACCGCCTCCTTTTCCTCTCTCAGATCGCAACCAAGATCACTTTAGATCACTTAGATCACTAGACGACTCCTACCTTCCGGCCCTATAGGCTCTTTCAAGGCAGACGTCATCCGTCAAGCGTCGTGCGCTGGGGTTTCGCCGCGCGCGAACTGCTCGTAATGTCCGGCGCGTGTGGTGCGACGTCGATCGGACGAGTTACTCGTAATGACGCGTGATAACCCGATCAACCGATGACGCTGACCTACCTATCCTTCATCACACACGCGTCACGCGTCACTTTATCGACGCGTCGTCTGAAAGAGCCTTATCAGATAGACAGATCACCGTATGACCCACACCTTTTAACCTGTCTACTTTTTTACCTCAGATAAAAACAGTACACAGGCAAATGTATGGTAGCCACTTAGCCTTACTGACGATCCTAAGGGAGTGTTACACGTGCGTAGGTATATTTCCTGCTGATCTTTTTATCCTGTCTAGGGCGAAAAGATGAAACAGGGTAATATCATCCCTCCTCCCATATTATCATATTTAATATCTACCGTTTACTCATTTAAATATTTGAATCAAACGGTGAGCACCTTTAAGTAGAAGTGGCAATACATAAGTTGAGGGAGCTAGCCAACGTTGAAGTTAGTGTTTCCATCTTCCTGGACAAGTCTGGTATCAGTTCAATCAACCTTTCCATAGAAGAAGGCTTGGCCAGCCTCAGTGATGATCGATGATGCCACTGTGATTGTGAAAGTAACGCCTCTTCCACTGCACTGCGCGAGCATCATAGGTGCCACAAAATTAGCGGTAGTAGCCAGAAACTGCATGCCTTCTCAAATGACGATAAGCTAAACCCTAATTTTCCACACTAACTATGGAAATCTCTCTAAACACCGACGAATTCAGGAACATGGTGGGTATTTACCCTCGTAATCATCAGTGCCTACACAGCAAACCTGGCTGCTGTCCTCACTGTATCTCGTCCGTTCATTCCAATAAAGAATCTCGACGACTTGGCTAATCAGACCACTATCTCATATGGAACCATCAAAGGAGGCAGCACAATGCAGTTCTTCCAGGTTCTTTTACTCGGTCTTTTATGGTGTTTTTTCATTGATTTCTTCTTCCTAGGCATCCTGTAGCCCTTACCCTTTTTCATCTGCGTCGCATGAAGAAAAACCGAGTTGACAGCTCTAGACGATAAAGAGGTTGTTTTAGGAATCCAAAATCAGTTCCCATGCAAAAATGTGGGAATACATGAAGAATCGCGATGTCTTCGTCAAGGACAATAGAGAAGGTGTGGAAATGGCCATTAGGTAATGGAACAGATTGAGCTGCACTATAACGTAGCGTGTTGCTGAAGTTTGTGTATTACATGAGCCACTTTTGACTGTTGCAGAAAAAATTTTGCGTACCTCATGGAATCCACTTCGCTAGAGTTTGAGGTGTCGCAAAACTGCAATCTCACGCAAATCGGCGGGGTGTTAGGATCGAAGGGATACGGCATTGCCCTGCAGAAAAGTGAGTGTCACCGATGTTTTTGGTTAATATGAGAAAAATTTAAGGTGTCATTTATCATGATGATGATGTGTATTAAAGTGCCGTGCTAACAAATGAATTGCAGAATCTGAATGGACGGATCGCATATCACGGCAGATTCTGCTGTATCAGAAACGAGGCATCATTGAGATGAAGAAATCGAAGTGGTGGAGAAGCAAGTACGTGACGTTTTCGTGGTTTTATACTTTTGTAAAGCGGGAATAGTACAGTAGTAAGAGGCGTAACTGACCCCACACGGTTGGGCGATCGATCCACACTTAGCGTACCAATCTACCATCCCTCCGGGGTCGAGTAAATTGGTGCCAGCCTTGTCTGGGAAGGTAGAGACGCTGACCTGGTGTAGCGGCTGGCCCCCGCAGGTCATTGGACTGATCAACGCCGGCACCTCGCCTTTACCTATTGCCTATAGTTTTGTATGGAATAATGATTTCTTTACATTTCTAAAATTCTCCAGATTGTTATATAGCAGGACAGATGGAATACGCAATACACACGTGCCCCGACTATAGCTGTATACCTATAGTCGGGGCACGTGTGGTGCACTGGTAAGAAGCGCTACTGAAACCCGGGCGGTCGAGCAATCGATTCCTGGCCGGGCTAACTAAGCCTTCCATCCCTCTGGGGTAGGATAAATTGGTACTAGACTTGTCTTGAAATGTGAAGACTCCGACTTGGTGTAGCGGGGATCCAAGTCTTTGTATGCGTCAAACACGCATTCACCCACCTTTACGACTTGAATGGAAAACGAATGTGTGGCGCGTCCTGAGGGGACTGATCAACGCCTGCTCCTTTACCGTTCACCTTTATACCTATAGTAAAAATAGCAGGTGTGAGGTGATTAAAATAGTGGGTCCTGAGGTGGACCGGACACGTAAAGGTCATCGTCGGAGCAGGTGCGCTGGCGCGGGCAGATGGCGGGATCAGTCGATGACCACCGCAGGCAAAATCGCAGTCGGTCGGCTTCCTGTAGTCGGCTATCGAATGATTACAGATGTGGCCTAGAGTCTCTCTGCGTGAGTCACACAAAAGCGGATGATGATGGATATTACTACGGGGATGAAAAACTAGGGCTGGGGAGGATGATTTGGAAAAGCTTTCAGACCACCTGCGAGGAAAATACGGGAAATTCAAAACTCTAGCAACAGTAATACTTCGACTGAAATATCAACCCTCCTATATCTCAGATTCCGCTTTTCTCGAAAACATCAACAGCTGGCCGAATGAAATTATCAAAATACCCTTACAGGGGAGCAACGTGCACTGGAACAAGTTCTGCCGTGAAGCAGCAGCGATTCTCTCTGAACATGCACAATGTGGCCGGACTATTCATTATTCTCGGAGCGGGACTCCTTTTTGGCATTTTCACCGTCGTTGTGGAGCTCTTCATCAGATGCAGACAAATAGCAAAAAAGGAAAACGTGGGGTTTTTTGGGATATCTTTTCACCTGATAACATTCAATCGAAAAATCTTTTGTTCAGATATCGTTCTGGACGGAGCTCACCAATGAGCTGCGCTTTGCATTGAACTTGAATATCATTGAAGAACACCGGTCGCGAAAGAAAAGCTCGAGGGTGAACGGAGCCACTTTCTTAGATCACTATAAACAGACTCAGTTGGCTAACAATGGAAACGGCTCTCCAACGATGAGAAGGCGGAATTGAATTCAAAGCATATATTGTTGTTTCTGATGTTGTTGTTGATGTTGTATAATATTTAGAAGACTTTGTGTAGAACTACAACGATAATAAGACGGTGCATAGATCTGGGTATGTACTTCGATGTCAGAAGTTTTCTTGTTAAGAACTAGACGTGGAATGTTTGGATTCCATTTGGTGCTACTGTACATGTTCACAATAATTATGTATTGTATTCACTACATCTTGCATCATCTTTGAAGTAAATTGTATTAATGATTCCGATGCCTTCTGAAGTCCTTCGCTCTGCATCAACTTTCTTCCTCAAATTTTCAGTACAGGAAAAATTTGGAGTCAGCTTATCCGAGTCCCAATAATGTGTGACAGTTTGCTATTTTGCGTGCTAACATTACCTGGCAGCCTTTCAAAATTTCCAGGTAATATTACCACGCAAAATAAGCCTTTGGAAAAAACTCTGAGAAAAAAGTGAGTCGGTGATGCTGAGCTTATCATTTTAGCTCACTCAAAGAATTATGCAGCACGATTCCTTGGAAAGTAAGGGAGAGAGGCAACGACTTCCAAAATGGTGTCTAATTCTTTGGAGCTTCTTCTGAGCAAGAATCTTACTCTTCGCTCTGTCAGAGCTTCAGCAGTTCACCAGCAGATTGCCAGAGCCAGAGGTGAAACTAAAGGTAAATGTATCGATGCTGATCAGTCCCTTAAGCACGCGCCGACGCATTCGTGTTCAATTCAGAGTCGTATAGGCGTGGTGAATGGTTGTTTGGCCTATACAGTGACTTGCGGGGACTAGCCGCTATATCAAGTCAGTATTTTTACCTTACCAGATAAATCTGGTACCAATTTACAAGCCCCGGAGGGGAAGAGGGCTTGGTTGACCAGGGCGAGGATCGATCGACCGTGCAAGTATCAGCAGAAGTCTGGCACCAATTTACCGGACTCTGTAAGAATCGAAAGCTTGGTTAGCTCGGGCGGGGATCGATCGCTCGACTGTGCGATTGTCAGTAGCGCCTCTTCTTACTGTACCACGCGCGCCCCTACAGCCACAGATAAAAATGCAAACCACAGAGCAGATGTAATGCCCTTCAGTCGATGGTTATGGCAATGTCTGATGTGTCGATTCCCTAACTCTTCAAAATTGGCTTAAGGAATGTGCTAGGGTTTCGCAAGAGGTCGTCTCATTAGCGCAGTGGTTAGGGCGCGGCCCCGGATAGTTTGACACGCGGGTTCGATTCCCGCCTGGGATGCGATTCTTGCGATGAACCTAGCACCACCATTACAACATCATACTCTCCATAACTGTTATGAGAGGCTTCACTTTTCTAGTCGAATTATATGAAAAGGAGGCGGCGACCACTATCACGCTTCCACGACAACCTCAGCGCCATCAGGGTACAGTCTCCCTTGTCTGATACCCATCCAGACATTTTCTTTCGAATGTTCCGCCTACACTGCAAAGCTCTTATCGACGATCCTCCCACTGTCCACTTCCTCGTATTTCCAAGTATAGACAGATAATCCTGTTTTTTCTACCGCTTTTTGTTCAGATTTGAAAACCAAATTAACTGTGGCAACGAAAACAACGAAGTCACATCGAAACCGACCCAATTGGGTATTGTCTGTCGTCCATTCAGACGCTCTTAACTTTCATACGCTTAACGGCGCTTCAATAGTAATCCCTCAACAGAATAAATATATACACTGATAACTACACCGCTGAACAACATGAAGCTGATCCTACGAGCTGTGTTCTTCACAATACTAATTGCTTACGGAATTTCTCGCTTTGTTCCTCCGGTTACCGATTCGGAGTTGACCTGTATGGAAAACCTTGGACTAACTGATGTCAAAGGATTGGTGGTATGTTTTCTATCGCAAAAAGAAGGCTGTTAGTCAGAACCAACCTAAAAGACATGCATGGCACAAAGCAGAAGAGCAGCAGTTTGGGTTCAGCAGCTGCTGTATCTGTCAAGTGATATTCATCTAACCCACAGCTTTCCTTTTTCGTTACCAATCAATATGAGTAATCGATCAATGTTGTTGTGTTAGACACTTTCCAGCCAGAGCAGGCTCAAGCTAGAGTTTAGCTAGAGTAGAATCGAAACTGGGGGGTCGTATTTGCATGAGAAGAGGGGAGGGGGTCGTATAAAAAGGTCGTTCTTTATGGTTGAGATGCTGAAAAACTGCGATTACAGCGTTATGAATGGAAAAAAAATTGAATGAATTTTAAAATTCATTAATTGCTCTCCCTCATCCAAGGAAATACAAAAATGTAATGAAATAAACCTGTTGATTATGTGAGGTCAAGTACGCCAATGTCGGTGAGGAAAGATGAGTGGAGTTTTTAAATAAGGAGAAGAGAGGACGGCATGTGAACTACAAGAAGAAGAAAAGGCGGCATGTGATCTTGAAAGTGTAGGCTGTAAAAAAATTTATTGCTGCCTGGTGTGATTTTGCAGTAGCAGCAGTTGTGAAAAGAACAGTAGCTTGATGTTTTCCACATTAGGGTAACTGCGACACAGTATTCACTAACGAAAGAACGCATATAATCGGAGCGAAACTTCTCACGAGGAATATTCCTATCCAGCCTAAACTTTGATATAAAATTCAGAGGCAAGAGCCGGCGCGGCGAAATCCTTCGCGACGCGGCGCGCTACTGCAGGGAAGGCAGTGATGTTAGTTAAAGGCCTATAATTTTAAAATTTCAAGGGGTTTTAAAAATCTAAACGCAGCGTTGAACAGTAGAGAATTTCAGCTTTCTTTCATAGTAGAGTTGCTTCCAGAAATCACTTGCTTCCTGGTGAACAGGGTAGTTTCGATTTTGTTTCGATTTTTGCCAGAGATCGAAACTAAATCGAAACTACCTTGTTCACCAGGAAGGAAGTTTTATTGGACACTAAATTTTTCATCAAAGTTTGGGCTGGATAGGAATATTCCTTGTGTGGAATTTCGCTCCGATTAGATGCGTTCTTTCGGTAGTGGAAACTATATGTCACAGTTACCCTAATGTGGAAAACATCAAGCTACTATTGTTCTTTTCACGACTGTTGCTATTGCAAAAATCACACCAGGCAACAATAAATTCTTTTACTGCACACATTTTCAAGATCACATGCCGTCTTTTCTTCTTCTTGTAGTTCACCAGCCGTCCTCTCTTACCCTTGTTTAAAAACCCCACTCATCTTTCCTCACCGATTGGCGTACCTGACCTCACATAATCAACAGGTTTATTTCATTACATTTTTGTATTTCCTTGAAAGAGGGGGAGCAATTAATGAATTTTCAAATTTCATACAATTTTTTTTCCATTCATACCGCTGTATTCGCAGTTTTCAAGATAAAGGAGGGGTCGTACCAAAACCACTTCTGGTGAGGGGGGTCGTAAATTTTCGGCAGAAATCGAAACTCACGCTTGAGCCTGAGCCAGAGGTCATTGCTCTACTAGAGAGAGAAGGAGAGCGATCAAGACAATCACACCAACAACAAAACGATCTTTATGTAGGCGGTGGTTTGACGTGCAATATTTTTCATTCCACCACTAGAGCGAAACAACCTCAGCTAACTTCACCTAATGTAGAACATGAGAAGCGCAGTGGTAAGAGGCGTAACTGACAACCGCACTGTCGAGATATCGATCCTCGCCCGTGCAAACCAGATCTTCCACCCTTTCGGGTTCGGAAAGATTTAAACTGGACGGTAGAGACAGACTGGAAAAGTAAATACATCGACTTGGTTCAACGTCTGTCCCACGCTTCCACCACGCCTCCAAGAGCACATATGAATCGCTTGTTTTTTAGTTTATCAGCTGCGTAGTATCTGCACACTCCAGAAATGCCAGCTGCACTCCATGTTCACAGCAGCTTACCCAATCGAACGTGAGTGTTGTTCTATTACTTTTGCAGTTTGATGTTCAGTTTCTGTCAACTTCCTGCTCATAGTTGCGTTCGTTTCACTCACGGAAATAGCACTGCTCCCATATCTTCTCCCTCAAAACACTCTTTTTTGGCACTAGTTAAAAATGCCGACTCGACCGAGCGGTTCGAGGTTAAAAACTTAATTTTCCTCTACTAGGGGGGGGGGCTGACCACGAACTTGATGCCCGTTTTTTGAATTGCGGCCGGGGACCACCCATATCGTGGGTATCGTCAACGTGGGTGGTCCGTCGAAATCTCGCTGAACCTCTGCTTACGGAAGTTCTTTTACATGCTGATCACGATTCTGCCGTCCGTTTTTCAAATTTCAGCCGAGGACCACCCCTGCCCACGCCACGACCTCGCCTCCATTGTTTATCTTAACCTGCCCGTGACGACCCAAATCGGGCGGAATTCGAAAAACCAACGTTATAATCGCAATGAGTATGCAAAATAACATACTTGGATAACGTTCGAGAAAATTCTCAGATTCTGACCTGACCGCCGAAGTCGACAATAAGTTTGGTCCTTGGCCGAAATTCGAATGACGGACATTAGATTCGTGATCAGTGCCCTAAATAGGCACCCATAGGCGAAGTCTCCAGGAAAAAAATTTTGACACCGACCCGGTCGGTGGAGTCGGACTTTTTAACAGGTGTCCTTTTTCTCATCAAATTCGACAACGAAAGGAAGCACATTTTTAGACTCGCCAATGTATCGTGAAGAAAGCGAGAAATTGTTTGAAGGCGTACTGCCCATGAAGCGAAAAGGTGAACTGTGAATCGTAAAGCAAGTGCAATAAAAATGTCAACGGTTTCCTCGATTTCGTTCATGATCGTCGGTAGCCATACCTTGCCACAATGAAGTCTGATATTATTAAACCAATAATGGCATTGTAGGATGAAGAAATAATGAAACAAAGACTTCATCACACGAATTAGAACAGAGCATGAAGCAAGCACTCGGTTGCCAGTAAAACGCAAATCGCACTTCTTCACAGACATTTCAGTTGAAATAAGGGAACAGAGAGTGAAACAGAAGAGATATAGAGCTGAACGGCAAGCTTATTGCTTTCAACAGCACTAGATAACCATTCTTCACTTACTCATCGAAATCAGACACGACGGGAATGTGAACATAGATAGAACACTTTATAACACTCGATCCTCGCCCTGGCTAACGCAGCCTTCCATCCCGCCGGGGTCGTGTGAATCGGTACCAGACTTGTATGGCAAGGTAATGACACTGACTTAGAAGTATAGCGGTTGTCTCTTGATGTAATTTTATTGGGCAAGTACCCACTTGCCATGCCTCTACGATACTGAATGGAACATGTGTGCAACTAGGCTTCACAATCAATTATCACTGTGTAAAGCCTAGTGTTTTCAAAACTTTCATCAACACTGGCAAAACCGGTTAAAAGCGGCGTTGTTTCAATCCGCTGAGGTTTGTTTTTCTCAAAAAAGGAGGATTACGGGAGACTTGGGTTTTTCGACAGCTCATCGTCGTGCCGACATGATTGACATCCGTATTCTTGTCATCGTCCTTCTAACATCGCGCACCGTAACTGCTTCTGTATCCTTGCCGATCACTGAAGACGAAGCCCAATGCCTTGACGACATCGGTGTGATGGGTATCGACTATTTCCCGGTGAGCTATTTTGGTCAATAAATTGTCTTGTTTCAAAAATCACGAAAATGTTTGCAACGGCTCAATACTGCTGCTATTGTCAGCTTCGTAGGTCTTTCCTTTTCGTGTTAATACTGAGCAGGTTTCACTCCGCCGCACTGAGTCTGCAGTTTGAACCATATAAATAGTTGTCGTGTGCTACTGTGCCGAACGAAGTTAGCAGGTGGACCAGATTCATTATGGCCAAACGTTTCGACCTGTTCGTCGTAAAAAAAAACCAGAGACATCAAAGAACTTAACTTACCCCAGCGGAGTGGTGCCGACGTGCCAGGTCGAAACGTTAGGCCATAGTAGATCTGGTCCACCTGCTTACGTAGTTCAACACAGCAGCACACGAAAATTATAACATCATCCCATGATTATATTTAAAGCGTCATAACTCTACTCATGTCCAGCCGTTTTCCTTAATTCAAGACCCATTCGAAGGAGCACATCTTTCTCTAAGGAAGGCAGTATAAAGTGTGACGCTATCGCGAATGTCTCAAGATCTGGATTAATTAAAATACTCGACATTCGGACCCTCTGCTCCTAGTGCGAATGAGTGTTGCGGGTTCATCAATTGAAATGGATTTTGCGGAGCCACTTTCATAAGGATTCACAACCTACGACGAAGAACGGATATTATACTATGATGAGAAGAGATTTTCCCGTTTTTTTACACAACGACGAACCTTCTGAGACGGTTAAGAAACAAGATTTTCACGACACGAAGACAATGGTGACGTTATGATGAACTGCAGCAGTACTAGTGTGCCTTTTGTTCCATACTCTTCACCAAACGATAAAGAAGGAAGTGCACATCGTGAATATGTGTAACATTCGAAACGATTCAACCAAAGCTAGAAACTATAGAGTTCCACTACATTTTACAGTAATGCAAATCCACGTGTTTTAAAATATCATCTCCAGAATTCAAACCAACGACACATTGAAACTCATCTTCGTCCGTCGAAATTGCCAGACCTCGGATTACCTATCTGCCAAATTTCAAACGTTCATATGGCTTTTGAAAGAGGAGAGGGTTCGAATATCAACACGATGTCGAATCCGCCTTCGAACATTTGACTTAATTCCTATCTTCAGACTTTTGCGATAGCGGCACATTTCATAGTGCGTTCTATAGAAAATGATGTTATCTTCCGAATGGTGGTTAATTTAAGAGAAAAGGTGAGACACGAGCCGAGTTATGGCGTTTTGAACATAAGCTGCAAAAAAGGACAGAACTTTCTTTACAACCTAATACGCATAGTGTGTTATTGCGTGCTATGCAAAACCATGTTTTTCATGAAGGAGTTGAATTTATTTCAGCGCATGTTTGGTACTGGAATGAAAATAAGTCTACTATGCACTGAGAAAAATGAAGTCGATTCCTTTGAATCCTTTCAAGTTTTTTTGAATATAACAGTTTATGCAATCCCAATTTTAAGTACAATTTTCCCAGATACTGAGGATACAGAATTATTGTGCTACAGGGCTAAAGTCTACAAAATACTCGCTTCTGGTGCAATTCCGTTGAAACAGTACAGCTACATATATAAAATTTCGTTTGAAACATGATCCTAAAAATGAATCGGTTTTTGACCACCAGAATATCTCCACTCACAAACTATACTTTTCTGAATCTAGGCTATCCGAATCAGATGTTTCTAGCCTACTAGAATAATTAGATTATGCTCTATCAAAATATCATCTTTGATTGAGCTTGCGCTCAGCATTTCTCGTCGTATTTTTTCCTTGAAAGAACATACGAAATTCACTGTGAAAATATTTTAGAACATTTAAACTTTGCAACAAAGGGATGTTTCATTGTATTTTCAGGTAGAGCTGTTAGAACCATCAATTGGATTTGAATTCTTTTCGATCTGAAATACTATTTGTCTCAGTCTCATCCTGGTGTCACATACCCATGATAAAACATTTCAGTTCTTCGTCTGCGTAACGTTAGCTGGTCACAACCAAACGAGATGCAATGAATGCCGGCGAGTATATCTTAGTCCTAATGTGAGTGGAAGCTCATTAAATCCATAGAGAAAATAATGCGCTCCTCTCGTGTTTGGTCCTGCTTTTCAAGTGTTTCTAAGAACGTTGGACAGCAGAGAATATTAATTACGGATGAGTGCTAGAAAAGAAAAAGCTTTCTGGCTTGAGGATGGTGCAAAAGGAGCACAACAGACAAGCGTAGTTGGGGAGTAAAGTTGCGTAGTCTCAGTAGTGAAGTGGTTAACACAAGAGCCCCGTAAAGGCGCGAGACACTGTTTCGAATCCCGCCTGTTCCCAGATTTTTGCTATGAACATAGCAACACCATCACAACATCCACATCTAAATGATCAAACCATAATTTACAGATTCGGCAATGCATCGTCAAGAAAGCTCTCGACTATCTGAAAGCCTACTGTTAACATCGCATCTGCAAACATTGAAATCTGAACAATAAACGAATGATAGAAAAGAGATTCGTGGAGACCTCCTGAAACGTCCAGCACCCGACAAAAGGATAGCCATTGCGCGCCATGCAAACAACGAAATTCTTTTCCGCAGCATAAAATCGGCAGGGACACCGGTCCGAAAAAGGCTAGGTTGAGGAGACAAAGGAGACCGAATACCGTCGCAGTCAAAAAAGATATATCGTTTTGCATCTAAGAATACAAATTGCTCCAAACTCAAAGGAATCCCAATCCAAACAATATTTCGCTAACTCCATTCAAAAACACATCGTTGGTTTTTCGTTTGGCCCTTCGGTCTGAACCAGTGGCTTAACGCCTGGTGGAACGTCACATCGGATCGATTCTACCACGATTTTATGAAGTACGATTTCTTCAGACCATGTCCGTCATTAGAAATCTGCTGCTAGTCACTCCAAATGGTCCCGGCGTTTGCAGACATCTATCGGTGAATCTATTCTATTCATTCTGTAATTATTTTCTAGTGATTGTTTTCGTTGCTCGCAATGACTTTCTAATTTACTTTATCTTTTCTGTGACATTTGGGTCTGCTCAAGCGCTGGATGTTGCGGCAACTGTGCTTGATGAAAAAATAATGAACGCTACCAGTCGTTTATTACGGCTATCTTCGTTCACGCCCTTTACCATCATCCAGTCTTCTTCAGGAGATTTGAGCGACGATTCCAAACCCCATGTGAAAACAGTACGTAAATCTCTTGATGTTTGGGACCAGACAACATCCGTCGCTGTATAAAGTCATGTGTTTCCAAACTTTCCATCAACATCGACGGCCAAAACAGGTGAGCAGCGACGTTGTTTCAAGCCGCTGACATTTGTCTCTCCCAAAAAGGAGGATTTCAGGAGTCTGGTGTTTTTCGACAGCTCATTGTTGTGCCAATATGATTGCCTTCGGTATTCTCGTCATCGTTCTACTAACATTCCGCACCGTAACCTCTTCTATATCTTTGCCGTTGTCCGACGAAGAGATACAGTGCTTAGACGACATCGGCATGATGGGTGTCAATTACTTTGCGGTGAGCTGTTTGATGATTTTACCAGATATTTTTTCCATTATACAAACATATTTCAAATGTTCCTTTTCAGATTTCTTTTCCTAGGGTAATATTTTTATCCATCCCGGCCTAGCACTCCATACAGATCGTGGCACTTCAATACTCGCGTTCATTTTTTGCCCAACAGCGCTGACTAAAATTTGCCAAAGGAGGTTAGATGGAGCGCCAATCACAATATCGACACCAGTATACCCATTGTAGTCAAAATTCAGCAGAAATTCAGCAGAAAAAAATTGGTTCTGATCGTGATTGGGTCCGTCCTTCTCGAGCTCCTTCAAAGCCCAAACATATTATGGTGAGATATGAAGAGTTCGTCACATGTCATAAGTCACTGAAAAAAGCAAATAGTGGTGAAATAGCATCCAAATTCAACTTATTGTAGTGAACTTTTCAGTTCGCCTTCTGCGTGACGTCAGCTGCTCACAACAAAGTGAAATGTAAAGATTGCGCAAAAAGATATCTCAATCCTAACGTAAGTCAGGATTGGTTCTGTTAAATTAAATGATACGTGGTTACATTTCATTGGGGATGTTTTCCTGTTATGGATATGGCTTTAAAACGCAGAAAACAACTCACAAATCTAAGGTTTGGTAGCCCAGATCGAATTTTTCTTGCCAAATGTACTGTAACGTACTTCATTGGACGAAAGGGATTATAAGCAGATCATACGTAAATGGTTGTGTTGTTGAGGTGATAAGACCTTTTGAGTGCGGGGTCAAAGGCCTTCGCAAACGTTACATACCGTCAATCAGCTGAGTTGGCTCGCCTGAAACACTGTGCTACCTCTAGTTGTCACCGAGCTAGAGTAGGGTATTTTGGGGTACTACCGAGATAAAGAGAGAATAGATCACATAACAATGAAGTTGTATCTAACCACATGGCACTAATATATTTTGGATTATGGTATCTCCGCGTACCGTAATACCTTGACCAACTTTACATTTGAAATCCTTATTCAATTACTAGGGTGCTCAGCATGAATGACTGTCAAAAAGGTGTGTTTCAGCTTCTTTTTCAAAAAGTTTCCAGTAGCAGGGTAACTTTTAGCAACAATGGTGTTTTGGAAACAAATTTAACCGTATGTTGCAGATACGGCAATGCCTCGTGAAGAAAGCCTTTGTCTGTCTGAAGGCCTACTGTTGACGTTACATTTCACGAACATTGAAGTTTGAAGAATAAAAGATTGACGCAAAACGGATCGTCGCTCACTGACCCTTGATAATATATGGCTAATTAAACTATTCACCCATGAATTTTCAAACTAAACGCGTTCAACTGAGTCTTGTAGGCAAATACACCAGTATACTGGCTACTTCTGATAACCTCCTCAAAGTTCTTGATCAGACAATGTGACAGTCAAGCTGAGAGAACATTCCGTATATGAGTTAGGTACTACAATCATCCAATAAAATTCAATGCCGTTTCTCAATGAAATCACTACTCTGGAGCTGGTTCTGAGGATATTGTAAAATTGATGCAGTGCGAAAAAGCGGGAAGAACTAGCTACATCACCAGGGCATAAAAGCCCCTATTTCTCATGCCAGTTTATTTACCGCGTAAAGGCCAGAGGTCAGCGATATCATGCCAACTTTAGGCCTCTGAAGACCACGGATAGCTCGGAACGTCAGCCCGAATAAATATGTATTAATCCACATACTATCTTGATTCGGTAAAGCAGCACAAAACTCGCTCCGGTTTTCGAATGAAGTCGAATGATCAGGCGAGAAATTGAGAATTTGAGCCGAAATGGGAGACTGCGTAACAAGTTTCCTCTTATGCGATTGGATTGCGTGGTCAGAAAAGAGTGAAAAGAGGAATCAACGATGATCAATTTTGTATCATTTGACATTCCATTTTGATAACATAAAAATGAGCATCAATGAACAATATCCGTACAAACATTTGAAGGTAAGTGTTTGCTTTGAAAAGAAAAGTGTCGACGTTGACCAGTCCGTTAGGGCTCGTTTAGACGCCGCGCGGCGAAAATGCAAAATCGAATCGCAATCAATGACTAATGTCACTGATTGCGATTCGATTCAAATTTGCTCCTTAGCGTTAGTGGCGCAGTACGGTGGCGCCGAGTGTAAGCAAAAAATAGGCATATAATCATATAGGGAAGAAATCAAACGAAAAAGAGTGAATTTCGTCGAAATGTCCTGTGATAAGGAATAGCAGCTTTCTAAAAAAACCCTAACGACCAGTAAGTTTGCCTATATGAGGCGCCACCGGACTGCGCCACTAATGCAAAGGAGCAAGTTCGAGCAAGGACTTCATTGATTGAGCTTCAATTTCACATTTTCGCCGCGCGGCGTCTAAACGAGCCCTTAAGGACGGGCCGCCGCATTTGGGATCAATTCAGAATCATAGAGGCATGATGAATACGGATTTGGCCTAAACAATGACTTGTGGGGCAGCCGCTATATCAAGTCAGTGTCAGTACCTTCACAAACAGGTCTGGCACCAATTTACCCGACCCCGGAGGCATGGAAGGCTTGGTTATCCCAGGCGGGATCGATCGCTGGACCTTACGGGTGTCAGTAGCGTCTCTTACCACCGCACTACACGTGCATTCTGTTCGTGCATAATTCCTTTTTTTTGCTGTAATTTGTGATCCTTAGCGAGACGAAACATCAAACCCCGAACTATGGTGAACGACTGAACAACAAGGAAGCGTCTAGACCGCGCCATGTATTTGAATATTTAAGGTTTCATGTGTGTTAAATTATTCGTTCTGGAATCACTACTACCCGCTGTTGTCGCTGAACACAATCGGTAGGTTGAAAAGAGCACAATATTCGATTGTTCGTAGTGGGGCATCGCAAGCACTTTCCATAGCTAAGCAATCTTTATCGGACTTTACTTTGCTTTGTAAAGATAAAAAAGGCTTGTCTACCAAACTGCTTTTTTGAGGCTTTTCTTTTTTGGAAAATTTAACTGTTTTCGCCTTTCAATGATGCCCTGGTATCTCAAAGGAGTCATGACACTTTTGTCTATTTCCTGCGTTATCTCACGCTACATACCGCCTATTTCTGAGGAGGAGTTGCAGTGCATGGATAATCTCGGTCTAGCTAGCAGCGTAAAAGGTCTAACGGTGGGCATTGTTTTATCTTTATTTGTTTATTTATTTATTTAAAGTGCGCGTGGTGCAGTGGCAAGAGGCGCTGCTGATGCCTGCACGGTCGATCGATCCTCGCCCTGGTCAACCAAGCCCTCTTCCCCTCCGGGGCTTGTAAATTGGTACCAGATTTATCTGGTAAGGTAAAAATACTGACTTGGTATAGCGGCTAGCCCCCGCAAGTCATTGTATGGGCCAACACGCATTCACCAGCGTCTACAATTCTGAATTGAACACGAATGCGGCGGCGCGTCCATAGGGGACTGATCAAAACTGGCACCATTACCAGTACCACTGACATTTAATTAGTTACACTTATTTATTATTTTACCACTACGGTCATTGACATGCCAGCAGTGTTTTCGTAGAAGTGAGGTAAAGGTAAAGGGTGGAGGTTGATCAGTCCCTTAGGCCGCGCCACGCATTGATCTTCTACTCGGAATCGTAGAGACATGCTGAATGCGTACTTGGCCTATACAATTACTTGAGGGGACCGACCAGCCTGTGTACCAAGCCAGTCTCTTTACCTTCCCAGACAAGTCTGCTACCAATCAACTTACCCCGCAGGGATGGAATGGTTCGGTAAGCCCGGGCGAGGATCAATCGCTCGACTGTGCTGCTCTTGGCAGCGCCTTTTCCCACTGTTTGCGTAGCCGACGAAACTTCTTCGCGGCTGTAGCGCTGCATGAGGGCTTACTGTTTAAATTATCTTGCTTTCAGTTCATCAGTTGTGTGACGAATGTGAACTATGCTCATTCAGAAGGCAACTGTGAACCATGTTCTGAGAAACTTATTCAAGCACATGTGAGCACTCTTTAAGATGTTCACCGAAAAAAGGATTTAAAATCTTTTGAAGATCAAAATGGTCGGCTTCGACCAATCTCGTAAGGATCGCGGTGTATTCGCCTTCGTTCTAGTGCCAATGTGGCAAACACTGTGCGGATGAGAGACTTGATTAGCCTTGACGACGATCAATCCCTCATCCACTTAGCTACACCTAATAAAAGGAGGTATCAAGTATAACTACTAGTAACTCTAATTAATAGTAACCCTTTGCACCCTCACAAGTTTAAAAGCGATTACTTTCGCACACTCCATCAATTCACGAATAATAGCTAGTCAACAATGACAATTTCAAAATTTTTCAAAAGAAATAAGTGGGTATAATAGATCTATATAGAACTAAGAACAACTTCCTCAGTTCTGAACCGAATATTCTCAAAAGACTTTGCTCCTTTATCTACTTTTGACTGCTCTCATTCCAAAGCTGAACTAGATTTACGCAAACCAACTACGACCTCATCCGGAAAGGAGTTTCTTGATACAATGTTTTTTCAGACGCCCAAGTGCTTGGTGAAGAACGCTCTGACATGTCTAAAAGCTTACTGCGGCGGAAATCCGGAGGCATCCGACGAACTGTAAGGATGGAAAATGATGGAAAGCTATCCGCAAACCATGGTGGGGACGAGAACAGCAATGTCTCTCCAGCGACCGATGCCACCAGTTAAAAACTGCGTTGTTCAACCGCACTGCCTTATTTTGGCCGCTTGTCAGGATGACATACGAAATCACTAGTTACGTACGCAAGACTTCAAATACTCTCAAATGAGTGAATTTAATAAAATCCGAACCAACAGAAAACTGCTGCTAGAACAATTTTCAAAGATGAAAGATAAAGGTACCGGAGTTGATCAGTTCCTAAAAACACTTTAGTGTCCTCCATTCTGAAACGTAGAGGCATTGTGAATGTGAATTTGGCCTATACAATGACTTAGGTAGCCAGCCGTCACACCAAGTCAGGCTCTTTACCTTTCCAGACAAGTCTGGCACCAATTTACCCGACACCGGAGGGATGAAAGGCTTGATTGTTTCGCTCAGGGATCGATGGATCCATGCCGTTTTCCTGATTTGGATGTCTACTTATGAAAGATTCTGTGGGTCCAACAATTCAACAATAACTTTCATTTAGTTCAACAAATAAAACATACCACGATAGTAACAAATATATCAAGTTTTAGACTATCAATAACAATATAAACAACCCGTGCCAAACCAATAGCACAATAGTAACAAAACTGGAGGCAACGCTGAACTATAAATAACAACATTAACAACAAAGACAACATCAAAAACAAGACAGTAGTGAGGACATGATTTAATGTTAGACTATGAACAACAATATTGACAAGCAAGACAACTTCTGAAATGAACAAAACATTAAGGAATGTAATTAGAAAAAGTGGTGTAAATCGCCAGCTGCGTAAAAGGGTGCATAACATGAACCACATTTGAAGGGCAGAAATATCCACAAGTATTGCAGTTATTCAGAAAAAAAAACATACTAACTCAACCGACATCCGAACGGAGTCAGGATGAAACCGAGTCGCAGTCACTGCATTCCTGATCTTCACTCATGTCTTCTGTACTCCTCCAGGTGAAGATCCTTGCGATGACGTCATCAACCCTCTGCAAAAAGTGTGAAAAGTTGACAGAAAATCGAACGTGCTACACAAAGTCGGGAAAGGCTAGGTGAAAATGTATTAAGTTGAAATTAGAGGTATTCAGATTTCTATTCGACTTAACACATTGCACTCTCTTGGGGCAGCGGGGATTCCCAACAAACAATCACATCAAATCTTATCAAACATTCCTTCGCGTCCCTAACATCATACAACAATACCTTCTACTTCGCAGTTTTGAAACACTTCTACCACAGTCTCCCTTACCCATCCGCTCACTTTTGTAAACATCCAACAATTTATCACTCGACTGCAGCTATCGCCAAAATCTCTAACGAAATATTGGATTGAAATGTTTTCCAGTCTTACGATGATCGCGCTAGTCAGACTTCTTCATATAAAAAGACCTCCTAGTGCTGCATTTCACAGTAGAAAGGAGAAACGTTGTAGGAATTATGAAGCTATATAAATGTGGTATTCAAAATCAAACATCTTTATGAATTTGAACCTTCGCCTAGATAACTAGCAAAAACTGCTGACACTTGTCTGGTTTAAGAAATTGGATGAGTGTGATCACAATTCCGCGCAACAGTGGAGCAAATCAAATTTCCAGCAGAATGAAAACCTTTCAAGAGACCACTACGCAAGATGAGTAGTATATTTTGAGGTTTTGTAAAAAGCGTACTCAGTCATACGAGAATGATTCCTCATCTGAATATTGTTCGCTCTGAATTTTGTAGATTATCCTGGAATGCAAATTCGTAATGAGCGAACAAAACAAAACAATCAGAGCTTTCCTCGAGAACTTCGTAGCGAACTAGTTCTTGGAGCAGATTTGGTGGAGAGGGGATAAGGGTTAGACATCGCGCACCTCACAACTGACCATTCACTAACACCGCGCCTAAAGATTTCGTTCAGAACCTACTTCCAACAATTTCATTTCGGATGAAGCGAACATTGTCACAAATCTCTTGTACTGTATAGCGTGTTTCATATCTATTCGCCACTCATTGCTTCATTTCCCATTTGGTTAAAAAATACTTTGTCGGTGGAGATTTCCATTTCTATTTCTATCCCCACAAAAAATCACACTGAAAACCACATTAATAAAACAAAGCGCTTTCAATCACAACTTGAAACGATTTCCGCGCAAGAACCCGGGCTTCAAAGGATATGAGGGATGATATTTATCTACGACGCGACTTCAATAGTGATCTCTTATGCTTCAGAACACAGGTGTATTGCAAGTAGCACGAAAAAGTCCTTCGAGAAATTATACGTTAGAAATCCTTCCTTGAACTAAAATCCTAATTGCACACAGACCTCCATAAGCGCTTATGGAAGATGAATTTTTTATTTCACCGAAACAAGAACTGCCAAAACAGGGAGGGTATAAATAGGAAACAGGAAAAAGAAAACGACATTCGAAAACGACATTGCTAAAGTGCATCAAACGCATAGTAGAATCACACTAAACAGAATCATTAGTTTAGGAGCAACTTGTAAACAAAGAGCGCTCCTCTACAATAACACACTCATTTTGTCATAAATAGATACAAAAACGATACAGAGATTAATAACGAAAACAAGGGGAGACGTTAGGTCCCCGAGACGGCTCGACAAAGGTGGTTCGTGGGCCCTGTGGATACAATTAGCGACGACTCATACCGTTGCACCCTCCAGCGTCGACTCCTGATCGACGAGCCATGGTGGGCTCACCAGAGAGGCAGAGTGACCCAATAACGGCCCTATCGCTAAAGATCGTACAAAAATCGACCGGATTGTTAGGTAGTCAACGGCTTAATTTAAGGGGGTTGCGAGAAGCAGCCTCCAAATTTCGTCCCAGTGCACACCTAGGCATGTTTCTGCTCAGAATTTCGAGCTTTATCCAACGCGCTCAATAAAAATATTCCCACAACATCCCTCAGGGCACGAAATTTTGATATTACAATTTTTCTTTCGAATTGGGAGTTTAGTGAAGATTGTGTAACAAATTTCTAGGATGATATTTCATAGAAAATGCAAATGCATGAACACGAGATTTTAGAAAGCATAAGTGAATTTAAGGGGGTTGCGAGAAGCAGCCTCCAAATTTCGTCCCAGTGCACACCTAGGCATGTTTCTGCTCAGAATTTCGAGCTTTATCCAACGCGCTCAATAAAAATATTCCCACAACATCCCTCAGGGCACGAAATTTTGATATTAGAATTTTTCTTTCGAATTGGAAGTTTAGCGTAGATTGTGTAACAAATTTCTAGGATGATATTTCATAGAAAATGCAAATACATGAACACGAGATTTTAGAAAGCATAAGTGACCAACTAATTATATAAAATAATGACGTGCTTAATATGGTATTATTCGTAGTTCGTTTCGAGTTTAGAATCTTCGAGTTTTGTGGTTGAAAAACTCGCGAAGGATCCAGATTCTTTGGCTCTTTCTAGGACTATGCTTTTTGCAGATTTATTTATCATTTGAGATCAAGTACTATGGTATGATTGGTACCATAAATCTTCATCCTGTCATTACGAGCTATTAGCATCATCATTTTCTTCTTTCTCATAGATTGGTATTTCTGGAAAAAATATTAGAGTTGAAAATTCGAGCTATTAGCATCATCATTTTCTTCTTTCTCATAGATTGGTATTTCTGGAAAAAATATTAGAGTTGAAAATTCCGTACCCGAGGGTCATTGTGAGAAGATTACTATTAATCTCGCTAGATAGAGCACGGAATTCTGAGCAGAAACATCCCGGGTCCGCCAATGGAGCGAAATTTTGATGCTGCCTCTCACAACCTCTCTAGCTGAGCCATTGATTACCTGAGAATTTGGTCGACTCGGTGGACCACCTGCGGCGATAGAGCCGTCATTCGGTCACTCTGCCTTTCTAGGGAGGCCACCATGGCTCGTCGATGACCAGTAGTCGACGATGGAGGGTGCAACGGGTCGAGTCGTCGCTAATTGTATCCACAGGGGCAACGGACCACCTTTGCCGAGCCGACAAGGGGACATAACGTCCCTCTCCCCGAAAACAAAGTTAACACGCTCACCTCGACGTGACTGAATCCGAGGCCATCCTGTGGAACAGTATCGGAATCTTCAAATGGAACCATACCTGGAAATACGTACAATGTTTTGCGGCTCGTATTACAAGGGCTAAATAGATTAGCGGTGACTCACAACAAAGGAATATT
The DNA here is from genome assembly GCA_030553155.1 of Nippostrongylus brasiliensis. Lineage (NCBI taxonomy): Eukaryota > Metazoa > Nematoda > Chromadorea > Rhabditida > Heligmosomidae > Nippostrongylus > Nippostrongylus brasiliensis. The sequence goes on from CP130732.1 coordinate 27,568,453, forward strand.
ATGAATAATTTGTTTCGGAATGCTCGGAAGCACTTTTACCTTCTCAGACAAAAAGCACCAAAAGGACAGCATTCCAATGTCCTATTGACGTACTTAAACTAGAAGACAATGCATGAAAGTCCAAGTGGCTTTGCTTTGATTATTAACTTGTTTATTTCTTTACGATGCCCAAAGCACGGCATAGAGCGAAAGCAATAGGTGAAACGAACGGTCAATCTAACCGCAAACAGACCACACAGGAATGAGAACAAAAATAATGGTGAAACCTTTGCGGAGAGTACCATGACTTAGGTAGACCAATAGAATGAAAAATGACAATAAAAGAACGAAATAAAGTGGGTATAAGATATACCATTGTTGGCGTCAAACCAAATACCAAAGGTACTTCATCCATCGCATTGCAGATCTTCTCACCATCCCACAAGTACGTAGAATTTAACAATCTAAGATTAAAAATTGTAACATGCTCGAGGTTTTACAAATAGGATTTCAGAAAGCTAACTTATCGCGCACCGAAAAAAAGAATCACATTGCCAGATGAACTTCTATGGAACATTCTGGAGTTCAACATTCGCTACGAGCAGCTACAGACTGTTTCAGCCGTAGAGAGCTATCCTTAGGAGAATCATCCATGATTGGTCTAGAGAACACATTACAGGGAAAGTCACACACAACTTCACATCCTATCGGGAGATGAGCAAGCTCAGAAATCTGGTTCGGCTGCGAGTTCAAGCAGTGATGACGCCCTAGCTACTGGCCAAACAGTGACATCATAAGTAATGAGTTTTTTGTATTGTTTTGTTTGTTCGCGTTTTCGTATTGTACGGCGCACACTGAGTGCATGGTAAACAAACATCAAACAGTGATCCTGTTGTTAGTAAGGACAAGTAAAGACCACTCGTTTTGCACGGAGTGTAACACTTTGATAAGGGAGTTATTATATACATAAAATAATAATACATAAATATTCGAAATCGACGAGCTCATTAGCCTCAGGAGTGTTTACAGGAGAGGAAAAGCAAAACTTACAGATTCAAGAATTTAGACCTTTAAATAATAGAAAATACAGTACAAAGCAACCGGTAACTGAAGGTAGGCTGGGCAATTTCACTTCTCTGCACCCTCTCCGTGGAGAGGAGCGCCTCACACCAACTCGTCGCCAATACGCCGCCGCAGGAAAAGCTCACAAGCGCGGCACTCCGTCGTCGGTTTTTACCCGGTATCTTAAGGTACTAAGGGTGTCCGACCATCCACTCGTGGTTGCGTCGAAACCACAATTTTTGGACTGCCTTCTCGGGGTATCCGGGAGGGCTATAATCACGTTAGCTTGAACTGTGTCCACATAACAGTGTGTTTCAGACATACAAACATATTTCCTACCGCGGCATTGCTGAATTCTGTTAGAGGACTCTATAGCCACTACGCTAATGGATTTGCTATGCTAATAAACCAATCGAATATAGCTAGAAATAAAGGTAGAGGTAAAGATAGTCCCCTAAGAACACACCGACGCATTCGCGCCCAATTCAGGATCGTACTGGCATGATGAATGCGCATTTGACCTATACAATAACTTGAAGGGGCTTGCTCCTATACCAAGTCAATGTCTTTACAATCGCACACAAGTCTTACCGGACTCTGCAAGGATCGGAGGCTTGGTTAGCTCGGGCCGGGATCGATCGGTCGTCTGTGCGGATGTCAATAGTGCCTCTTACTATTGTACCAGAAGCGCCCATAAATTAAATTAGACAAAAATTGAATAAATAAAAAATAAATAAACAACTAAATTAGATGAACTGAAGTTATTGTTAGAGGAGCCGAAGAATTTGAACGACGATACCTAATATCTCTCAAAACAGGTGATTTTATTAATCAATATTTAATTCTTCATTATTAACATCAGATCACGGGTTTTCAGTGAGAGGGATCACATCGAACATCACAAACCTGTACTTTATGCTTAATAAAAAAGAAGGCTGCCAATCTACCTGGTCATAGTGTTATCTGGTTCTTCAAGTTTTAGCTGCCCAGTCATTTGAATTATTTGAACAACGCCGAAGTCTATTTGTATGATAATCACAACTTTTATATTTGGCGCGCATTTATACCGCGCAAGATAAAAATAAATAAATATGACAATACCTAATAACTAGAGAAATATGATGATACCCAACACCAACGAGTTTACGGCAACCAAAACGTCTGTGACAAGTATCACATAACGAACGGACGTATAAGAATAGCAAGCGGAAAGATAAAGAAGGACAATCAGAGGAAGAAGTCACTGACTAACGAAATTCTCTGAACACGTAAAAACATCTCGGGTTGTGAGCCACAAAGAGCGAAACGTTCTCATCGAAATCGGTATAAATGTGTACAAATGGTTAGCGGGACTGAATCGCTCATCTGCGTTTTGGGCGATTTGGAGAAGAACGAAAATGAGACGATGTTCCGTAGCAAAGCACCCATTCGTTCCTATTTTTTCTAGCGAATAGAAAACAAATCTTCACTCAATCACTGTTCTGGGACCGGAGAATGAACATCAGGCCCTTTCCCACTGTAATTGTTCAATCTGCAATCGAAGTCTGAAGCTTCACGTCTCTGTTCCTCTGTACTTCGGCCGAACTAAATGTTTCGCCTGACGCGCTCCAACGCAGAAATGCAGACGCGACGCCACCGCTGGAACTTGTATGGTTGTAAATGCGATCACTTGTTGCCCAGCACTCCGACTCTCTGGACACTTGCAAGAGAGAGACACTGCGACACCTGCACTCGCAAGCAATACGTCGCGGCCGTCGGTGCAGTCCCGCAGCGTACGTTCGGCTCCGGTTTAAACCCAGTATCTCAAGGTACTAAGGGCTTCTGACCTGCTTCGGCTGTGTCTAAACCTTAATTTTTGGACCGCCTTCTCGGGGTATCCGGGAGGGCAACGATTTAAGTGGCGGGGTTGAGGGTAGTGGGAGTGTTATCCAAGACGCATACTTTACCGAACGGGCTTTACCACACCATATTCAGCCTTAGGTTACCAGCCGCACATCCAATTCGACGATCCACTCTAACATTTACAAAAACAGAATAACGCTAGCTATGGGAGTAGACGCTTGAGTAAACAAATTACGCAGTGGCGCTCCGAGCGACTTGGGCTTCATACACAACGATAAGTTCGGGTTTCATGAGCACTGCCAAGTTATTGTTAACAAGACTAGTGCTCAGTTGTATAAAATCTTTCGCTGCTTGTACACCAAGGACCCCAACATATCGAGAGTTTATGCAACTTACATTAGGCCTATAGTTGAATCAGGGACGACCATAGTCAATCCTACGAAAAAGAAACTACTCAAATTGTTGGAGGGAGCTCTTCTAATAACTTGAGACTATGAACGCAGAAGCATACCTAGCAGGAATAAACGTAATGTAATCCTGGGCTTGAAGACCCTAGAATCTAGAAGAGAGGCTCTGGATATTACGATGGCACGCGAGACATCGACTGGCCGAATTCGTATAAGTGGTTCCTTTTTTCTTATTCGTAATTCTTGTACTAGAGGAGCTAGCAGAATGATCTTCCTTCCCTTAGCCGAAGGGCAAGGAGAAAAACCTTCTTTATCCACCGAGTGGATGCTAAATACCGAGAACTGTGCGAACGCATCTCTTTTTCTTACATGCCTTGAAGCTGATTCTGGCACTATTCAACATAACAGACACCAGTACTCGATTTTTTCAGTCGTCGAAATTCGTTGAAACTCCGCCTATGGGGTAATTTGGGGTCCAGAACACGAATCTGCTGTCTGTTTTTCACGTGGGTGGTCTCGTACCACCCATATCAACTACTTGGGTGGTCCAGTCAGCATTACCGATTTCGCTGAAACTTTGTCTCTGGGGTTCTCTGGTATCCTGAACACGATGCTGAAGTCCGTTTTCCAAATTACAGCCGAATACGGTAGTTATAGGTGAGTTTCCCCAGGTAAGGTTGGCAGATACTCACCTAAACTACCAAATTCGGCCGCCGTTTGGAAAACGGATTTCACATCGTGTTCAGGATGTCAGGGAACCCCACAGACAGAGTTTCAGTGGAATCGGTGATCCTGACTGGACCACCCAACTAGCCGTTTGGGTGGTCCAAGGCCAACCACGTGACAACGGACAGTGAATTCGTGATCAGCGCCCTCAATTACCCGCTTGTGCAAAGTTTCAGCGAGTCTCGACGACTGAAAAAAATTGAGTACTGGTGTCCGCTACCTTGAGTAGTGCCCTTATTCTGCATGACTACCTCATCTCTTTGTTGAGCTTATTACTTCTCTTTGTTTCATCTGTTTTGCTCTGGGCGTATATTATTGTCCTAAGGTTATCAGTTTTCTAGTTTAGTAGTAGCTCTTGCAGACGCGACGCCACCGCGGGAACTTGTATGGTTGCAAATGCGACCTCTTGTTGCCCAGCACTGCGACTCTCTGCACACTTGCAAGAGAGAGACACTGCGACACCAGCACTCGCAGGCAATACGCCGCGGCCGTCGGTGCAGTCCCGCGGCGTACGTTCAGCTTCGGTTTAAACCCAGTATCTCAAGGTACTAAGGGCTTCTGACCTGCTTCGGCTGTGTCTAAACCTTAATTTTTGGACCGCCTTCTTGGGGTATCCGAGAGGGCAACAATTCAAGTAACAGAATTGCAGGTGATGGGAATGTTTTTCAAGATGCGTACTTTACCTAGATGGAATACTCAGATCAAGAATATAGGCGGTTTGCGGCCGATATTCGAAAAATTGATTCATGATCAGCAACCCGGAAAATCCATTGAGTCGAAGTTTGTGCGGGATTGGGTGGAAAAGAAAATTCTGCGACTAATGGAGTTCTCTATACAGGGTGTCCCAAAAAAATGTACCCACTGTTTGAAATGCCATAACTTTGAGGAAAGTGAACCAATCGTAACGGGTCATGGCTTCGATGGAAGCTAAGAAAAAAGAAAATTTCCCGGTATGTGTTTGCTGAGGATTGCGCCATGTACTCGATCGAGCCCTCGGATTTTTGGACCTGATTGATAGTGTATGGGTTATATGCTTGCTCTATTTTGGTCGTAAACAGGTGATATCGCTGCTATGAGTTACCTCCGAGGTATGGGACATATCGACTTGCCGCACTTTTGGGTAACCATGGAATAACATCAATATCGGTCAATAATTGCAACCACTGTTTGAGAAGCTAAAACTCTTCCAACAGTAATGCAATCATAGAAAGAGAATTTAGAAGAATGTAAAATGTATGATTCATAAAGATTACGCCATGCACCTGCCCGAATCGTCGGATTGTAGACCTGATTGACAGTGCATGGGTTACATGCTTGCTCTACTTTGGTTGCCAACAGGTGATATCGCTGACACGCGTTTCTCTTGATGCAGTTAACATAAAAACATCAATATATAATAAATTTAGCAACACAACAGTTGCTATTACATGCTCATTACAAGAGTGCTGAGTTTTTGAGCGGAGTAAGTAGTATTGTGCAAAAACATCTTCAAGTGCCTGTTAAACTTGTTATGTACTGATGTTTTTATGTTTACTGCATCAAGAGGAACGCGTGTCAGCGATATCACCCGTTGGCAACCAAAGTAGAGCGAGCATGTAACCCATGCACTATCAATCAGGTCTAAAATCCAACGATTCGAGCAGTTGCATGGCGCAATCGTTATGGTTCATACAATTTAAATTCCTCTAAATTCTCTTTCTATGATTGCATCACTGTTGGAGGAGTTTTAGCTTCTCAAACAGTGGTTGCAATTTTTGACGGATATTGATGTTATTCCATGGTTACCCAAAAGCTGCGGCAAGTCGACATGTTCCGTACCTCAAAGGTAACTCATAGCAGCGATATCACCTGTTTAAGACCAAAATAGAGCAAGCATATAACCCATACACTATCAATCAGGTCCGAAAATCCGACGGCTCGGTCGAGTACATGGCGCAATGCTCACCAAACACATACCAGAAAATTTTCTTTTTTCTTAGCTTCCATCGAAGCCGGGCCCGCGTGGTGCAGTGATTCACCATGCTTCTACGATTCTGAATTGAACACGAATGCGGCGGCGCGTCCTCCGGGGACTGATCAACGCCGACACCTTTACCTTTACCTTTTACCTTTCCATCGAAGCCATGACCCGTTACGATTGGTTCACTTTCGCCAAAGTTATGGCATTTCAAACAGTGGGTATATTTTTTGGGACACCCTGTACAGAATAGAGCTAATAATGCTCAACAAATCTGTAACAATGGCTATCTATGAAGAGGAGTCGTTTATTTCACGAGATCAGTGAGGCTGCTGTCATTCCTATCATCACGATCCTTTTTTATACTTGAGGGAATCATCGTATTGACTAAAGGGCTGATAAGTAACGTATAACTGGATATGGTATAGCGCGCATACTACTGGTAATATGGATACGCACGGTCAAGCGATGGATCATTGTCCGGGCTAACCCAGCTTTCCTTTCCTGCGGGGTAGCATAAATTGCTACCAGACCTGTCTGGGAAGGCGAAGACACTGACTTGGTATAACAACTGGCCCTCGCATTTCATTTTCAATGGTAAATATGTATGGCATCTTCGAGGCTATGATTCTGAAGGTAACGGCGGCGCTTCAGGAGACCGCTCAACGCCGACACCATTACCTCTCTACCATTCCCTCACTGAAGGATGTACCCCGAAAAACACAACTGTTGCCCTCCCGGATACCCCAGGAAGGCGATCCAAAAATTAAGGTTCAGACACAGCCGAAGCAGGTCGAAAGCCCTTAGTACCTTGAGATACTGGGTATTAACCAACGGTGAAGGTGGGCCGCGTGACTGCACCGAAGGCCGCGGCGTATTGTTCGCGAGTGCAGGTGCGGAGCGACCTCTCAGCGGTGTTGGCGCACAGAAGCGCGCTGAACGGCAACGACGGCAACGATCGCATTTTTCCAACTGTTCAGTGAAGGAACGGGGTCACCATAGCATTTCTCGGCCGATTATGTTTCAGATGTGTGGTCGGAGCCTGACAGGTCGAGTACGTATCCATTTCTACTCTGCATCCGTTCTTTCCGTTCTTTCAGTCCTTAGGATAGCCTCTTGTAGAATGGATGGCGGTTTGAAAGTTTTTCAAATATATAGAGTGGTAAGGAAGCCTTAAGCCACTTAGCTTCAATGTCTAGCAATTTTCACACTATCCACGAAGTAGCGTACGATGGGTTTTAGACATCCTCGAAACTTCGATCTCGAAGCTTGAGTGGTCGAACTGTCGGTGCTCTGTGGTTTGCAGCAAAAGATAAAAATAATTGCGCATCCGTATTCTTATAAAGAAACCAGCTCGGTAGTCGAGCATGGAGAATCAAAAACACACTTTTAAAGGCAATTTGATTTCTTCTGACGAATTTAGAAATGCATTAAGTACAACACTTCTACTAGCTACACTCAACCCACACAGCCCTGAACTGTCTCCATCACCTTTAAATTATAATTATAATTCCACAATAGCGTCTTGCAAATCCTAAGTCCCACTTATCTTAAAACCACCGTGAGAACTGAAAGAAGTGAGCTGGAAAACGGCTCAACGCCATCATATTCCTATTGAAGTCTTATGATCCTGTTGATGAATAAGTTATATTACGGACATAATAAGAAATTATGTCAAATAACTCAACACTTTCTAACCACCCTATATATTCGGACTACCATCATCCTGTGGAGGCGATACCCCGAAATGTAAGCCGAAGAAAACTGTTAATAATCTCGGTCAACAGCTACAAAGTCTAAATCACTAGAAAGACACTCAAGAGTTAGAAAATAAATGCAAGTGGACCATTTCAATCTCTGAATTTTAGACAAAGATGCTAGTTAACGTCGCCGAGCTGTATTCCCACTTCTGATACCAACCGCTAATTTCACAAAACCATTCTTAACACTACCTTTTCCAGTTGGGTCACCACAACCACTGGGAGTCAACAAATAGGTATACCATGGTCGAAAAGAAGAAATTACCGGAAAGCCTTTTAACCTTCAGAATTGGAAATATCAAAAATATGGCTGAAATGTCCAAAAATCGGCTAAAAAACTTGGTTAAAATGTCAAAAAACTTGGCTAAACACTAGCTTGACCACCAGCTAGCTCACTCGTCTAGGCCAGTTGGTGAATTGAAATATACAGCGTTTATGTTTTCTTTTCGGAAGTGTTGCTGCTACACTTCATAGCGTGGTGCAACAGCGCCGGTGATGATTTTTTAGAGAGGCCACAACCCCGACTATGCTGATCAGTGCATGGCGGCAAGCTAGTCTGCCAAACCAACAAGACTCTTTATAGAGAAACCAGTGACAAACGATACTTGGGCAAAGCTGGTAGAAAAGTGAAGCAACAATAAGGAATCAAGAGTACAATATAATATAAATTGTAAGCATATTTTCAAAACGTCTTACCTGGAAGCACGCTCCAATAATCGCCGTTCCCGTTTGCAACACAACAAAAAGCATCGCATTTGATATCCGCAGCACCACAGCGGCAGAAGAAACACTTATTTTCATCAGCGTGACAATGGAAGTAGTCTGGAATCCAAGGTAGGCTGACTAATCGTAAAATAATGGAATAAAACTGAAATGATACCTGGTGTAACTGGTTCTAAAGCGTCACCGAATGCCGCCAAATCGTATCCACCAGCCAAAGATGGCAAAATCTACAAAGGAACACCGTTCGCAAATCGACTGTTTTTTCAGCAAAGGCTGAAATCAACTTTAACCAAAAAGAAGTAAAAGGTAAAGGTAAAGGTGCCGGCGTTTATCAGTCCCCTGAGGACGCAATTCAGAATCGTAGAGGCTAAGCGTACCTATGCAATCAAAACTGAACAGTATTTACCCGACAGGGATGGAAGGCTGAGAGATCGAGCTCGACCGTGCGAAAAAACTGAACAGTATTGACAGTAGAGATAGCCGGCGAAATTGAAAACCTACAGGAGAGGCAATCCGCCTAAGATTTCGCGTCACTTGAATCTACAAGAGAATCACCAAGCACCTACCGGCATTCTCATCGCCATAATGTTGCTCACTAGTTTCATGTCATTTTCAATTGACATTCTAATGAAAGCGGAATACATGGTGATGGCAGCATTGAGGACATTAATCGTGAACAGCTCCCCCGGCAACGGTTGATAGCCTCCTGCCAATAGGCGTTCTTAAAATTCAATGATTCAAAATATATAAAGACAAGCGCACAAACGTCACATCGGCAGCGATGCTGCTATGAAGATATGGAATAAGTTGTTAAAAAACAATGCTGCAGTGCTTGTGTTCGGCTTTCAGTAAACCACGGCATGAGAACTTTCTCAGAATTCAGACTTCATAAACGAAGCTCGCGCTTGAGCCACCACCAAGGTTAGTTTGTCGCCTCACTTACCGCTTCTGTTGGTTTTCAGGATGTTTGTTAACTGAAATGGTGTTCGTGCGGGTACGCTACTGATGCCCTCGATTTTCCAGGCTCTGACGGAGGCGACAACGCCAAAACGTCAGCCGCATAAGAGGTGTGTAGCAATGTCAGGTAATGCTAAAGAAAACTAAACAGAGAAGCTGCTGCCAAGATCGGTCGAAAGACGGTCCCAAAGCCCGAGATTAGTACGAGCCCCTTATTCGGCCAACATTTCAGCGCTATCGGTTCTCTCAGATCCAGGAGTTTCGGAACACCTTGAAAACCTAAGTGTGCAAACATCAATTCATTAAGCAGATATAGTCCTGAGGGCTAGGTTAGTGGAATGGAATGGCAACAATGAACACTCACTATAGGGCCTGACGTAGGCGACAACACCGAAACATCAACTTACGAAACGGTTTGGAACAATCTCAAACTCTTCGCATACTAGAAGCAGATGTTGCAAAGAGGGTGCTAAGATTAACAAAAAATCGCGGCTCAGGCGGGATTCGAAACTGCGTCTAGGGCCTGTTCGATTCTGGGGGCTAACTCGTACTTCGATCACTAAGTCTCAATTCTGAAGAGGCAATAACGCGCTATCAAATGAACTTTGACCTTAAATATGTCAACAACTCACGATAACTGGTCAGGTAAGCGTCGCGTGTTTCTGCAATACATTTAGCCACATCATAGAGGACGTCGCGCAGTGCAGCTATTGTTGACAGTAGACCGGCAGACTGGCGCAGTTTCGTAATTAGCTCCTGAAGCAATACTAGGAGACCACTGAAGAAAACGATTTCACAACTAAACTTGCGAAATCGCCGACGAGAGAACTCACCTCAGCTCGATTGACTTCACCATGTGGTTGTTCTGAAAAAGAATCGCAATCGTTCAACTCGAACAATAAAATATAAGATCAGAGGTGGAAGTGCACAACGAAGCAGTAAAAATAACGATAGGTGACGAAAAAATAGAATAAAATGGAGGAACGACGATGGCAAGAAACGTATGATCGGTATGCTCCGGATTGCGAAGGTTTAGAAAATCATCTACCACCCGCTTGAAATATTTCAACAGAAGTTTACCCCTTCCGTTGAGGAACTTCCCAAGGTGTATTGATAATAGGAATGACATAACCCTCTGCAAAGACTAAAACTTTCTACACCACAAGAAACTATAAAGGGATAGAAACTAAACATGAAGGGTATATGACTTGGTGTGATGCTCTAGAAATGTTCCTCCACATCGCGTACAGTACCAGAAGTGTTTTGTAGACAAACATGAAATCACCCAGAAAACTACGCGGGTCAGCTTCTTCAGACTGTGAGAGGACACCACCGAAAGTGATCGAAGATTCCGACGAAAACAGTACCACGAAAGGACAGTACCACAAGGAACTACAGCACCAGCATGTAATTACGAGAATTTGTATTTGGGAAAGTTCTCTACTGAAATTGCACCCCGTGGCTACGATTACGATGTTCCTTACGATAGTTTTATTTTCTGTTCAATAGTAGGACATTAATCAAAACTACGGACCAATTATCATCTTCAATAAATAGCTTTCATGTCGGGCTGTTTCAACGGCGCATTCATCTCCTCCAATTGTTGGGCGATGTATAACAACGATATTCATCTGATACATACCTTGACTGCCTTTCTTCTGCTGGGTATCAACGTCCGCTTTTCCTTTCTGTGATTCATTCGTGCTCATCACGCATCTGCTGAAAACACAATATTCGTCAGAGAAAGGATAGATGAATCGCAGCGGGCTACATTTTAGAAAAAGGACATATTTTCTAGAAAAATAATGAATTCAGAAATTGGTGACTGGTCTCCGGATAACCAACTATATCACATTATTCCCAGGAGCCCCATTGTTGCACTGTATGTTGAGGAGCACCTGCACCAGAAGTCGTTTGTTGTTGATGTTGTACCTACTTGACTCTTCAAAAGAGGTAAAATTGTTCTTGACTGTGTTTGTTAAAATACTCCAGATTCGAACACTCTCTGGACCTCGTTCGTATGGAAAAGAACCTTGGGTAAACTTTCCTTCCTCCGCATCTCTAACCAACATAGCGCAAAAAGCGAAAATACCGCGGAAAAGCAGAAAAAAGAAAAAACCACAAACCAGGTACAGGTAACTGCAGAGAGCCAAGGAATTACGCTTTTCAGTTTGGATTTTGTCAGAGAAATTTATTTCTACCTCGTAATGTGCAAACACACAAACGGTGCACGTACCGTATCCCAGACCCTAGGCGTCCTTTCTCTTGCGCAAGTCGAAGATTTAGGTTATCGGAGGAATGGAGATGTGAAGGTTAAGATGTCGGCGCGGATCAGCTTCCTAAGAACGCGCCGCGCATTCGTCCTTCATTCAGAATCGTAGGGGCATGGTGATTGCGTATTTGGTCTATACACTGACTTGCAGGGTCCAGCCGCTATTCCAAGTCAGTGTCTTTACATTCCCAGACAAGTAGGGTACCAATTCACTCGACTCCAGAGGTATGGAATGCTTGGTTAGCCAGGACAGAGATTGATGGCTCGTCCGAGCGGGTGTCAGAAGCGCCTCATACCACTGTATCGAAGGGGTAGAGGTCATGCTATGCATAACCTTACCACAGCAGAATAGTGATAATCCTAGGCCTTTTTTATGCTGAAATACAGTTTTCTGGACGCTAGTTACAAGTTCCGACTTCACAAATCGTACCCTTTTTTTGAAAGAGATAAAAACCAGCAGACTTTCAGGGCACGCTCGAGTACCGTTAGCCTTTTTGAAGTGACAAAGATCTGATCCAAAATGCTCAGTTTCGGTCCAAATCGTGGCTGTTCTGCTGGCTGCTCTTCGTCTAGGACTATTGCCAAAGGGCAGCTGATGTAGATCTTGGTAAAGTTTGGAATCAGGGGTACACGTCTTTGTAACCATCACAAAAGGTGATCCTCATCATCCAGATTGTATTGCTGCTTTTCGCAGATCCAACCTCCTCCTCCTCCACCAAAGAAGATCTGGCAGTTGTTTGAGGGTTCTTTCCGACGTCTGCTGACCTTCCCCAAATGTATTCAACTGAAAAATACTTTACTACCACCCTTCATTCGAAACTCAACGAAAAATTTAGCTATGTTTACCAACTGCTTTTGTTTAGTTATTCTCACGTTGCGCGATGAACTACCCTATGTAGGTATCGTATCGAATACTGGCACTGTTGGTGTCGGTATAAGAGAAAGTTGTTAAGGGACGTAAAGTAGCCACTAAATTTGAAACTCAAGGAAAACGAAGCTAAACTGTGGGCGCACTCTTACATGAAATCCTTCTTCAATGTTGCTCTTTGTATCTGTCGAAGATATCTAAATATGACCGCAATTGGCACTTGAACCGTGATCCATCAACGCAGGCGGTGGCGTCGTTTTAACCACTTGATGGTCATTTCATCAAATCGCGCATAGAGTTTCGTCCTCATCTATCGAGAGGCCCGTTGCTGATTGGATCAAGATTGCAAAAGTTTCCGACCACGGCAGGATTCGAACCTGCAATCTTCTGCTCCGTAGGCAGACGCGTTCTCCATTGCGCCACGCGGCCACATCAGCGTACACACAGCTTTTCACTGACATTATACTGCAGGTTTGGAGAAGAATGTAATAACGGCACATAGTCACCAAATAAACCCAGCACAAACAGCGAACAAACACACCTTGCGTTGATGAGTCGCGATGATTCGCCCAACAAGGTATATTTTTCGATTTTTATGATGGGTATGCCATTCATGAATTTGGTCACTGGTGGGGCAGGAATGTCGCGAATATATAACCACTTACGACGAATATTAGATGGATACAATTTCAAAATGCGGTGCTTCTTTATCAGCAAGTTTCTACTTTTTTTTATTTTTGCTTAGATACCTCCATCATTCGCCTCTTTTGTGAATTCATCGGTGAATGTGAACTCATTCTTGTCCGGTTAATTGCTCTTCCCATGCTCTTACTTCATTCCTCATCAACCTTACCATTCGAAATTTCAAAAAGTGTTGTGATAATCAATTAGAATTGTTCGTGTACGTGGCACTAGATTTCTGAACTCGCGTTTTTCTTTGTACCAGCTGCAATCAGAAAACCTAGATGATTATGATTTTTTTAAACGAAAACGTAAACAATTCAATGTAACAACGTAAAAACACAGCGATATATTCAAATTGTTGATCGCACTAGAGAATTTTAGCTTGAATTACTATGTACATAATCATGACACCTATCAGTTCATTCGAGGCTAGGTAAGATTTGCACTCGAAGCCATCGAGTAAAACAATGATTGCTTGTTTGCGAGCAATTGCTGTGGCACTCCAGATTCGACGATGCGTCCTCCTTCCATAACCAATACTCTAAAAGTTAAAGTGGAAAATGGACAAAAATGACAGTAAAGAGTCAAAGGAAGGTCGAACTTGTCATAGTCGAGGATCGTGTTGAGACGGTGAGCAATCGTTATCACCGTGGAGCTGTCGAATTGCTTCCTTATTGTGGCCTGAAACATAAGTAGAGGTATCTCATTTGTTCGTCTTTCCCGATCATCCGGTAATGAGCATGCAATGGAGTGGGTGATGATCTCTATTTCATTCGTTTTTGTTTGTTTTTCCATCCGTTTTATCGTTTTTGTCGCCGATGTTCTCATTCACATTTTCCACAAACAGCTGCGTATATCAACGAAAATCATTTTTCTTCTGAATAAAAAGCGGACCCATCATGATAATCTTATATGGGAGCGGAAAAAAGGGTTGGACCTCAAGTAGCAAAAAATTGCCATAACAGGGTGAACAAATGACAACAAATTATAAGTATTGCGGAACGGCGGACGTGCGTGGTACAGTGGTAAGACTCGCCACCGATAGGCGCACTGTTGAGCGATCGATTCGTGCCCGGACTTACTAAACCTTCCATCCCTCTGGGGTTGGAACCGCACTTGTCTGGTGTAAGGTAAGTACACTGTCTTGGTATAGGGGCTGGCCACGCAATTCATTGTACGGGCCAGTTACACGTTCACCATGCCTCTACGACTTGAATGGAGCATGAATGCTTTGGTGCGTTCTTAGGGCTGATCAGCTTTACCTTTACACTTGTTACGGGAAACATCGGTCTCATCAATTGATATGAGTTTTTACAAGAAAATAAAAGTTTCAGAATTTTTTAAATTTTATTACACTCTCTAACCAGTAGATCCTGTTTTTCTGACTCCAACCACATTTTTTGTCAATAAAAATAAAAATATGAAACGGCAGAAAAACGATTAAAGCAGCTTGCGTAGCTTATATAGTGGTTTGCTGGATGTTTATCGACGGTACTGTAGCTCACAAAATCACCCAATACCCGATGCGGTTCCCTGATTTAGGAACTTATCTAACATTCACATAATTGGGATAATTTCTGAGAAGTCGCACTGGGGTTCACCAGGTTAGGCAGCAGTGTTACTTTTAATGTTCTGGATCTTCTAGGAACTGATCGAGATAACAACCGCGATGCAAAAGTTATCGAAATCGATTAATAAGAAAATAATAAATGAGTTCCTAGCGCCTTCGCAACATACCTGAATTAGTGTGTCTGTGATGGTGTCAATGGCCGCTGTGGCTTCATCCAGTACGAGAATACGAGACTTTCGCAGCAAAGCTCGGGTGAGGCACACCAGCTGCCGCTGTCCGACGCTAAAAATGTTCATGTATTATGTAGCATGGTGATGGTATGTAATGAATTTCATGTTTTTTTATTCTTGTGAGTGGGTCGAGCGTGGTGAGCTGGCAGGTGGCGCTACTGGCACCCGTACGGTCGAGCTAACCAAGCCTTCCATCCCTTCGGGGTCGGGTAAATTGGTGGTTGACTTGTCAGGAAAGGTAAAGACACTGACTCAGGATAGGAGCTGGCTCCTTCATGTCATTGTATAGGACAAATACACCTTTACGATCTGAATTGAAAACGAATCCTCAGGGGACTGACGAACGCCGACACATTTACCTTTACTTTTGATCTTTGTCAAATCCTGTCGAACCCCACTGGAACGGAGTATCAGCTGAGAGGGCAATCGTTGGGGATGGCTTTATTCTAAAGCGTTTCTTAGCCCTGTACTACGCGGGCCCCTAATCTTACAATTAGACTGGTGCATAGAAGTTCGGTTGCTTTCGTGGTGCATTTTAAGTGAACTTCGGAACTACAGCAGTTTTGGATCTCCCTGAGAGATTGAAGTTAGTTGTTTCCCTCTTTTTATGAAGGAACGAGGAAGATCATGGAAATTCAAAAAAGGTTCAGGGACTACCTGATATTTTCACCACTCTCGTCAATAGGGTGGTAGATACGCTGTGGAAGGCTCTCGACGAATGGTCGCAGATTCGAGTGTTCTATAGCTTTCCACAACTCGTCATCAGAATATTTCGATGTTGGATCGAGATTGAAACGTAGGGTTCCGGAGAACAACACAGGATCCTAAATTGGAACTATTAGCAGTACAAGACCTTACATAGTTGTATCGATGAGACAGTGAGATTTTTTACAAACCTGTGGAATAATCGTGAGACGCTCCCTGAGGTCATGCAGGCCAATGGTGGCGATGTCGATGCCATTCAAGACAATCCTTCCTCCTGCTGGCTCAATAATCCGGAACAATGCCAGCGCCAACGATGATTTCCCTTGAATTAATTTGTGTTTGTTCATTTGAAAGCTTCAACCAACGGACTTTTGCACTAAACTAACCAGCTCCAGTTCTACCTACGACTCCGACCTTCTCGCCGGGTGCGATGTGCACGGTGAGGCCTTTCAGTACAAGATCGAGCCCGGGACGGTAGCGGGTGGAGTAGTTCTCAATGGAGACTTCTCCGTCGCTGGGCCATCCAGGTGGGGGACGATTTTGCCGTCTCCATGGCGCCTGAGAAGCGGAATGATTGCCGGAGGCAGAGATTCGGGTTAAGATGAGGTTTCATACCTCCACTTCCGTTTCAGTGTATTCCTTTATGCGTTCGACAGCTACAACATTGGTTTCGACGTCGCTAACTTGCCGGACAAGCAGGTTTAGCATGAAGGTAATCTGAATGGCAGGCTTTCAGTGATAGATGGCATATCTCCTTTATGTCTTTGTTGTTGAAACATACGTTCAAACTGTAGGAAACAGAAAGTCCGATGGCACCGGCAGTAATGCTTCCCCAGTCACGAGATATCACTGCCAGTAGTGCCGTAGCTGGAAAATTCCTTTAATTATCAAGCCATTAACATTCTTATGAATAGTTCAGTTTCCCAAATTACTTCCAATCCTCATTATCAGGGGTGTGCGGAACTTCCGTTTCCGTGTTTCGAATTCCGGTTTTCGGCCGTTTTTGACCCTTCCGTTCCGTTTCGTGTTCCGCTTTGTTTTTGGGCGGAACACGGAAACGGAAGAAGAAATCGAACAGCTCCACTATGCAAGCTAACAAAATGGAGACTGAAGTTATTGTGCTGACGCCGATGATCTGTTCGAATTCTGGTACAATGAAACCAATGCAGCGAAGTACAATCCCCTCTCCTAATGAAACTTACAGTGAAGTATTTGTCAGCAGCTGCTACATCGTCCGTGTGCGAGAGATTATTTTCTTCTGCTGATTTCATTGTAAACGATCTGAGAAAAAGCTTCTCTCCACAAAATCACGAAAAAGCTGCTGTTTCTCCAGCATAACATGCTTGTTTTAAGCTTTTAATTCTATTTTGAAAGCATTATTGTCTATCACGCCAAAAAGTCTTTCTACGTACTTGTCTTCGGCTTATAATGAAGTTTATAAAGATGAATTTCCACCGTTTACTTTGGAGCTATCACCAAACGTTGAACACCTCCACCAAAATAAGAAACGCATTCTAGTGAGCACAAAACGAGCACTCTATGGATACCTTTAGAAACAGAAATGAAAACTTTTTGTGGTCCAGTTTTGGCTGAATTCCAATAATTCAGTGATTTTTGCACTATTTCCGTCTTCCGTGTTCCGCATTCCGGTTTCCGGTCATTTTTGGCCATTTCCGTTCCGTTTTCCGCCTTCCGCTTTTTTGAGAAAAAATTCCGCACATCCCTGCTCATTTCGAGAAAGCTTCAAGGTTGTGAAGAGCACATCTGATGATCGACCATATACTGCCACAACGTGCCGCAACGATGAAACAACGCTTTTTTACGCTGAAAAGCGCCGTCTTAGAGGTCCAAGCGTGGTGACCCGAACAATGTCTACCTCAATTCATTTACGACGCATGCCCAACGGTTGTTTCGCGTGGTAGCTGGGCACAACACTGAGCCTCGTCGAATGGTGAGCCACCAGACGAGGAATCAAGGGGAGAAGGGGAGGAAAATCGAAGATTCAAAAAATCATTTGTTAATAAGTTACGCGTAAATTTGTATATGAAAAGATAGAGAAGATTCAAACAAAATAGCGCAGAAAAACTAGCAGTTTTTTGGTTATCCATAATAATGTGAATTAAACCTTATGTGGGTGTAGTAGGAGTCCACTCTAATGGTACTTACCAAGAATAATTGTACTACCTAGCCATTCAAGTCGAACGGACAACCATCTGTTCGATACCAGTGAGTAGTAGGAGCATCGCACGTGCGTTTCGAGCTGAAAAGTGGTTTGATTACAAACTTTTTGTTTACTTTTTTACCAAAGAAGAATAACGATCTTCGTGCTGGATTCGGTATTCCTTAATCCCAACATAGTGATCTGGTTGAGGCTGTACATCCCTTATGCCAGTCGAATAAGTTTCCTTTGCAAAAGAATCGCAATTTGTGTACACTCACCTTGTGCAGATTCTTCTTTCGAAACATGTCGGTCCATCCAAAAGCTCGAATCGTTGCCACTCCTTGGATAGTTTCTCCAAAGTGTGAGTAAATAGGCGATCGAGTCATTGAGGTAAGTCGTTGAAGTTGTCGCGAACAGTGAATGAAATATCGCTGAAACTCGCAGGTTGGGAATATTTCGAGGGTGAAACGAGTGGCGAAAAATAAACCTACCAGGATTAGAAAATAGATGACGAAGACAGGTATGATGAAAACAACGAACAGCGGGGTTGAAATGGATATGATTATACATGTCTAAACGAAGATACTCATTCATTAATCTATTATATTTTCTATGCTGCAGAAATCAAACAGTAATTAGCGGACAGATAAAGCCACGCTTCAAAATCCAAATAAAATCCAAGAAATCCTAGATTTAACAGGTTACCAAGAGGAATGATGCCAAAGATCTGAAAGAACCTAGGAAGTTAGCGCACGATTTTCCAGGAAGAAAAGGAGGTATGACCATGACCCTTGATGATGATTTCACACTTCAAGAAATCTCGCCAGACAAGACTTGATATTCCACGGTTTTTTGTCAAAGATCACGTCTTAGGAAATGATGGCATGTATGATTTCTGAATTTCTGAATGATGTGAAATGAAACAAAATGATTACCTGAATCACGTTCATGAAAGCGATGGCTAAAAAGCGGAAATTCGATGACAAACGAAGGTCCACGGTCTCCATGTCCTGAACACGAAAGCCATTAGGAAAGGAGAGATATTCTGAGAAACAACCTACAATTTCTCAGTTATCTACAAAATAGAGCGCGACTGGTAAAAAGTTAAAAAGGTGAAGGTGTCGGAGTTGATCCGTCCCGAAGGACGCGCCGTTCAATTCAGAATCGTAGAGGCTTGGTGAATGCGTGTTTGCCCATACAATGACTTGCGGGGGCCAGCCGCAATACTAAGCCAGTATTTTTACCTTACCAGAAGAGGGATGGAAGGCTTGCTTGGCTCGGGCGAGGGCCGATCGACTGTGAGGGTTTCTGCAGCGCCTCTTACCACTGCACCACGCGCGTCTAGCGCGACTGGTACAGCGGTAAAATGTGGTACTGACATCCGCATGGTCGTGTGAACCATCCCAACCCAGGTCAACCATGTCTGCTATCCCTCCGGGGTCAGGTAACTCGGTATCGGACTTGTCTGGTTAGTTAAAGACAGCGCCTTGGTATAGCGGCGGGACCAGTACGTCATTGTATACGCCTACTAACCATGATTCTACGATTTGAATGGAAAGCGAATGCATCGGCGCGTCCTTAGGGGACTGATCAATGCCGACGCTTTTACCTTTTACTTTTATCGTTTACTAAAGAGTTATCATTTTAGGCGTATCTAGCCCATTTATGTTGGCTTACCTTTCCCAGTCGATTCAATATTCTTCCAAGTGGCGTCACGTCGAAGTGCGACAGAGGACTGCGCAAGACGTTGTGCAGCAGCGGTTTGTGCAGCTTCAGAGAAGCTGCCACCCCTCCGAGGATCAGCGAGATAAGCGCCAAATATAGGAATACAACTGAACAAATCGTATGGCTTGAAACTGATCGACCTGCTTTTATGTTTCTCACTTTCTACAATAGCTTTTTGAACCACTTTCCATTTAAATAAGGGTGACACTCTCGTTTGTATTCATGAACAAGTATAATGACTAAATAAATTCCTTTCGCAACCGCACTGCCCAATATGTATAGCCGTTAGTTGCTTTATACCTTACTGCTCACATTAGTGAACCCACCCAGGTGATTAAAGGTATTATTAAATTGAACTTTGTGGCTAACAAGTGCTTCTTTAATCGTTACAATAAGTAATATCAGTTTTCTTCGATGAATTTTTGTGGGTCCGGTTTCTACATCATTCCTGAGTCTTGTTGTTCTTTCTTGTAAGTTTCGCTACAAATTTTGGTTGTGTTGCACATCCATGTAGAACTAATGATAAATAAACAAATGAATAAATAGATATTGTTATCAAATTGAAATATCTGCAGACAATGCTTACGTTCCAAGGTGCCGAGAATGGCGTAAACGCCAAGACGTGCGCCAAGTGACATTGCTGCTCCTTGATCCGCTGCCGGGGTGTTGTCATTCGACCTAAACTATCAGAAATCTGTTGCCTTCTCTCCGCCTGAACCTTTTTAGATGCCTTACCAATCGGTGAGCCACAAGTTTCTTCCCATGGAGAATGACGTGTTCAGGACCAGTGTGATCACAAATGGAACAAAGTATTGCAGTATACCCATCGATTTAAAGTATGCCATGTATATAGAGAATTTCACCTAGATGGAGAAGTTTTCGATGAGCTTGAGGCAAAAATACAATTGTACGTTACTTTTCCCGAGGCGGTTTTCTCCTCCTCGATGAGTGTTCCGTGATGTCGCTTTTTAACAGATGTCTAAATTACTTCATAACGGTCGAGGATAGTGGTGGAAAATGGCATAATGGCTGCTGACAATTAACCTTGATTGACTTTTTGGAAATTCGGCTGCTTTTACTGATGACAGACAGGATCTCGTCGTCAGCTTCCATCTCCCTCTCATCATCAGCGTCGTCGTCTGTCCTGCAAAAGGAGGAATATAAAAAAGGAGCTTGACTGCCCCAATTTTCACAGTCATGTATGCTGGCTACACTACAAGATAAGCTCTTCGATAGAAAGCGCTTTGTAGCGATCTTCTCAACCATGTAAATGTGAAGAAGTGGAGGAGTCGGCGTTGATCAGCACCTTAAGGACGCGTGCTCCATTCAAATCATAGAGGCACGATGATTGCAATCACTTGCGCGGGTCAGCCACTGTACCAAATCGGTGTCTTTACCTTCCCAACAAGATTTGTATAAGGTTGTTGCAAAAGTATTTTCCGTTTCGGGGTATGTTGAAATAGATAACTAATTTTCGTGGGGGTTTACCAGCTCCGATAGAACTGTATCTACTACCAAGTAGGTTTTTTTCTTCTCTTTCAGAATATGTCTTCAAATTTCACCTATCTTCATCGTGGGCATCATTATAGGAGTCCGAATAAACGATGAACAGACGCGACTTTCAAGTGCTTATGCTGTATGAGTTCAAGCTCGGACATTCTGCAGCCGAGGCAGCTCATAATATTGGCACTGTATTCGGGATGGAATCGTCTACCGAACGCACAGTAAGGCTTTGGTTCGGAGTTTAGTTACCTTCGGAGATTTTAACATCGAAGACAAGACCAAGCCTGGTCGGAGGACGTCGCTTGACGATGGGATTTTGAGAGTAGCCGTAGCTTCAAAGCCGGACACAACTGTCCGGTGGCTAGCGACATATATGGGTGTCCACTCTGCCACGGTAGCAAGACGTCTGGATTCGATCGGCATGGTGAAGAAGAAGCAGAAGTGGATGCCCCACGAACTGACCAACTAGCAGCGCCTCATCCGATTCAACAGCTGCTCCAACCTTCTCGTCCGTCTGGTAAACGATCCGTTCTTGGACCGGTTAATAACTATAGATGAGAAATGGGTCATGTACGATAACAGGAAGAGAGGATATGTCTGGGTGGATAAGGATTGCCACCAGCAAGCTTTTCACAGCAGGATCTCCACCCTAAGGGAGCTATGCTGTTTGGTGGTGTAGCAACGGTTTGATTCATTGCAGCATCCTCCAACCTGGTCAGAAAATTACAGCAGAAACGTACTGTTGTGATTTGGTACTAGTGTTGGAAAAGCTGCGAAAAATGTGGCCGGCAGTCGTGAATAGAAAGGGCCCGTCCTACTTCAGGACAACGATCGGCCTCATTCTTCGAAAGTCACCCGGCAAAAATTAAAGGAGTTGGGCATCGAGGCTCTCCCTCATCCTCCTTATTCATCAGACCTCTCCCCAACTAATTATCACTTTTTTTCGGGCTTTAGACGCGCACCTGCGGCAGCAGCAATTTGATAATCTTGACCACCTCGAATCAGAGCTGTGTCAGTTTTTGAATTCTTGTGATGTTAGTTTCTATCATAGAGGCATATACTCGCTGAAGAATCGTTGGGAAAGATGTGTAGAATCGAATGGTTTTAATTTCGACTAATAAAGTTGTGTTTAAGCCGAGATATGATAGTTTGAAGATAGACGTCCGTTTCGGAAATCACTTTTGCAACAACGTAATACAAATTTACTCGACCCCGAAGGGATAGAAGGCATGGTTGGCCCAGGCGCAGCTCGATCGCTCGACCGTCCCGGTGTCAGTTGGGCCTCTCACCACTGCGCCGCGCGAACCCTTTTTCACAGAGATAGATCTACAGATTCAGTTGTGCTTTGTCACTTACACATCAGGAGTTTCGTCGCGCGGAGCCTCTTCTTCGGCTTTCTCCTCGGCCTCTTGAAGGATTTCCAGGGCGTCATTGTTTTGAAGAAGACGATCGTAAGAGTCCACGTAGGCAATCGAACCATCTCAAAAATGAATAATTAATTCTGTTAGTGCCGCAGAGATACCAAAGCTGTTCACTCACGTCTCATAACGACAACTGCGTCCGTTTCCTTCAAGAATGAGAGTCCATGTGTGATGAGAATCCTTAACAGGATTTATTCATGCCAGATTTCTTTGATGAAATTGCTTTTGAATTATTGTCGAACGTTACCGCTCAGACAGAGCCAAGTGCAAGCCACTGAAGGCGGATCATCCTCTCGTTTTCATTTTTTCTTCAAAAGCTTGTTTCTATTCGCCGTTCAATAGCGGAAGTGGCATAACAAATTCGCTTGAAGTTGATGGAATCTACATTAATCTATTACAGAATTGGAGACTTCAGAAGATCTCTAAATAGGGCAAAGGTAAAGACGAAGGAAGCAAAGACGGTAAAGACCTGCGTTAATCAGGTCCCTAACATGAAGGGTAGTGGAACTGATAGGAACCTTTGGCGATGCTATTTCTACGAGGTGTAGGCCTACTCTGTGGATGTCCAGAGAGTCGTTTTTCGCGATTATGGAATACGATTCCGAGAGAAATTCTCACGTTGTTAGATATCCGATGAGGAGAAATACATCTCATAGAAATTGCATCGCTAAAGCTTCCCATCACCTCCACTACCCTCCCTGTCAGGACGCGCCGCCACATTTGTGTCCCACACAGAATCGTAGAGGCACAATGAATGCATATTTGGCCTATTCAATGGCTTGCAAAGGCCAGCTGCTATACTAGGGCAGTGTTTTTTATCTTCCCACATAAGCTGGTACCATTTTACCCGACCCAAGAGGGATGGAAGGTTTGTTAGCCCGGGCCGGGATCGATCGCTCGACCGTGCGGGTGTCAGAGGCGTCTCTTACCACCGCACCATGCGTACCCAGTGAACAAGATATCGTGCAAAATAGCGGACCAGCACAGTACCTGGTTTTCTTGGCAAGAAGGCCATTCGGACCAATAACATTCTCGAAGATGTGTTTGGCAACATGAGCGTCAACAGCCGACAGCGGATCGTCTAGCAGGTAAATGTCTCGATCTTGATAAACAGCTCGAGCCAAAGCTACTCGAGCTTTTTGCCCTCCGGACAAGTTGATTCCCTGGAATATGATTGGTGTTTTTCAAAGCGGTATAAATAGCCTGCGTAACAATTTGGTCGAGCTCACCTTTTCTCCGATTTCCGTTTGATCACCGTTTGTGAGCTGTGCTAGATCTTGCCGAAGAGCGCACGCCTGAAGAAACAAGAACGAGACTCTGACTATAACTCTAACGATAACTAGATTATATAATTCCAGTAATGATCATTGTCTCTCCCGAACTGCCCTTGGGCATAAAACCTGTTGATTTTATTGGATTTTTTTGTTCCAACCTTCACCTTTGTTTCAACGTTGATCAGTCCGTATGATAACACAAGGTTATTGACAAACTTACCGGGATCAAGAAGTTGGCTAAGAATTCTAGGTATGGACTTACGTCAATAACTTCATTGTAAAAGGCTTTATCGAACGGTTTATCCATGATGATGTTGCTCCTTAAGGTGCTGTTACGTATCCACGGTAGTTGTGGAACGTAGGCGGCCACACCACGGCGGCCAACGTAGCCATGTAACTTTTCCATTTCACCTGAATGTAACATCGTAGGGGAAAACGAAAGAAAATTCTAACAATTCTGTGCTCGATGATAGTCTGAACTTGAGCAGTAACATTGAAATTATAAAAAATAAGGACTATTATTCATAAACACTGGAATGATCGATGTTATTGACGGCCAGCTACCAAAACTTTGTTTGCTCTTGGCCACAGTTTGTAGAGATGTTACTCTACCTGATCATTCTAAACAGGGTAGAAGAAGGAGGATAGCGACAGCAAAGAAGAGAGGATGGAAGAGAAGTCCGATACAGGGAAAAGAAGGAAAGCCCGCAGAGAGGAAACTCAAAAAGAAAGGACTTGAGAGCGGAGTGGAACTGGCAGTTGCAAAGAAGAAGTCTGAGAAAGAAAAGACGAAAAACAAAAAAGGAAGAAAAGTAGAAGAGGTAAAAAAGAAGCAAACCAGTTTTAAGGGAATCATTCAAGGTGATTTTCCCCTGAAGGGATGCTAAGATAAAGTCTTCTCCTATGGCTAGACAAGCGTTAAGGTGATGAACTTGAGAGACTACCTGAGCACGGAGAATATCGAAATAAATATCCTTCTCAGCTAAAAGAAGGATTAGCGATGCGATTAGGTAAAATAGTTAAAACCAGAAACTCACCTAGCAAGGCAAGAAGTAGACTGGATTTGCTTGCGCCGACGGTGCCAACAACAGCCATCAGCTTTCCTTTACCGACCTAAGTAAAGAATCATTATAGGGATACCTTGAAGAAAACGGAGCACAAACCTCTAAGGAGATATCTCGGAGCTGAGGTGGCTCATCACGATCCCAGGCAAAGGACGCTGTGGAGAATTCGGCCGAGTTGTGATAGTCTTGAAAATTTATTAGTTGGAATACAACGAAAATGTATGAGTAGAACGGATTGATGTCTCAGTTACATTCGTCATTTTCGTCAACGTCAATCGCCATGTCGCATAGTTCGCTCGCCACCAGAAACTCTTTCAGACGTCTGTTCGAAACCAACAGCTAAATAAAGTGTTTCAAGAGAGTGTGCTCAATGGTTGCTAAACGGGAAGAGCGTCTGCTAACCTGAACGGTTTGTGAGATGAGGTCGGCGGCCATCATTAGAGGTCCTCGAAGCTGATTGAACAGTGTGAGCGAGACGAAGGCGATTTGTGGAGTTAGCACATGACTCGGCGAAGTTAGCGTGTATGTAGCGAAGGTTGTCAGAGCCACCTAATCAGCTATTTTGTTGTTTTGCTCTACTCCGTCAGTATACAGGGTGGCAAAAAATTACGTGCGCGTGATATTCTACTAATTTCTAACTATTGTACAATGTCTTTTTGCACACATTTTTCTTGTAAAATGTTTGCTAGATGTCTGTTATCAGGTTTTCGAAGGAAATTTTTGATTTCCAACTGATGCCGAAAAGCTGTGCAAGTCGAAACGCGATCGACCAGTAAGCGGCAGATGGGATGATGAGCTTGGCGTTTCATTCGAGACTCGGCATTTCGCTAAGAACCGTTCAGGAGATTACAAAGTATTGAATTGAGGAAGAGCATCTTCAAGCCAAATTCAGAAGTGGATAGAAGTGGACTGTTAACAAACAGGAGTAGCACAGAATTATTAAGAAGAGGACTGACCGACAAAATGAAGTGATGTTGAAAAAGGTGGCCGTGCAGTTATATCTTTCTTGCAAATCAGATAAAATGATAACGGAACAAAAGCTCAAGGTTTGATTTTATCGAAGATTTGAAACACAGGCTTTCCTCCTGCAATCGGAAGAAAATATAAAAGAAATTGCGGCAAATCGTCCAGGTCCGCCGCAACGAGGGCGCCCTCAGGTCTGACGAGGAAATTTTTGCCGTTAAAGTTCCTACATCACCTTCATCTTTTCAATGTAGCTCTATTAAATACTTATAAACAAAAAACTACCAAGGTAGTCGGGTGTTCTAGAAACTCAATGGTTAGAAACGCTCTTGGTGCTTGAGAGATGACTTTTTTGCTTTTTATCGATAGAAAGGATAAAAGTAATGCGCACGTCTGCCAAGAAGGGATCCTCATGGAAGCTGTAGTGCCGCTGAAGCACTTTAAAGCAGTAGCATTCCAATTTCGCCTTTCAGTGGCGGAACATTTAGCTAAAACAGCGGTGCACCGCAGTGAGACCGAAATCAGCTCCTTTTTGACTACAAGTTTCTAGTCCATGAACACTCCTGATCTGAACCCATTGGACAAGCCCATTTGAAGAATTACAGAGGGAAAACTCAGAAGTCAAAACCAAAAAAGTCGGTCAGATTTCGAAGAAAATTGATCGAAATTTGAAACAATATAGACGTCTACTACCTGCGGCGCACCATCGATTTGGTGGAGTAATGAAATAGCGGTTATATAGAAAATGACGGCTGCTACTTCAAAAGCTTTCCGCAATTATGAAACGCTATGTCCTCTTCTTAAATATGAATAACGTTACCTGAGTAGCTGTCAAAAGAGAGACAAATTATAAACACTTTTTATGTACGCGATGATGACTTAATGATGGAAGAAGAATTGTTTCGTTTAAGTTAAAGGTAAAAGGTAAAGGTATTCAATCAGGTAATGTGCAAACACAATGGTTTTACGTACCGTATCTCATGCTCTCAAGCATCCTCCCCTTGCTCAAGTTGAAGATTTAAGTTATCGAAGGAATAAAGGTGGAGGTGAAGATGTCGGCCTTGATCAGTCCTCTGGGAACGCGCCACGCATTCGTCCTCCATTCAGAATCGTATTCGGTCTATACGATGACTTGGGGGGGGCATCCAATACACCAAATCAGTGTCTCCACCATCCTGGAGAAGTCCTGTGCCAGTTCACCCGACCCCGGAAGGATGGAAGGCTTGGTTAGCTCGGCCAGAGATCGATCGCTCGACCGTGCGTGTGTTTGTTGCGCCTCTTACCACTGTTTCCTGTAGGTTGCAAAATTTCAAACACTAACCAGGAATGGCGCGGAGATATTCAGCATGTCAGCCAACGTCTTCACCACGCCAGCTTTCCGAACCAGAGCCATTTCTTTCACACGAATCTCGTCGATCACTGACTCCATGGCTGGCTCCCATGCGTACAATTTCACCACCTAAACAACAATTGAAATCCGTTCTTTCCGTGTTTTATTAGGTGCAGTTTGTATTTCCAAAGGAAATGGTCTCGAGAAACGCCAATTTGAGATTTCCATCTGCACTTGTTTTTTTGCAGAAGCTAATATCTGGATAAATGGTCCCAAAAACAAAAATTAGTAGGCGCTCCGATAACAAGTCGCTGATTTAACGAGACCGATTTGATTTTTTACGCCCAGAGATTGAGCTCGAATGGTTATACCTTAATTCCTGAGAGCACTTCGTTCGTCATCCGTATCCGTTCGTCTTTAAGAGTCATTTGCTGCACTGTCCACCGCTTCGAAACCAGAGACATGCCGATGTTCATGGGGATCAAAGATATCTGAAACGAAGCGCTTTTTAAGAAAACAGAACTACTTGAAGCATGTAGAAAAAGTCACCATTACTACAAACCCAGCGATGACAGCATAACCGACAGTTTGCCAAAGTAATAACATGCAAATTATGATCTAAAATAGTTAGATACAATGAGGAATCTATGGGAGATGAATAACAAACCATTAGAAATACCTGCAATGGGCTGCTCCAATACTGCTGCAATTGAGCCGTAATGAGCCGAAATCTGTCGACATCGATGGCCATTAAGTTGACAATTTCTCCCTGAGTCTTCTGCCTTCTTGCACTATTGGAGAGTTTGAGCGTCTGAAGTCATCATAAAAGCATGATAATTTGGGAGTTCAGTGAGAAATGTTATGGCAATTTCTTTAGTTCACCCATAGCTGGATTTGTTGAAACGCAGTGGAAATTCTGGGTAAGATTATAAAGAGAAAGTAGAGGGGTATATGCTCACCTTGTCGTACACGACTGTCGTGAGTACACTTTGAATCTTCGTTCCAATGCGGAACATCACTGTGAAGTAGTTGTTCATCAGTATCGAGCGAGAAATAGCGGAAACGAATAGACCGGCAGAGTAGAACAGCCCCTCGTAGAGCGGAGCACTGGGATCTTCCGTGAACGAGATAAGCATGCTGTAATTGTAGGTTTTATAATAGAAGCAAACCATAAGGCGCGCGGTGATATAGTTGTGAGAGGCGCTACTGACATCCGCATGATCGTGCGATCGATCCTCGCACGTGTTAACAAGTCTTCCATCCCTCCAGAGTCGGACAAATTGGTACCAGACTTGTTCGGAAAGGTAAAAAACTTGACTTGGTATAGAGGCTGACCCCGCAAGTCATTGTATAGACCAAATACGAATTTACCATGCTTTTATGATTTTGGAGAGCACCAAATGCCCTTATCAATCAACGCCGAAACTTTTAGCATTCTAGCGTTAGAAGAAAGCGTCTTCTGGCAAGCTGATCCAGAAACGGAAGAGGCAATGAGGAGCAAGTTCATAAAAGCTTGTGATGTCGGCTGTGAAGAAAAGAAGAGAAATTATAAGGTAAAAAGGAAAAATCAGAGTTATACTACATCAAACACCATCACAAAGGACCTGCCGACTGTACACCAAGGTTAAAATCCATTCTAATGGTAAGAAACTGGCGTCATTTTTATGTTTCTTTCAACTCCAAAATGATGAATAAAGAATGGGATCAAGCGGAAACGTCACCGATTATGGTGGTTTATCTTGGTTTATTATTCCGAACAGTGGAAAATGTAGTTCCGGCAACAACATAATCACTTTGAAGCCCGTTAATAAATTCAAATAAAGTCAACGCTGACCTCAGAAGTGCCGGATTGGTAAACTGAATCAGATCAGAAAGAAGTTTCACAACGCTTCCGCCGATCAATTCCCATTTGAACATTGTCCACAGCACACCGATGATTGACGGAAGAGGAACTTCTGAACAATCGCTTTTACGACAACAAATTTGTTAAACAATGCACTTCACACATACCTGTACCGATATCACTGAGCTTGTTTTCCGTTCCATACGACTTCCCATTTCCTATGATGAGGGGTGATTTTTCGGTGAATTCGTTGTGGTTGTTCATCAGAGCTTCGCTTTTCTTGCGCAATTCGTAATCTGTAAAAATTCTCCGATCGTGAGCGTTCGATTTGAAAGCTAAAATTGGTGATGGCATTGGTGATGGCTAATAAGACGGATTAATCTCCACCGGCTTCCTTTTCTAGCAGCTTCATACTTCGATGCGGACAGAAACAACTAACCCCTTATAGATTTGTTCCACTCTGAATTCCACTTCTCCATGAGGTTTTCAGATTTCAGACCTTCATCCAGATCAAAGAGATCGTCAACCTAAACAACGGTGGGAGGAACTTTGTATCACCATACACCCAAACTGAGGAGAAAACAAACTTCAAGAGGATTCTTGGCTGCCTTGGAGACAATCGGTCCGAACCACCACAAAAATTGTCGGTTCGGAAAGGACGCTGAAGTTTCTGGATGTGTCTCGTAGTTTTCGAAATGCTGCAAAAAACGAATACAGCAGAGTTTAACTTGTTGCGAGGTGTGTCCAAATCAGCAAAATTTTGATATTAATAAAAGGAGTGAAAAACGCAGACCTGGCTGTTACACCACATTGAGGGGTCCGAAAAACAGTTGAGTAATAGCTCCAACAACAAAAGTGGATAGTAGGCCAGATAGCAGACGTATTGTACAAAGTCGACTTGTCCAACCAGCTGCGATTGAGAGAAAGTTCACATGATAGAAAAAATAAAAAGAACGAAAAGAAAAAAACATGTTATTATAATGAATCACATTTGGATCACTGCCTATCGATATCCACGCATAGAACTCTGGCGCGCCGCACACCACGAAAACCAGCCAAATACAGAAAATCGAGCCAGGATTTGATATTCCAGCCAGCCGTGAGCTGTTCATTAGTGTAAGTACAGCGAGCTGAAAGAGTCCGGAATTTCTTGAGGAACACCGCTCACCCCATTCACCTTCGTAAACTCACCATCGAAACCGACTGAACCAACGGATATGCGATATTCACTGTAGGTTCGCCTTCGAAGCTGAATAGTGTCCTCCATAAGGAAACGAACAGCAGCACTAATCTATCACCAACAATCAGAGCAGTGACGAACTGCAACGACATTGTATTAATTGTGATCATTCATAGTAAGTAAAAGATAAAACTGAGGTTCTAAATAAAAAATTAGATGACTGCTGTGAAGTCTGCAAAAGGCAAAGGTTTCGGCGTTGATCAAACTCCTAGGGACGTTCCATTTAGAATCGGAGAGGCATGGTAATACGTATTTGGCCTCCTATAATAAATTGCGTCGTCCTACCGCTTCACTGGGTTAGCGTCTTTACCTTTTCAGACATGTCTGGCACCAATTCACCCGACCACGAAGAGATGAAAGGATTGGTTAGCCCATGTGGGGTTAGAGCCGCTAATTTCATGGGATTTTTTTTTCGAAAAAAAAGCTGTTTGAGAATTGCATGGGTCAGTACGAGATATCCAAAATGCTCAAACAAGATGTGCTCAGATTGTAGCAGGACAGAATAAAAATAAGGAAATGAAAGGAGACAAGCTAATGATAGACAAGAAAGGAATGGAGAAAAAGGAGGAGTGAAAGGAGGAATGGAAAACAAAATAAGGAGTGGAAAACGTGGAAAGAAAGGATACAGCTTCGACTCGGACAACTTGTTGTAATTTGAAACTCCTAGTACCAGGACTGTTGGGCGACGATCGCTATTTTACTAGTACTTGAAACAGAAGTTGTTAGGCAGGGCAACGCATTGTGACAGGTCACGTACTATTTCATAAAACTCACATAATTACAGTGGTAATAGGCGTTACATTAAATGTAAGGTCGAGCGATCGATCCCCGCTCCGGCTGATCATGCCTTCCATCACTCCGGAGTCGGGTGGATCGGAATCTTACTTTCTTAGAAAGGTGAAGACACTCACTATTAGAGCGGCCTGCCTAAGATAAGCCTGATCAAATACGCATAGGATTTTGAATGGAAGCCGTGTGTGTGGTGCAAACTAGCGGGACTGATCAGCATTGACCGCCTTGCTTTTAACCTTGTTAACGTGCCCAGAGTCCAGCAACTTGTCAGAGTTGGAATAAAAAGAGGTGTTTTTTGCATCCTAGGAGGTGAATATGTATTCACCCGCGAAGTCTAGCCTTTCCTCAGTAACAAACAAGAAAGTGCGACACTTGTTAAAAGTTCCGACCTTACCAGGGTCTGAGTCAAAAGATTTGTTTTCACTGAAATTGCGCCTATGAGAATGAATAAAATGAGGAGTTATTCGAGGAGCTAGTGATGAATCTGATGTCCGTTTGCCGAACTTCGGTCAAGGATCATCCATATGGTCCCTTTGGGTGGTGAGGTCAAAATTCCATATTTGTTTCAAACGTTGTCAAGGTAGGTTATTATGCATGCCGTTTACGTTTATGATGTTGGTTTCCTTTTGAATTTCGCCCGATTTCGGTCGTTGCGGATAGACTTAGGCGAGAAATGACGGTGTGGTGTACGGGTCAGAGTGGTGTCTACCTGAATCTGCCGAAATCAATCGAAATCTGTGAAAAGGACATTGGAGTCGTAATCAGTGTCCCAAATAACCTTGATAGACGAAGTTTTAGCCAAATAAGTGATTTTGACTCGACCACCCACGTTAACGATTGGGTTGGTCCTCAACAGAATTTTGAAAAACAAACGTTGGGATCGTTAACAGAATGCGAAATAACCACTAAACGAAGTACCGGTGGTTTTAGATGAACCACCCTGCTAACCCCGCAGGTGATATGGGAGGTTCTCGGCCGAAGTTCGGACATCACATTCGTGAACTGCGCCCCAAATAACTTTCTAAGCTAAGTTTCGAAACAAAAAATATTTTGACCTAACGATAAGCTCCGACCGTAGAGTCGGAACTTGTAACAGGTGCTGAAACTTCTGTTTCTTACGGGACTTTTGAGTTTACTACTTTTTTATTTCTATGATAAGTTTTTCTCAAACAATTAACTTACCCATTTCATACTCTGCAAGGTCGTCCACGGAAGAGGCTTCGCACGCGAAATCTTCGTCTGTATGTAAATCACCGGCAGTGTGGCACAAAGGAAAAGAGCTGGCAGGGCGACGAGAACAGTATGGGAGAAGCATTCCGACGGATATGGAGGAGACTGCGACTGGGGTTGTACAATGCCCTATAAAGGTAAATTGGCTAGTACTCATATATCTGAATGTATAAGAGCGTACAACTCACCCAGAAGGAGTCTCCGCAGAAACCTCCGGTGAAGTTAACCCGCATTCGTTCTTTTACCTTTCCAAATTTTGACTTCCCTTCGACGGGAGGAAAACTGACACCGCAACTTCTGAAATTGACGATTTCTGTAATCTATGATTCATTTGCTTCTTGCGCGTTTCACAAAAATCCACTGTAGAATTCACGACAGAAATTAAATAAATAACAGATAACAACAAGTGACCCTAGTGTCAACTATCAATTGGACAAAAAATGAATACAAAAAATATATGAGAGCTATGTTTCTGGAGAAATGTGAAGTGAAAAGTCAACAGCATTTCCTAGAATCGTTTGTCAAAGCGGGCAGCCCAAGAGCGGTCTTCGGACTTTCAA
This sequence comes from Nippostrongylus brasiliensis, assembly GCA_030553155.1. NCBI lineage: Eukaryota > Metazoa > Nematoda > Chromadorea > Rhabditida > Heligmosomidae > Nippostrongylus > Nippostrongylus brasiliensis. The sequence continues at coordinate 27,601,301 of CP130732.1, forward strand.
AGAGACCGAAACTGCAACCTCTACATATCATGTTAGATGACTGAAATGGGATATAATTTAGAGAACAACAAAAACGAAGCATCTCTACAGTTTAAAGATTGAAGGGAAGGCTACTTTAGTGCTAAACGTAATGAGGTTATTTTTTCCACCAAAGATGGTTTCATGCGGTACACAAAACTTTGACGATATTGCGTGTGGATCTAAAAGCACAAGCAGTCACGGGAACAAATGGACAACGTTAAAGTTGTGCTTCCCCACGAACAGAATGGACTTTCGAGGCATTCAGAGAACTCCGCATTGCGCTCACTTATTAACTGCCCATTTACGTAATAGTCGGTGAAGACAGTCTCAGAAATATCGAAGTTGTCATTTGCCATAAGGGTTTCTTTGAAGAAATCGTCAGAAGAGGGTAATTTTCTTAATTACCGCTTAACCTCAACGGAACGCTTTAGTCTACAGGAAGACGTCAGAGTTGGATGGGGTTGCCATTCGTTATATTGTAGAAACAAATTTGCTCCGGATAGGCCTTAGACGCCGGGTTCGAATCCCGCCTGAGCCGCGAAGATCCTAGCACCATCATAACAACATATTTGTAGTACAGTACATAGCAGTAGCCCACAATACGCGGTCATAATGCTAGAATTTTACGATAATAGAAACAAATTTATGAAGGAGAGGATTATGGCTATGGCCCGTTCAATAAGGTGGTTTTCATATGTAAATGTTGAACACTTCAATAAGAAATCAGAAGCACAAGTAGCGAAATTGAGAAAGAGCGTATTGCCGGAGAAGGCATTCGCCCCAGAGAGGTCGAAACTGCGGAAGGTCCACAGCAAAAAAGATCTTCTGATAAGATAACATGAGGTCAGCGGTTTCGAAAAAGGGACTGATGACGGTCTTAAGGCTTGCGGTAAACAGCCACGGAAGACTTTCGAAAATCTCCTTCAGTATAAAGCGATAGTGATCAGTACGGAATGTAGTTAGACAGCGGTTATCAATTGGCAAACGGAAGGGTTGTTGCCCTATTCGAATCGAAGCAATTCGTTATCAACAGAGCGGAAATTTGCAGGCCCGGAAGTGCCTCGAAATGACGTCCACTTTTTGCAGCGCATTGAAATTTCTTAACACATTCATAAACATTCATTCATCCATGGTTCAGTGGTATGAGGCGCAACTGACGCATAAATGTGCAGCGATCAATCCTCACCAATCTTCCATACCAGTAAGGTCGGACGAACTGGTACCATACTCGTCTAGGAAGGAGAAGATGCTGACTTGTTCAGCGACTGGCGCCCGAATGTTGTTATACGCCAGGTACGCGTTCATCATGCTTCTCGGATTCTGAATGGAAGACCAATGCGTGGCGCATCCACCGGAGAGCGACTGACGTCGACTATTTTACCTTCACCTCTACCACATTGATGCTTTCCACGAAACTCATTGAAAGGATGCCCCAGAAAGGAACAGATGCTAAAGCACCACGTAACACCTGTGATGCTAAAGCACCAAAACAGAGATTACAACCTCCGAAGGCAGTTATTTTGAGAGCCTCTGATCGATCAATTTTTTTCGTTTTGTGACGATAATCGCGTTGTGATCAGATGGTCTAGCACATATGGTTGATATCAGGCTGGGTGTGGTTTGTGGTTGAACCTGGGACCTGATAAGAAGGGTTGGTAGAGTGTAGGTGTTGACCGCTGCCACCTGATCTTGACACATTGCGCCATGCTGCTTCATTGACGGGGATCACATCATCTGCAAAGCAGATTTCAGTTTCGAATTATCAGGCTTCATTTTCATCTAGGGCTTTTCGAAATTTCCTGGTAAGCAGCAACAATGGTAAGCACTTGAACAAACCAAGAGCTTAAGTAGCTACCTGAATGTCAGGTTCCTGGATGGAAAAGCAGATGTCTTCGTTTCCATCTTTATGCAAAATTGGGCACGTCAAAAATTTCTTTCGAAACGTCGCCCATGGGGGTATTTGGTAACAAATCTGATGATGTTTCGAGGTAATGTGATCTCGTTCCGATTTTTATCCTGAGCCCACCCATATCGCTACCTGCGGTGGTCCAGCTAAGATCATCCCTTTAGTCGAAATCTCGCTTGCGGTGGTTATTTTGCCTGCTGGTAACGATTCCGACGTTTGCCATTCAAATTTCTACCAAGGACCACCCACATCCTTGAATTTGGTGGTCAGCGTCGAAAACACCGATTCGGCTAAAAGTTCGTCTATCTAGATTATTTGGGATGCTGATTACGACTCTGATATCCTTTCCTCAGATTTCGAACAATTTCAGCAGATTCAGGTTTGTGCTTCTTCGCGTCACCCCTGACTCCGTCCCTACACCATTATTAACCACCTAATTCTATACGCAACGGCCGAAATTGGGCGACTTCAGAAAGGAACCAACATTGGAGCCGTAAACACCATGCGAAATAATCTACATGTATTAGGTTTGAACCAAATCTGAGCTTTTCACGTGAACACCCAAATCGAATATGGTTGTTCTCGGCCGAAATTCGAAAAACGTCAATTACATTCGTGATAAGCGCCCAAACATACCCCATAGGGGAAGATCTAGCGAAAATTAATTTTTTGACCCAGGCTTGTTGGTGGAGTCCGAACAAGTGCCGAAATTTTCGTCTATTTTTGTATTTCAATCTGGACGTCCACGTACCAAATTTGGCTTTCGAGAGCGTCTCTCAGTCGAATTTGTTCTATCACATTTTTGAAGAGCGAGCACCGCTCAGAAGAGCCTCAAGCGTCGAGGAACAATAAAGGTAAGGATTAGTATTCAAACGCAGCTCATGGACATGCTTGAAAACCGTTATTAAGTAACATGGGAAAGAGGTCGACGTGTCGCTAACAGTTCAAGAAGTCCATCACTTTGTGCACACAGGCTCACACATTAACGAGTTTATCAAATATTTGAATACAATAGGTAAATGCTCGATATCTACTTGAAATCGTTATCTGTTACATCGGTGAATCTCCATTGGCTATCTTCCGGTCACACTTGGCGTCTCAGTTGTCGCTGAAGAATCTGAGATGAGACTGCTAGGTTGTTCAGGAGTAGAAGGAGGCTCTTGAAGCTTTGAGATTTCTTCCGTTAGAACGCTACGACCAGAGTTGGGCTCATCAGCGGCCCCAGGCTGGCGATTCTCGCGCTTTTGTCTCGGTCTTTTACTTCCTTTCACCTTCTTCGCCTCTTCCATTACATCTGTTTCGAGGAACAAACACTGAAAAGAAGCGCTGTGTAGTGAAAATGAGAGACAAAGTTTCTGGAAGGTCAGATTAACAAGGAGACATTGGATGTTTACTAAGGAGGGAAGCAATCACTGCGTTCCAGAAAAGGAGAACTCCCGTCAGCTACTTAGAGAAATAACTCTTCTATTGGGATTTCGAGATTAGATTCCTCTCTTACAATATTTCCTCTAAAAACCATATGAATGCTTATCACTATCGCTGGCCTTCACTCCTATGTTTCTGAGGGTGACCAGTGAGACTAAGGTGATTCGACAAGTTATTTAGGTGCATTCTTACTCTTCAGCAAGACGAAGAAGTGCGGTGCCCCCGCTAAGACCACACTTTTCCTTGAATTCTTTCTTTCTCTATGACACAACTCTCCATGGCCATTGTCGGTGCGTCCCGCCGCGCGCTCGTTCCGCAAATACGTGGCTCCTACAGTGCGCTTGGGTCATCCTTTCAGCTCTCTTTGATGTGTTTAGCCTACCTAACCCACCCTACATATATATATATATATATATATATATATATATATATATATATATATATATATATATATATATATATATATATATATATATATATATATATATATATATATATATATATATATATATATATATATATATATATATATATTGTACTTTTGGGGTCCCACTTTTTTCGTTCAAAATAGGCCTAATGGGGGTAAGACCACACTTTTCCTTGAATTCTTTCTTTCTCTATGACACAACTCTCTATCAGGTATATATGTGTATAATGTATAATGGCCCACACGTAAACTGCCTGCGACGAGCGAGGGGGGTCAAAAACCTTCACCACGTGTCTGAAATCCGCAGCCGAGCGTCGAGCGAAATCGGCGAATAGGAGAATTGAGACGAACGAGATCCATTCCAAGGTTTGCGCCATGTATTTGCTTTTCCAGTTCTTGAGATCGGACAAGGGGCTATGGCCCTTCACATAGCGTTCTAATTGAAGTCGGTATGTGCTAGATGAGCAACGAATAGTGAACTCCTCGAATGCTCGTTAGGGCAGCTGCTAATCATGTTAATTTGTTAACTTTGACATACATTAAGGTTCTTCTCTTTCTCCGTCTCCTCGAATGACTTGGAATCTGTGGGTCCTAATATACAGCCGACAATCCAGTAGCTCCGATGTGCTCTTGTGAAATTGCCATCTGTAAAAATGAATCAGAAGGCCATCAATCAAAATTTGGCATGTCTTGATCAGTCCATGAACTTCAGGAACTTTCTTAGCTACTTAGGAAGGCAGACCCACATATGTCTGCTTCTCCATCCTCAAACGACCGTTGTTTTGGATAGAAGAGCAAAATCTTTGCCCAATTTATTCCTTGCGTCTTTTTCAACGCTTCCTTGTGGAGTCCTAAAAGCAGCGATTACTATCGAACCGTTAGCTTATGCATTCGTTCATGTTGGGTGGCAACTATAGTTTCTATCTACCTGGAATCTACCTGAAAAAAAAAGGTGAAGGTAAAGGTGTCGGCGTTGTACGTCGCTGTACAGTACCGGACGTGTCTTTTGATCAAAAGCCGAAAAAGTCGGCAAAAACCGCTCCAAAGCGGCTTTTCGAACAGCTTTCTTATAAATCAACTATTTGTGAAATTAGGCCTATATTTTAGCTCAGCAGCTCGAGCTCTATCCATCCATATACACTTTTCCAAATTCGTGGAACCTGCTTTCAGTCGATTTGTTTGACCTCTCGATTTTCGGACCCCGTTGCCGCTGTCCGCACGGGGTGGCTCGAAGAGGCTACCACGCGGGGCCTCCCGTTGGCCTCTTCGTTGACGGGGTCCCCTGTTGGGGCCCCGCCAACGACAAGGCAATCGATGGATACGAGGGACACGCAAAAAATTGTAAAAGACCTCAGGTGTGGGTAATTTATACACCAAACGACAGGGCTCTAGCTGCTGAGCTCAAATCTAGGCCTAATTTCACAAATAGTTGAATTATAAGAAAGTTGTTCAAAAGGCCGTTTTGGAGCGGTTCTTGCCGGCTTTTTCGACTTCTGATCAAAAGACACGTCCGGTACTGTATTTGTACCCAATTCGGAATCGTAGATGCACAATGAATGCGTATTTGGCCTACACAATGACTTATGGGGCCAATTGCTATACCAAGCCGGTGTCTTTACCTTCCCTTACAAATGTGGTACCAATTTACCCGACCCCAGAGTGATGGCTTGCTTAGCTAGGGTAAGGATCGATAGCTCGATCTTGCGGGTGTCTCTTGCCGCTGTACCATGCGCGTCCTTATTTACTTGACCATAAACCACCTATGTGTGCACTTTATCAACATTCTTGGAGTCGTTAACCATTACATGTGATTTTAAAAGGTTAATCATAATTGAAATCGTTATCTAAGGATGATGAATAGCTCCACTCACTGTCGTACTCCTTCACCCAGGTTTTGGGGATGAATTTCGGCGTCGTGAGCATCGTTTCGAGCATTGCAGCTTTAAGCTAAACGGATAATATTGCAGATTATGACTTGAAAACAAAAGACAGCAGTAGATGAACTGAATTTTCTCAAACAAAGGGGACAAAGCCCTAAAAGTTGATTCTTCGCTTCACTAATCCTAACTAAAGCTCTACGATACTCCGGCGAGAAGGCGACTGTGTGACGGAAATAAAAACGAACGGATTCGTATTGCGCTTGTGGAATTGCACCGTAGAACAGAACAAGGCAGTGTATCAAAAGTAACGAATGGGTACAACAATGTAGGAAACTTCTGTTCCATCACTAAACCTAAGTGGGCAAACCCAAGGTACAGTGACATCGCGAATCATCGTTAGGTAAGTTGCTATTAAGACGTCATATAATATAAAGCGTTTTCCCGCTTCGACAAGTAATTATGGTCGGTTTGGCAAATTTTGATATTGATTCCGATAGTTATGATAGTGGCGGGCGCGCATATTGCAGTTGAAAGAGGCGCCACTGACACGCGCACGGTCGAGCGATCGATCCCCGCCCGGGCTGACCAAGCCTCCCATCTTTCAGGGGGCGGGTAAGTTGGTACCAGACTTGTCTAGGAGGTAAAGACACTGATTTGGTATGGCGGCTGGCTGTCATTGTAAAAGCCAAATACGCATTCACTATGCCTTAACGATTCTGAATGGAAGAAGCAGCGGTGGGTCTACGGGGACTGATCAACGCCGGCACTTCTACCTTTACCTTTTACTCATTCAATACCTCCAAGCAATTATGTGAGTACTACGCTCACTTGCGCCCTCTTGTTGATGAGCCGTTGCGTCTCCTCATCGAATTGAGTGCCGTGACTTTGCATGTAGTCAATTGTCTTATCCAAAACTCGGTCCATTAATTCGATGACCTGGAAGTTCTTTCTGCTGACTGCAATGTCCCTAATGCTTAAACCACAACAAAAAGCCATCTCACATTCTGATCATATGGAAGTTTTCCGGCGAAGAATTTCGAAATCAAGTTGTTTTCCTCCTTTGTGAGCGCTTTTTCGATAGCCTCCAAAGAAACACATTAAGATAGATGTGAGAAAGAGAAAACAGTTCAAAGAAAACCTTCTCTTTATAAGCCAGTCTCAGAATTTTCTTCGCTGCATCCAATGCCTTCTTCTGAAAATAAGGTATGGGTTAAATGAAGCATTGTTGGCACACTGATACCGGGCCAAATTCGTCACCAATATTCCCGGGGATATACCGGGTTTATTTCGCTCAGAGCATAATATACCACGACTTCCGTACATGAATCCGTTTTCACGGAGCATACTTTAATATCAGAGCAGTTTATAAAATTGTCGGTGGTATGTGCATTCGAGGAGCATGTGAGATCGCAATATCGAGACCCTACACAGAGCGATTTCGCAATTGATATCTAACTTGCAACTAACGTAAGAAAGGATACCTTGCTAAAGTGTGAAAAGCTACGCTCATTTTTTACATGGCAACAAGCCCTATAAGACTTATTCGAAGCAGGATTCCCATCGTAGGAAGGAAGTGTTTCTGGTCTGATCGGCTGCAGCTGTGTAAGGGCTCGTTTAGACGACGCGCGTCGAAAATGCAAAATCGAAGCTCAATCGATAATTAACGCCCTTGATCGAATTTGCTCTTTTGCAAGTGGTGCGCAATCAAACTTACTCGTCGCTCGGGTTTTTTATTAATGTCATTGATCGAATTTGCTTCTTTGCGATAGTGGCGCAGTCCAGTGGCGCCGCGTCTAAGCAATAAAAAAGTAGGCATATAATCCATAGGGAAGAAATTGAACGAAAAAAATGAATTTTATCGAAATTTCCTTTAATAAGGAATAGCTGCCTTCTCAAAAATCCGAACGACCCTTAAGTTTGCCTATATGAGGCGCCATCGGACTGCGCCCCAATGCAAAGGAGCAACTTCGATCAATGACGTTAATTATTGATTGCGCTTCAATTTTGCATTTTCGCCGCGCGGCGTCTAAACGAGCCCTAAGTTCATTTTTTCTCTCCTTCTACTAGCCAAACAGAAAGACGGGTAAATTGGAAACACATATAGCATTCACGCCAATGAAGCCTAAGCGAAGAGCCGGTTAGTTCCACTGCTTTTCTGCGACAAAGCGAATCTGCATATTTCAGTTATGGTCCTTCAGAATTCAAACGGTCTGCTTACTGCATGGAAACCGACCACTACTCTACGATCGGGATTGATTCTTGAGGAACAGCGAATTCGAAGACAAGGGTGATGCCTAATCCACGGTTGAATATCCCATCCAATTCAGAGGTTTAAATTTTAGGTAGATCGCACACCTTGCCACATTGGCTTTTCTAAAATTACCCGCTAGAAAAGACAGAAATTTTTCATGCATAGTTTTTCTCATTTCGATACCAAGCACCAGGTAATTTACGGAACCAGGTGCTTGCTATCGAAATTTGGCAGCATGGAATAATATAGTTATTGAAATTTAGTAGCGTACTCGTTCGATTTCAACGACTGAATGTTGATTACCCTAATGCATGGACAAGAACTGAAAGTAAATATGTACAAATGTTTGCGTACATCGCTAGCGCCAACTCCTTCGACATTCCCAGCATCGAAGTCAGCCAACACTTTGGTGAGATCTGCTTCCTGTAACAAGCCTTGGTCAGAATGATGAGCGAAAAGACGAAAAATTAACGAATGAGAATCTGTGACCGAATAGAATGAGTCAATTCCAGATTTCGTAAAAGGAATGCAGTACTAAAAGAAAGTTGTCAGTCTTTAAAAGACGTCAGTTCGCACCTCGTCGATTTCTCCAAAGACGTCGTCTCGAGATGTTCTTATCGACTTTGGTTCCAGCTGAGAAGATGCTGGTTGGGTCTGTAACAGTAACATCTACCATAGACATTATACAATCATGGAGGTACGGTGATTCCAGATTCATTCTGGAATGACATTTGATGTTGTAGAGAGGAACGACTACATTATTAACGTTTGTGGCAAGAGCCTATGGAAAAGAAAACAGGCGTAAGTTTCCAGGTTCTCCCTAGTATCCCTGTGAGGATTATTTTAGTTTTCAGAGCACCATGCCCTGCCAAAATAAAGTCGTCATCATGACAGAGAAGTCAACATAGGTTTCAGCACAATTACGCACTGAAAGCTCTACATAACTCATATTAGAAATGACATACGAAGTACAGTTCCACTTACAGTAGCGTCGGATTGACCTTCTACATTACCTCTTTGAGAGGATTCACTTGGAGCTTCCTGTAAAATAGAATTTCAAGCTAGATAAATTTCATCTCGTTTGTTATCAGGAAAGCATACAGTGGGTTCGGCAGCTTTGTTTTCGAATATCCGTTGTTTATGCGTCCGTCTCGAAAGATCCTTATGTACTGAGGTAGAAATGTAAATAATAAATATATAGGTAAAGATTTTCAGAACAATGTTAAGTTGTTGAAAAAGTGTGCCCATCAATGCTGACTCGTAGATTTCGAATGGAGAGAAAATTTCATCTCGAAAAAGAAAAAATGAAAGCCTTTGAGGTATAAAAGGTTTTAAAACATGTTAAATTGCGGGCAATTTTTCTGATTTTTTTGAATTTTTCATTGCTATCAACAAGCTTACAGTTGGTTGAGCAGTTTTGCTTTCGGTCGTGCTTTCCTAAAAGATCAAATAAACATTTGTGCATCAAAATACTTCAGAATACTGCAGAAAGATTGAAACTTACGACCGTTTCAGACGGTTTTTCCTTATTGTCCTAAATAGGCGATGTTTGTGCAATCCTTCTCTTTGGTCTCACGATGTTGTTAGGTTAATGTTTTTCATTTAACGGCCTAACTTAGTTCTCAGAGAAGTGTACACAGTTTGATGTCAGTGACGCTTTAGACTGACCCATCAAAAGCTTTCTCCTCTCTAGCGTTTTTAAGAGGTTGCAAAAATATGTATAAATAGCGGTTCGTATCTCGTTCATTCTCTATTAATACTAATCCCAGCGGCATCGAGCATTGCGCTAATTCTTAGAGAAACAAAGCTGGAATGCTTCTTCCGAGGGCGAAGAAAATGTTAGGTTTTTTGCTTTTTCTTGCAAATGCTAGGATAAGGCTTTTAGTGGGACAGTCTGGTGAGTCACTAACCTCGAACTGTGTTCAGGCCTTCGAAGATGGCAGGAATGAAAAAAAAAACAAAACCTCCATTAAAGGATTCTTGCAGGCGTAGTTATGAGGTTGAAAAGGTAAAGTAAATCAATTGTATTGAAAGGCCCACACTATTTACTACAGGAGTTCCCTACAGAAACAATAACCGTTTTCATAAACTATCAAAACGAATACAATCCCAGAAAACATCAGCAGGGATTACATACAGTAGCGGTCAAAAAGATATGTCACTTTTCATTTTTATACAGAAAAATAGCTCAAATCGAGAAGAACCTGGTACCATTCGATAGTGCTGACGGTTCTATCTTAAGATATGTCGAAATATACAGTTGTTTCGAATTCTGTATTTTTTAAAAATATTTTATAGTGATTTTCATATGCTATTTCCAACGAAAATATCTCAAAAATCGCTGAATGAAGGATCAATCTGATAATTAAGCATGGAACAACATCAATATCGATAGAGCATAGTCTAGTTAATATAATGTGATACATACATTTGATTCAGATCGCCGCTAAATTATAGATTTTTCTGAGCAAACATTTTGGTGGTCAAAAACTGGTCAAATTTTAGGACCATGTTTCAAACAAAATTCTATACCTTCCTAACTGCGTAACGAAATTACACCAAATTTGAGCGAGTGATAGGAAATGACTTTCTCTTTGAAAGTCTCGTTTTTGTTTTCAAGCTCTTCTCTTGATTGGTGAGAAAATTCCTTTAAAAGTTGAAACAGCGTAAACTGCTATATTGAAAAAAGTTCGAGAGGAATTGACTTCAATTTTTCTCATTTGATAGTACATTTACGGTACTCTTGATACTGTATGTATGCTGAAATAAATCAAAGTTCTTTATAAAAATATATCGCTTTGACTAACACCCGCTGTGCGCGCCTTTGCCCGCCCTTATACAATGTACTGGTAGTGACGACGCCCTCAGCGTGTGTTAGTCAATGCGATATATATTTTTATTAAAATTTTGATTTATTCTAGCTTACGTGCGATATTGAAAGAACTACAAATCTACTATTAACCTGGAAAAAATTGAGTCGGTTCCTCTCAAACTTTTTTAGATACAACAATTTACGCAATCTCAACTTCAAAAGGAATTTTCTCCCAAAATAAAGAACCAGTTTCAGAATAAAAACAACTACCCTGAAGAGAATACCATCCTCTACAACACTTTCAGATTTGATCTTAATTTTTCAAAAAGTTAGGAAGATAAGGAATTTTGCTCAAAACATGGACCTAAAATTTGACCGGTTTTTGACCACCAAAAAGTTTGCTCAAAAAATCTATATTTTAGAGGCGATTTGAATCAAACGTTTGTAGCACATTATAATAACTATATCATTCTCTATCAGAATATTATCTCAGATTGATCCTATGCCCAGCGATTTTTGAGATATCTTTGTTCAAAATAGCATATAAAAATCACTAAAAAATATTTTAAAAAAACAGAGAATCAGTAAAAGTGGTATGTTTCAACATATTTCTAAATAGAGTACTCAGAACTATCAATTGGTATCAGGTTCTCTTCGATTTGAGCTATTTTTGAATGCCCGCTACTGTATGTTGTATAACTGTCCAGCGGTTAGCAATGGCCAGGAAAGGTAGCGGGAACTGGTACAGATCGTATCACAGTCGCATACTCCGGCACACTCGAGGAGCAGTTGTTGCAGAATTGTAGAGGCATGGTGAATCCATATTTGGGTTATATATTGACTTGTGGTACCAGCCACTATACCAAGTCACTGTCTTTATCTTCTCACACAAGTACGGTAATCATTTACCTAAGCCCCGGAGGGATGGAAGGATTGATTAGCCCGGGCGGGGATCGATCGCTCGACTGTTTGGGTCTCAGTAGCACCACCTACAACTGTACGTCCTAATTACAACCTGAAGTGAGAAAAATCGTACTTCGGATTTTGTTTCGGTCGCAGCTTGTTCACCTTTGCTCGGCGTTTCATTTGCGGAAGGTGCCTCCGACACTTGCTGGGCACCACCGGCGCTCTCCTCGACGTCGTCAGGTTGGGTGTTGTCTTCAGGCAGAAGCGGCTCGGCAGTTCCCTGAGAGCGAGCAAATTTTACAATACAAATACCACTTGTGCGTTCCAATTTTTGCCAACTGCTCACACAATCTTTACCACCTAGCGAATGAATTCTGTACGCTTGCTAATGCTCACAAGTAGAACGTCCTTCCGGGATTTCCTATCGCTAAGAATAGCCGCCAACTCCTTCGAGTCTTTGGAGTCATTCTGTTCATAGGTGTCAGCTCCTTCGACCACTTTCGGTGCGCGGGCAGATTCACCAGCTGCGAGCTTCGCCGGATCGGCTCTTTCAGCGGATGCGCATTTGATTGATGGATTGGATTCAACAGATTCAACACATCTGATGATTCCAGTGCCTTCAGATGATCCGCAGCATTTCGTTACTCCGGCAGCTTCCCCAGATCCGAATTTCGTAGTCGACTCCTTCGAACCCGCGTCTATTGTTGTATCGCTAGACCGCTTTTTTATTTTGGATTCGCTTTTCTCAGACTTCTGCATTTCCTGAAAATCCAAACAAATCATCAAAGCAGGAAGAATGAGCCCTTTTCGCATTACATTAGCTTGCCTCGACCAATTCAAACCTTAAGTAGACATCACATAAAAGACTGCTATTAAGTAATCCGCACCTCTTCTTTGTTTTTACGTTTGGAACAGCTCTGGTCCTCACGAGATGCTTTACGTCTCCTCTTCTAAAATCGGAAGTGAGGAATGCTGAGCAATCTAGGAGTCATACAGCTCAATAAGCTATCCATCAAGACACTTACCGATCGAACTGCTACGGTATCGCTGCTCTGCAATTAAAAATTAAATAGTGGTCATTCTAGTCTCATGACAGTCATGTTTTTCGGGTTACTGTGTACTATGTATGCCAGATGGAAAGGTTGTAATGATGGCGCGAGGTCCAACGTAACATCACAGCTCAGGCGGAATTCGAGCCCGCGTCTCCGGAGCTATCCAAGACTCGTGTATTAACAACTAGTTGCAACTGTTGCAACTGTTGAGACTACATCTCTCCTCCCCAACTGTGCCGTTCATTTGCGCTCCCCTAGCGTCTCCAAATGTGTAGTGATCAGCTCCGTGAAGGAGAGGAAGAAAAGGTGAAACTAAGTCTGCACCAGGGGTGAGAGGCACGGCTTCTGAGGTTTTGCTATGTCGGAAATTTTGAATGTTGGCGACATACATATTTCTTTAGCGCACTTTGAGGTTCTCTTTCAGTTTTCACTGACAACAGACAGTTGCTGCCCCCATTCCTTGGAAAATGATTTCTTGGTTACAGCATTCCCATTTACTTGTGAATGTGAAGGGGTGACACTGGTTGTTCTCCCGAGTTCGCGTCAAGCACTCACCTTCGATTTAGAATCGTAGAAGCATAATGAAAGCGCATTTGGACTAGACGCAGGTCAGACGCCCTAAGGAATCAGTGTCTTTACCTTCCCAGACAAGTTTGGTACCAATTTACCTAGGCCTGGAGAGATGGAATTCCTGGGTAACCCTGGTGAGAATCGATCACTTGACTGTGCTGATAGAACTAACAGCTCTTACCAGTGCACCACGCGCGCGTCCGTGCAAAATCAAAACTCATCGAAACGAAATTCATGAGATCCTCCAGAGACGAAATGAACAGTTTACTTACTCCTTCGTCGCCTCGTTTTTTCTTTTTCCATTTCAGCTTCCTAAAAATATTGCTGATGATCTAACTATCCTACAGCAACCTTGAACTTTTCAAATTCGTGATTTTGTTTCGAAAATTTGGTTGCTCAATCATTTAAGGTGCTCCGAAATGAGCACCTCTATGGAAATTTAGCAGCGCTATGTGGGTTGGGGGTGGTCCGCAACTTTACGTCGACTTTAACGTGTTATCATGGTTATATCTGCTATTGTTTACGATAAACTCGGACGGTTTTGACATGTTTGACTTGTAAACTCTTCACGAGGAAGATTCACAACGAGACCCATACTGTTTTGAAGGGCGTCGAATGGCGATTACAACGGTATAGGTTGTTTTTGCTAAATGCAAAGTATGGCCCGAAAAAAGCAGGAAATCTTGACCACTAATGAGTGGCGAGAAACTAGTGGGGAGAGCACTTCTAGGTGTTAACTAACGGAGATCGTATCATGGTGGCTCAGTGGGTAGCATGCAGGCTCAATCTGATGGTCGGTGGATCGATCCCCTTGCTGTCCTTTTCTTTAGCCTTCCAACGCTAGATACCAAAATACGCTCCTTTTGGAATTTTGTCGCAGTTGCGGGATAGAATCAGGTTTGTGAGGAGTATGGCCAACAAAGTACGCACAAACTACAATGTCTTCTAGTACATATGTATGTGACCCATATCTACCGTAACCAACCCAAATCGACCTCAAATTCAGAAACAAACGTCAGATTCGCCATCAGCGTCGCGAATAACCCCCGTAGACAAAGTTGGCGCTAAATCGGTGATTTAGACCCAACTACCCAACTTTGTTACCACGGACCCTAGCAAGATCACGCCAGACACAATGGGAAAATCCGATGTTAGATTTGTGAATTGCGGATTTGTCAACAGCCCAAGTGATCTATCTTGATAAATTTTAAAGAAACCCATTCAAATTGGAGTCTCTGTGTTGATTAGAGTCCAAAAAATGGAACAATCGGAATAAAGATATTCTCGGTAAGTGGACCTTCGTACAACTACTCAACACTCGTAAGGCTGATTAGGTCAAAATCACCGATTTAGCTCAAACTTTGTCTACGGGGGTTACTCGAGGCGCTGATCACGAATCTGACATTTGTTTTTAAATTTGGGTCGATTCTGGTGGTATCTCTGGTGGTTGCGATCTAGAATCAAATTCGCCAGTGCATAGTTTTCAAGGTTTTTTGCCTTTTTTGGGCCATACATTTGCACTTAGCAAAAACAAATCATACCGTTGTAATCGTCATTCGATGCTCTACAAAACAATATGGGTCTCGTTGTGAATCTTCGGAGCACGCTGAGCAACCTCCCTAGTCAGAATTGTTCACAACTTACATGATAACCAGCATAGAATCGACGCAAGACCAGCACGCTGCACCCCCAACCCACATAGCACCAATTTAATAGTTATGTGGCCGACCTAGTTCGCATGCGACAAACGCATGGTCGCGATTTTGAGATTTGCTCCATGAATGTGTTGTCATTTTCGGTATTGTCAGCCTCAACAAATATCCTGGAATTTAAACATGTTGTGGGACATCAATTTGAATCCGCAAACATTAAATTCTATCCGCAAAACTCACCCTTTCCTCCTCATTTCCTCGCGCTTCTGCAGTTTTATCATGGGATACGGCAGGGCAGCGTTGGGCTTCGCTTGGGGTCTTGGCTCGGTGGATTCTTTCGATTTCGTTTTCCCTACTAGGAATTCTTGATATCTATTCTTCACGAATCGTGCGTCAACTTTCTTTCCTGAACAAAATAGATGAATTTCTCCCTTACATAGTCTGCTCAAAAAGAAATTCAATGTTCAATTAGCCAGAGCTGGGATAGTTCGGTGTAGCCTTGATGCGTCTTGATCGTAGGTTTCGTAGTATTGCGAGAAGTGCACTAATCACCACAAGGCTAATGGGAACGAAGCCTATTCATAGTCGACAGCAAAGTACTGCACTGTAATGGCCAGAGGTGCATCGGAGACGCAGGGAACGGGACCTTCTGGTAGACGTCGGAGACCAAATTCCACGACATTTTCAACAACAATGAGGGTTTGTCACAGAGGGTCAAGCGTGAAATTCATATTTGGAGCCACCGCGACTTCACCACAAAAGTTCGGCGTTGATCTGCTGCCAAGTAGGTTTGCGTCTTAAATTGCTTCTTGATGGTGCGTAATGAAGGCTCTCATTTCCTTCATCAATTAGTGGTACAAAAATTGTTTTGCTTTGAGATAATTGGCGCTTTATCGTTGTGAAGCTTAAGCTGACGTTTCCAAAGCTGGAGTTCTTCCTTATTCTGATGCATAGTGGACGTTTTTTATTGCATTTCTGTTGTGTAGTTGACCAGCAATTATCTCCCGCCGCATAGGTCATATAGGGTAGGCACGCGGGAACCTGGCCGCATAAAAGGGCCGCCGGGGCCCCTAGGTAGTCTTCAGTCGTTCTGCTGTGGTGCCCGTGCTGGTTGCTGTCTGGTGTGCGCCGTGCAAGCTCGTCCTCGTAAGGACCGAAGTTCCGAGAACTTCGTGTCCCTTTTGCGAACGAATCGATTGGTGGTTAATTATTATTGTAAATAAAGTATTGTTTTACGGAAGGAAAAGGAGCGGGTTTCCAAGGAAGGGGGACACAACAGTGGCGCGCTGGAAGGTGCGACAAGGTGTTGAACCCGTGGTGGGTGGCTACGCCGTAGCTGTTGGTGGCAGTTCTTCTAGTGGTGTCTTATTCCATGGATGCTGGTGATGGCAATGTTTAGTGGAGGAGCGTTTTTGATTGCCATTGTTGGTCAAATGGCGGGCGTGAGAGGTCCATCGTCGGTAACTGAAGAGTCTTCAGTTCCAAATGTGATGTCAGCCCTGAGCCAGAGGATTGATAGGTTCATCTTCGACCCCGAGGTTGAAATGGGATTTAGCAAGTGGTACACTAGGCATAAAGAAGTGCTAGTTGAGGATGCAAAGCACCTGCCAGAGAGTGCTAGGGTCAGGCTGTTGTGCGAGAAGTTAGACTCGACTTCGTTTGAAAAGTATCAGAGGCACGTGCTGCCGAAAGAGGTGTCGAAAATCGGTTTCGATGAAACCGTTTCCACTCTCAAGCAGCTATTCGACCTAAAGTCCTCAGAGTTCACGACGAAGTACCAATGCCTGAAGTTGGAGAAGAGTGACTCCGAAGACTACCTTACTTACATGGGTAGGGTAAACGAGTTGTGTGAGAAGGCGAAGATCCATGAATTGGACGCAGATGGGATCAAGTGTTTACTATGGATCTTCGGCCTGAAATCTCAGAGGGAAGCTGAGATAAGACAACGGCTCATTGCAGTGCTGGACAGGGAATACCAGGAAGGTAGGAAGATGTCACTCCAGCAGCTGCACAAAGAGTGTGAAAAGTTCTTGAGTCTAAAGCGCGATAGTGACACCATCGCTGGTAATGTAAGAGTTGTAGAGGAGGCTCGTAAGATTGGGAAGGAAGTTGTATGCTGGAACTGCGAGCAAAACCACTATGCTAGGCTGTGCAAGGCTAAGCCTTGGTTTTGTAAGAAGTGCAAAAGGACGGGCCACAAGGAAAAATACTGCGAATCAGCGGTTCATGGGTCTGATGGTCACAAGAAGGCTGCAGACAAAAGAGGGAACGGTAGAGAGAGAAGTGGAAAGGCTAAGGCTAGCAGCAGAAGACATGTTCGTGTGATAAGGATTGCGAATGCCGCTGTCGATGTGAACTCCACTCGCATGTATGTGGAAGCGGTAGTGAACAACCACAGGGTAGAGTTCTTGTTGGACACTGGGTCAGATATCACACTGTTGAACGATAAGATTTGGAGACAGATGGGGGCTCCAAAGCTTGAGAGAACCAATGTCGTTGTGAAGAATGCCAGTGGTAGTGAAATGAAGATTCATGGAAAGCTGCGCTGCGAATTTGAGATGAAAGGCCAGGACTGAACAGGGCGCTACAGTCCTTCGATTATCCGTTGCCAGTGCCGGAGGATATATTTGCATCTTTGAATGGTGGAACGGTGTTCTCACAGATAGATTTGTCGGATGCTTATTTGCAAATCGAATTAACTGAAGAGGCGAAGAAGAAGGTCGTGATCAATACGCACAGAGGACTGTTCCAATATAATCGGTTGCCGTTCGGAATTAAGACCGCGCCTGGTATTTTCCAGCAGATCATGAATAAGATGGTGTCAAAACACAGGGAGATGGATGAAGGGAGACTCCAAGTTGATCGCATATTACAACCGACGGGAAACATTGTCGGTTGTGGGTAACTGTATCATGACTGGAGAAAGAGTTGTGATACCACAAGAACTGCGAACGAAGGTTCTGAAAGAACTTCATGTAGCCCATCCAGGAATTGTTAGGATGAAGAAGTTGGCTCGAAGTTACGTCTACTGGCCAAGCATTGATAAGGATTGTGAGGACGTGGTAAAAAGGTGCACTAGGTGCCAAGAAAGTTACATGGTTGTAGTAGATGCGCTGAGTAAATGGCCGGAGATGGTTGAGATGGGAACCATATCGGCAGGAGAGACAGTCAAGGTTTTGAAGAGCTCCGGCAGAAGTGTTTCTGGGGAGGAAAATCAGGACACGACTTAGCCTGCTAATGCCAAGGATCTCGGAAGAAGAGGATCCTTTGTCAAAGGAAAGACATGCTAAGATGGAGCAACAGTTCAACAGGAGGCACGGAACTGTGCCCAGAAGCTTTGAGAAGGGTGCAGCAGTGTTTGTGCAGCAGTGGAAAGCACCCCACTTTGTTTGGAAGAAAGGCGTAGTAAAACGGCGTGCAGGAGCCGTGAATTATGAAGTTGAAGTCGATGGGAAAGTGATTCGGAAGCATGCCAATCAGATGCGCCCGAGAATGGAAGTAGATTCCGGATTGAACACGCTTTTGGGTGTTCTTCAATTACAGGATTATTGGCACCCGACTACTGGAACTACTAGTCAACGAAACCTAAGCGACGTCTCAACCTCGTCAATGCGTCCATCTCACTCGACTCAACCCTCACCTCCTCCATTGCGACGATCGTCCAGGGTCAGAAGGCCAGTACAGCGATATGGAATTTCTAATGCTTAGTTGTGTTGTTGAGTTATTTGTTTTTTTTGTCATTTCTTATAGTAGGACAAATATGGCCTAACTTAATTATTTTCCTACTAGGGGAGGTGTTGTGTAGTTGACCAGCAATTATCTGGTGTCGCTTATCCTTACTTGGTCCATTGGGAACAAGTTCCGAGAACTTCGTGTCCCTTTTGCGAACGAATCGATTGGTGGTTAATTATTATTGTAAATAAAGTATTGTTTTACTCCTGTGTGAGTGCTGAGCTCCTGAAGGAAGGAAAAGGAGCGGGTCGAAGGCAAGAGGCCCAAGTGGTGGATTGTGTCCAAGGAAGGGGGACACAACAATTTCAATATGGGAAAAATCTTTTCTAGGCACTGGTGTCGCTTATCCTTACTTGGTCTATTGGGAACAGAGCACATTCGTATGACCATATTAGAGACTGTATAATATTGCCAGGGCGCGCCTGGTACGGTGGTTGGAGGAGCCACTGTCACCCGCAAGGTCGAGCGATCGATCCCCGATACCAGACTTGTCTGGGAAGATAAAGACATGAAATTGGTACAGCGACATATTCCCGCATGCCATTGTATAGGCTGCGCACTCAAGTCTCTCTACGATTTGAATGGAACATGAATGTGGTGGCATATCCTTAGCGGACTGGTCAACGCCGACACCTTTACTACTACCTTACTAACTTGAGACATGATGCACTCATTCACCTCCTTCTAATTACATCCTTTCTGTCCAATCAAATTTCACCTGACTACCCGGAGCCCGCCCGGGATGGTGCCTGGGTTGCGGTAGATGAGATGACATCCTCACTCTACTTCTCACCATTTCTCTAGATCTAACGTTAACTTCGCCACACCGGTCCAACACAGCACAAATTTCATTGATGGAAAGCACTATTCACTTTGGACATCCACAGCTAGACCTAGAACTGAGAACTTCGGAAATTATAACGAACACGCCTGATCCAGTGTTTTCCTTTTTCAGTTAACAACGAGCACAAATCTGCTCTTCTATGTTCCTGTTCCATATTTTCTGTTACCGTGTGGCACATGGGAATGGCTCCATGCTCTAAGCGGTTCGTCACCAGTGGTTTTCTTTTTTGACTTGCGTGCTGTTGGTAATACAAGTTTCTTCCACACGTTGTTTAGTAGCATTGTAAACAAACAAACAGATAAGTAACTAAACAAGATATTTCATCACTAGCAGTTGTTATGTTCTCGGTTAAATGCAGAAGAGCCAGAGATTTAATATACTTTAGTTGCTCTAATTTGTCTAGAAAACTTTCTTCTCATGATTTAGTCTCAGCGAGGTTTCTTTTTCAAGAATCAACTGACAATGAGATTATTGAAGGAGCTGCAGGAGTGGCTCTTGTGATAAGTGATCAATATCCACACTCCATCTCGTAGTTTTGATAAAACTGTGGGGCACTATTTAAGATGTTGTACCCCACCGATATGTTGAGCTGTAATCGCCAAAAGCCTTGCGAAATAGTGCGCAGCGGGAGGAGACACAGGCTGTGACTCTACTCAAGACAAACACTATTTAATGTGAGAAAGCTCAACATAGCGGTGGGGTACAACATCTCAAATAGTACCAACTGTGGCTTCGAAGTGGTGGGCCACATTTTCGGAATACATCAGTCGGCAGGTTGCTAAGAAGTACTGTCGCAGCACTTGGGTAGCGAGGGATGGAAACCGACCCGTTTCTTACGCCACCATCGGCACTCAACAAATTTCCGCAAGAGGATGGTGCTGTGGTCATCCACACCAGGGTACTAGCTTATGTGTGCTTCGTGGGTTTTACACAGGTGAAACCCCACTGCAGTCACCATGGCGGGTAACTCTTTGGGTAAGGTACGCAGGCATTTCTGTACAGGTGAGTGATCTTCGTAGACAAGCCAACAATAGTTGGTCTCTGACTCTAGTATCGTATTACTTTTGTGCTGCACTCCCGAAGTCTTGCTCTTTGAAGCCACCATAAAAAGATAGAGGGGTCGGCGGTCCATTCAGAATTGTGGAGGCGTGGTGAACGCGTATTTGGCCTATACAATGACTCTTGGGAACCAGCCGCCATACAAAGTGAATGTCTTTACTTTTCCAGGTGAGTCTCGTACCAAATTATCCGACCACGGGAATGCTTCATTAGCCTTCACGGGAATCGGTCGCTTGACCGTGCGGTGAAAGTAGCGCCTCTTACCACTGGACCACACGCGCCCAACCCCATGTAATTACAGTGAAACAGGGTTAGGATGTAGTGTATCGAATTCATGTTCGACACTTCGAGCCTCGACGAAAAAGGTTTTACCCAACACCACGGATATCCTGCACCGAGCTGTTTACCCAAGCTGAAACGACGTGCTTACCTACAGTGGCCATGGTTACCTACGTCAGCTTGCAGAACGAGATGAAACAGAATGAAATCGACTTCAACTTGTGAAATATTGTTTGAAAACATCCACTCAGTATCACGCTATCATCGTGTATCAGGTCACTTCCCCCTTGGTGGTGATATCAACCATCGTTCTCATTGAGGACAAAGCTTCTGTTTGAGGAACCTGCCCCACTTCAGAAGGCTGTGAAATAAATCGAGGCCACCCTCGTTCATCCTTACCCCTTGCAACATCGTCCACGATAGCGACAAAATTTTTCAAAATTATCTTTCTTCATTAACGTTGCTACGGAATTGAACTGATTAAGCGGATTGATAGCAAAGATCACGATGAATGTTGTACAGCAGCGAACCACGACGAACAAGATTCACCTTCTGATCCCTATAGCACACGAAAAGTACAAGCAAGTATGTAGGGCAACATGGGAAGTAAAAATGAGGAATCAAGGAGATCCCTCATTTTCAAGCTAAAATACATTGTATGGGGAAAAGCTCTGTATCCTTTTCGGAACAAGATCCTCCTCGTCGTACCATACCAAAGAAGTTGAAATTTTTTAACAGCCGAGACTTTCACTCTTCTTCGATTTAATGGAGCCAAATTCGGATAGCGAGTGTGTGTAATCAGCTACGCAAATGAATAGCTCTTCTATCAATTTGTGGTCTCCTGAGAAAAGGCATTTCGGAATTAACATTCTTGCATTTTCTTCAAATCGGTGTCAATCTATGGCATATATTCGTCTACTCTTCCAGTATCCACGATTCTGAAAAATAATAAAAAACGTCACCTATTATAGGCAACGTCTCGGTAAAATTGATGTCTCTTATAAGACCATACATATTGCAATTTATTCACATTCCTAATTGAGTTGTAGTAATAAAATTTGTCGATACAACCATACAACGAACACAACTAACTGAGAAATAAACCGGAGAAATAGAGGTGACCCAGTTACTGTGAATTAGCAAATGCAATTAGATAAACGAAATCATAGAAAGAAAGGAAGTGGAGTGAAAAACTCTAAAGAAACTGTGCAAGAGAATACCCGATGAATAATGAACAGCAAAGATTGGCACATTATTGCTGAGCCATATTGTGTCTCTATGGCATGAGAATGAACTGGCGATGTCGGCCCGTCTTAGTCTTGATCCATATTCTCCTGGTTTTCTGGCGTCCGCCTCTCGGTCTTCACCTTAGCGATGTGGTTGGCTAAGAGGAACTCGAATTTCATGCTATCGAATTCAGGGTGCGTCCTGAAATGATGGATTGCGGTACGGTTACACTAATCTGAACAAGGGAGAGTATTTCATTGGTAAAAAATAAAGGTAAAGGCGCCGACAGTTCCCTAAGGCATTCGTGATCCGTTCAGAATCGTAGAGCCATGAAGAACGCGTATTTGGCCCTAACGATGACTTCCAGGAGCCAGCGGCTACACCGAGTCAATGTCTTTACTTTTGCGGACAAGTGTGGTTCCAACTAACTGGACACCGGAGGATTGGAAGGCTTGGATAGCCAGAGTGTCGATCGCTCGTCCAAGCGGTTGTCAGTAGCACCTCATACCGCTGTACCACGCACTCCTGGTGATCAACTACAATGTGTGAAAAGTCAGCGCTAAGGCTTTACCTCATGTGGCAGCGAATTCCTCGAAGGCTGAACCCTCGATATCCACACAATCGGCACACGTAGGCCTGGACGTCGCTGTGCATCGTTCGCACATGCACCGACAACTGCGACAAAGAACCCGGCTCGAAGTCACAATGATTGCAGCGTGTTTTCACCTTAAATTTCTTAATATTACAAGTTTTTCAGTGAAAGCTATGTGGCTCATCCCAGTGTGGTCACCTTTTTTGGCGGCTCTTTGTTGTCCTCCTCTCGTTCAACAAGTTTGCAGTAGTACTGGCGATGAGCTTTTAGGGTTTCGTCAGCAGAGAACGAAATTCCACAAGCACAGAGGAACGGCTTCTCGACGTCGGACAGTGTAGCCTGAAATGGCACGTTCTGAAACCGGCTACCTCAATCTAAACACTTCTCATGCTGGACAATTCTCCGAACCTATTTTCTTTTTGGAAAGCGATTGCAGCTTTGTTGTGGTCCAATACCCATGTGAGTTCTTTCACGGCCAGTTTTCAATCGCTAGCTTCTGCTGGGTCCATTCTAATTCCTGCTTCCCTAAGAGCGCGCCATACATTCGCCTTCCGATCGAGATTTTAGCTAGAGGTGTTCAGAGATTAGAGATATGACAGCGAAATAGTCAAGTGAAGGAACCATGGTTCGTTGTTTGATTTTGAAGGGAAATGCAGAGCCGTGGTTGTAGGCGTTGATCAGCTTTCGAGAATGCGCCACGCATTCGTTCCCATGCACAATCGCAGAGGCTTGTGAACTTGTATTTGGTCCAAACAATGATTTGGGGGGACAACTACTCTACAAGTCGATGTGCTTGCCTTTCCAAACAATCTGGTTCCAATTTACACACCCCAGGGATTTTTGACAGGTTTATCCTCAGCGAGGATCGACGTGAAGGGTGAAAGCAACGCTCTTTACCATTGCACCACGCATGGCTTTGAGTATGGTAAAGGTTAAGATTAAAGTTAAGGTGTCGGCGCTAATCAGTCCCCTGAAGCAGCTGCATTCGTACTCCATTCAAATCGTAGAGGCATGGTGAATGCGTTTCTGGCCTATACAGGGTGCACCAGCTAAATCCGGACAAGCGCGACACTATTTTTCAAACAACCCTACAAACACAAAATACGATCCGAATCCAGAATCCTTTTGCGTATTAATAGAGGGGTACCTTAAGATTACAATTTCTCAATGTAGCCTCCAGCAGCAATAATCGCCTCCATCCTTGACTTGAAGCGCTCGCAAGCCCTGTTCAAAAAACCTCGGTCCAAATTTGCGAATGCTGCTTTAATGGCGGTTCGCAGAGATGTGAGGTTAGAGTGCATCGTCTCATTAGCAACGCTTTCAACACCTCCAAACGTAGTAATCCATGAGGTTGAAATCTAGGCTCTTCGGGAGCCAGAACACGGGGTCAAAACATGTCCATGTTATCGGACAGCCAGTTTTTAACTAAGTGGCTCGCTGTGAGCTGCTACGCCGTCTTGTTGGAAGACAAATGGCCCTCCTGAAGATACAGCCACTATCCTTGGCTCTACTACAGTCATTCAACTTTGGCTAATTCCAACACTGTCACCAAGTTCCTCAGCGATTGTCCCGGGTCCTCCAAGATCAGCTCCTGAGCCCGTTCCGCACCTTCTGAGGTTCTTGAAACACGTCCTAGTGAAATGGTTCTCCTCGCCAGAATTGAAGAACCCTCTTTGGAAGTCATGTACCTTGCCACAGGATCGTAAACCGTCGATCTCGAGTATCCGAAGAGTCGAATGATTCCCGCCGTTGTGCGTCCAGCGCGAACGCCTTCAATGATTGCGGCTCTTCTGTTGTACTCCGCACTAGTGGGAGGCATTTAGACAGTTGTGAGGGTATCACTAAAAACTAAAGGATTTCTTCTTACACTATACCAATCATGACCTTTGACTGAGTCATGGTATGGCGGGAGATTTGAATTGGAATTTGTCCGGATTTAGATGGCGCACCCTGTACAATGACATGGAGCCAGCCGCTATACCAAGTCAGTGTCTTCACCTTGCCAGACAAGTCCGGTACCCATTTGCCGCTTGATGCTTAATGAGGCCGTCGAGCAGCCGATAATCGTTGATGGTGCATACGACCAGGAAATTCTCAATATTGATACTCTGGCCAGTTTCTTTGAATTAGACCATTGTTGAATCAATCGATCGGAGTACCGCAGAGGCATGGAAGGCTTGGTGAGTCCGGACCGGGCTCGTTTGCTCGACCGTGCGGGTATCAGTGGCGTCTTATCACTGCACCACGCGGGTACCTCAGTGAGGTAAAAAGTTTATAAGGGTGCGATTCCAATTCTTAACTCAGCGGTGAGCTCTAGAGGGACAGGACGACTCACCCGGACAGCAGTCGTGGGAGTCGTCGATCCCGAACTGCACGAGTCTCGTCGTCTCTTAGACAGGTCCAATGGAGTCGAGATTGGACGCTCAATGGTACGCTTCAGTCCGGCAACACCCCTGAACAGTCCACCTTTGAAAATTCTTTTCAAAACTTGCTGCAAAAAAAAACAATGAAATGAACCAAAAGTTGAACACTGAGAAAGCCTACCTCATTTCAATAGGTACAATGGGAATGGTGACGGCAAGATCACCGACAGCAAACTGAATCTTTGACGGAGTACGAACGACTCCGAGTAGGCCACGGTGAACCATCAGTGGATCGGTGAGCGGTACCGCAAGTTGAGGCATACCGTTCTGACCGGCAGCCGGGCGACCGATCGCCACGGGTACAATCGTTTGGGGAGGACCGAGGAGCTGGAAGAGGAAGCAATTTTGAGAAGAACGAACATTACTAGAAGAAATCTCAGCGATCCGACTATTGTTGAAGAGAATGAGAAGCTCATTTATACCTGTACCATCTCATGTTGATGCTCGTGATAGGCGATCGGCACAAGAATCACGTTTTGGGGCTGGGCGATAGCAACTGGCTCGTGATTTATACTTGGCACCAAAGTTGGAGGCAAGCCGATGGCCACTAAAAAGATAATATGGTATCCTTATAGAAATGTTCTCCGCTTTCAACACTGAGATGAAAGTTATGGATTGCCATCAAAATAAAGCTTCAAAACAGCTTCTTGTTTATCGTTTTTCATATCTAAGTATTCGATCGGAAGCGTGCCCCCTTAGAGGACGCAGTAACATCGGCGGCCGCCAGTCACAGGCATTGAAGCTGAGCCGAGCCGAGGAGATGGCAGATAAGCACGAGATGCAGCCGATAGATATGAGCACAGCACAAGACGCTAATACACACACATTCGAACACTGAGATCCGTTGTCTGATTCTGATAAAAAAGAGCAGCGAAGAAGGTCAGCAATGAACAGCAGCAGCTTTAAAAGGTAAAGGTAAAGGTATCGGCATAGTTCCCTGGAGATGCGCCGCAGCATTCGTATTTCATTCAGAATCGTAGAGGCATGCTGAATGTGTCTTTGGCCTACACAATGACTTACAGGACCCAACCGCTATACCAAATCGGTGCTTCACCTTCCCAGGTCTTGTACTGTTTAATGTAACTCTTGTACTCTTTCTTTATCAGAATCAAGCATGGGGGGGGGTTGGTTACCCCGAGCGAGGATAGATCGTGCTTGTGTCAGTAGCTTCTTTTACCACTGCACCACGGTCGCCCGTAACTGCAGCTTGACCACACTATAATTGTTGGAAAAGAAAATGCTGTTTGCAACAAGTTCATCATGCCCACTTTCTGACAAGGTAAACGGGGAGGTAACGGTGTTTAGAGCTAAGGTTTTTAAGGTTTACTTACCCAAGTTCTTATTAGAGATGTATTCTCGATTATTTGAACGTATAACTACATAACAATGAAATTTTCACGGTTAGGGAAGACGTTCGATCCTCCAGGTACGTCTCAAATGAGCGTCACCATTTACTAGGGCGCTCCTTACTGAGGCATTCCGAAAGTAAACTTCTCTTTGCGAGTATCCGTCAAAGGATAGGAACGAAACGGATATTAGGTCTTCTGTTTTCTTTTTGTTTGTTTTAAATTTTTCCTGAAGATCTATGCGGCGTTTCTCCCTTTATCAAGGAGGAGGATTCACAAGTGCCCACGGATGCTGCTCGAGAACTTTCTGGGCCACCGACTGTATCAACTACAGGTTTCACACTTCTAGCTGCCAACATCTCGTCAACATGTCCCTGATCTTTGATCGCCAATCGATCGCTTTGGCTTTTCCTTTTTATTGTTACTTTGCTTTATTTCCTTCCTATTTCAAACCATTTCAATTCTGTTCTATTTTTACTTTTCTATTTCATTTTCTAGTTTGCTTGTTTTTCCGTAGAACTGAGTGCCCACGTCTCAATGACGTAGACTATTATAAAGAAAGTTCAGACCAGTCACAGTTGCATTCCTAAAAGTCCGTGCCGAAAGCCTTCAGATCATACAATTTCGCCATATACAACGGCTTGAGGGCCAGCCGCTAAACCAGGTCAGTGTCTTTACTTTACGAGGCAAGACTGGTGCCAATTCACAATACCCCGGAAGGATGGAAGGCTTCATTAGTCTGGACCAGGATCGTATGCTAGCGCGTGCGTGTATCAGTAGCGCCTATTACCACTGTAATGCGCCCGGTTATGATACATGGTTATAATTGGTTATATAGTTAGCTAATTTTGGATGAATCTGGGATGAATGGAACTTAGATTTCAAAAAGTGCGCTGCTTGAATTTACCTGCGCTTAACTTATGCATAGATGTATGAGCTGCGAAACTCACCTCTTTGATTGCCTTTGCAGTAGAACTTTTGGTGGGCGTTCAGATTGTCGATGTTGTTGAACTTTGCAATGTGGCACTTCGAGCATGGATATCCTAGAAATTCGTTTTGGCTCAGGAAACAAAGCAATTTTAAAAGTTGAAAATAATTTCTCTAGGAATGTAAACGTAATGTATGTTGCAGATTGGGGAGAAGGAAGAAGTCAGAGGCTCTAAGTGAAATCCGGCATTATACTTTCACTGTTTTTTGCAGGTTACTGTCGTGAATGGTGGAAGTATTGAAGATGATGTTCAGATAGCGCTACGTTCTTCAGAAGGGATTCAAACCCACGTGTCAGGCCTATCTAGAATACCTTGGTGTTATTGATGGGAACATCACCAAACGGGTCCGAATAGGAGATTTTCCAAGAACAAAAACAATAGATTGCAAGACGGCTCTCAAACTACACGCTGATGAATCGAATTGACCTACAAGTTTTAGAATAAACCATCAATACAAAATGAAAGGTAACCAAAATCCGTTTCAATGGTATCCGCCGAAGAAAAAGAGAAGGGAAGAAAAGATAAGGAGAAAGAGGAAAAAACTATGAGAAAACTCACGTTTCTCGGTGGTATCCTCTGAAGCTGTGGAAGGTTGTTGC
This sequence comes from Nippostrongylus brasiliensis, assembly GCA_030553155.1. Lineage (NCBI taxonomy): Eukaryota > Metazoa > Nematoda > Chromadorea > Rhabditida > Heligmosomidae > Nippostrongylus > Nippostrongylus brasiliensis. The sequence goes on from CP130732.1 coordinate 27,629,293, forward strand.
TGAGGAAGGAAAATCGCGGCGAGATCATCGTTATAGTGAACGTCTCGGGTGATCAGTATTTGAATGAGTGATTCTGAAATTCAATTCTAACAATAAGATTATTGCTATAGTTGTGAACCACAGTGGCCCGCGCAGTGACAAAAAGGCGCGTCTGACAGCCCTACGATCGAGCGATTGATCCCCGCTCGGGCTAACCAACTCCTCATCCCTTCGGAGTCAGCCAGATTGGCACCAGACTTTCCTGGGAAGGTGAACACTTTGACTTGATATAGCTGCACCCGCAAGTGATTGGATGGGCCAATTCATCATGCCTCTACGACTCTGAATGGAACACGAATGTGGCGGTGCATACCTTGGGGACTGGTCAACGCCTACACCTTCATATTTTTACCTTTAACCTTTAGAATCAGCTGACTACTGCATCGCTGCTCGGACATCTAAGGAGTACGGAAGCGAGTGTTGACAACGAATAGTGAGACCAGCAAACAAATAAAACCGAGCACTCGTAATCAGTGCATGACTCGAACTGAACCGTAGTACTTGTCAGTAAAATGAAATACCTGCATATCTGTAGATCTAAATTTAAAAAGGCAGAAAATGCGTAAGACAGGTAAAAGACCACGCCAAGACTTCATTAAGAGAGAACGTGGAAAATGCTACTCATTTGTTAAAAATCGAGCTTGAAAATCATTATGCACCATTTTAAAGACTGAATGTATGGCCATCGATTTTTCACTCTTGTGTGCTCGCTGCTGGCACATTTGCAATGATTAAACTTAGAAGTACGAAGGGAAATGCGTAGTAGCCAGGATCTATCGCTCGACTGCGCGGGTGACAGCAGTCGCTCTTGTAACTCACCATACGGAAGCTAGTAAGATTAACTGTAAGTTAAGAATATAAGAATGGGAAATATGAGTTAACGCCGAACTATTTAATCTTTTTTACCTATTTTGGAAAACTAGGGTCACTTTAGTATATGTATTGTTAACTATGCGTTATAGTAAAAGTCAGAGACGAAGTTTAAGCCAAAGTCTAAATATTTCTATATCAAATGATAATATCTATATCAATTATTTTTTATCTTTCCAGGGCCATTCGTTACTTCGTCACCTCACTCAACTTTCTTTTTTACTTTCCGTGGTACAGACAACTTCTAATTCAGCAAAAAAAATACGGGGATCGGTCGATCAGACTACTAAGACGCGCCATGCAATCGTGTTCCATTCAGAATCGTAGAAATATGGTGAATGTGTGTATGGCCTATGAAATGGCATGCGGAGGCCATGACTTGCGCTGTAAAGAAAACAATGTCGTCACCTTCCCAGACAAGTCTGATACCGGTTTAACCGACACCGCAGGGATGGAATGCTTGGTTAGCCAAGCGGGGATGCCAGTAGCGGCTCTTACCGCTGTAGCTAGCGCTCCATTCGAAGAGCATCACATAAACAATGTTTTTGAATTGTAGAGAACATTCACTTCACCTGATCATACGAACTACGAAAGCTAAGACCCTTTTTTCAATATTTAAAGTAGTGGAAACATTAGTTGGTTGGTTGAAAGACTGTTACAGCTTGTTCTTCTGCTTTACATCATATGTCCTTCCTCCACTTCTATTTTTTATCAGTTAGCTGTTACGTGTCACAATGAATCAATGAAGGTTCCACTCAGGAAATGAGTCAACCAACATAGGACTTTAGGACTTCTTATTACGTGTGAGATTATCCGAATTTCTATTTTTGTGTCATCGACTACACTGATATGTATCTGGAGTGTGAACAAAAACTTTGACCTATCATAATGGGTAATGTATGTACACGATCGTGTCTTATCATTCAACTGAAACTGCCCGCGTTTACCTTGGATTTGTTCCGCTGCTAAAAATATCAGCCGTGTAGTGTAGCTACTATATGCACGCAGCAGGTATTGCGTCTTCACCCAGCATCCCTCCATGACTTTCACTGATAATGGTGCTCCGATAAGCCCATTATCAATGCATTATCGCTGCTATCAAACGCAAATCAACCACCCCACAAACGAATCGTTCACTCTCAAAACTATTCTCAGCGATCGATTGAAAGTATTGTTAACTAGCAAATGGCTGTGAACATAGAGCCAATCAAAAAGCACGATCTCACAAGCGTAAATAGCAGAAAAGAAGTAAAAAGGAAACATTTGGCGCATCGGGCAGAGTAGGATGGGTGAGAAGAATTTGCTCAAAAACTGACCGACGTGAAAAATGATGCAATTCGCTTCGAGAGGCTTCGGGCACGGTTTAATCCTTTTTATCAGCGGGTCGATGGAGTCGACGTCAAAGTAGTGTTTGTTGCCGGACTGGTCGATCAGCTGAAAGAAAGCTGTTTTACAGGACACCATAGGACAAAAAGAAATTTTTCGCACTTCAGGAGTACCTCTTTACAACTTACATCACTTGTTACTTAATTGAAATACTTCAATTCCTACAACAGTTGCAAAGTATCTCAGTTTCTGGGCAACCCGCGCAATTTCGCTATATGTAGCTCCAGTCATCAATTTTGCGGTCGCTTTTCGTCTATCTACGATGACTCAAGCATCGAGGACCGCTGAATTGTGACCAAACCCACACGATTTTGTTTAATTTGATTTTGAATTATTTCTTTAATCTTAATTTAATTTAATTTTCTGTAGTTTCATTCTTTTATTTCGTTTAGATATTGTCTTAGGGAGTATTTCAAAGAACAGGAAATCTGAATGTGATGAAAGGGGCAGTTCTAGGCAGTTTAACAATTGGAAGTGCTCTTCAAAACCACAGTCTCCTTGGCATTCTTTTCTGCTTTCTTAATTCTCATAGGAAGACCTCGTTAACTCCATCTCGCCCCGTAAACTCTCTCCAGGTAGCAGTCGTTCCCCAGAGATTACCGCGTTCTGAATGATGACATTTTACCTAGATATTTGTTGATCTATATTTCACCTCCCATCTATCACTCCGTACGACTTTTTCCAGGAGAAGAATGTGAAACAGAACAGTTCCGTTCATCTCCGTTTTCCATACCCTTCTTTCTAAGTCAAAAAGGTGAAACGGAATAATTTCGTTCATCTCCATTATCCATACATTTCCTTCTGGGGCGTAAAAGGTGACAATCATCCACGAGACAACATCAAAACAAATAAATAGGACGAAAGCAATCAGCAATGTGACTTCGTTTAGAAGAGAAGTTCGCCGATTCTGAATTATGCTTAGATGTTCCAAATTACCCACCGTAATGGAGTTCTCGGCCTCGCTGTTCGATGCACGAAGTTCCTTGACCGGAAACGGTCCCCTCGTCTCACCGGACATCAACTCGATGCCCGAGGGCGCCTCCTCGTCCTCCACCTCGAACTTGACGTTGTTGATGAACATCGGCGTCTCGCTGGCCGACGAAGTTCCAGGCGGCGAGCGTCGTCCATTAGACACACTACCCATGGCGGAATCCGACGATACGGTAGCGGATTGGCGTACGGTACTGGTGGCGATTTGTTGCTGCTGCTGCTGGAGCTGCTGAAGCTGCTCGTCGTCGTCCACTCGTGCAGGTCGCAGCTGTTTGCGCCGTGATCCACACTCCATATCACTAACACACCTGAGCGAACTTATCTTATCGGCAGTCTCATCACAGAAATAGTTCGTGGCCAAAGGAGGCGGCAAGCGAGAAAGTCACCGTGTGGCTATATCTGTGCTGGAGTGCCGAGAGAAAACACCGACGTACCGCCGAGATAAACGACGTGATGTTATTGCAGTCAGATAAGAGAGTCAATTCGAAACTGCCGATAGATACAACGCCCTCAAAATTCATTCAAGTGTACAATTTGCGCAAATTACCTAGGCAAACATTTACAGATGATGAATATGTAGTACGTCTTGACCTGATACCTATCATCTTCAATTTGTAAAGTTGTGTTTCAGCGCCACTATGCACAAATTTTGCAAAAAAATTTGGGAGTCAAACGTTCTCAACCAGATGAAAAATTATCGAAAACGTGCAACTGTAGAGTTGGGGACCATGAAAAGACCTATTAGAGCCAGTGGTCTAGGTGAGGTTACTTCAATTCATAATAGTTTGAATTGTTTTCATTGGAAAATTTGAGCCAGGTAGTGATAAAATGATTAGTGTGGGTATGGGTCAAGATGAGAATATGCACAATCGCTTTACATTTTTAAACATATTAACATAGCTGTAAGTACTACTACGCAATCTTGTAAGTGAAAGGCAATGGAAATCCTTCTTCATAAAATTGTTTCCGAGCCCAACGCCTGGCTGGGGAGTTTACTCTATTTCACATTGTATAAAAGTAAACAGTTGATGCCTAGTAGTCCTCATACTGTCAGAAGAACTGCGAGAAAAAAACCACGAGAAAAAGTGCGAGATTGCCGTAAGTACATTTTTGTTTTTTTATGATTTCTTTGACGATGCCTTTTTTCGTTTCTTTTCGAAGCATCATTACCCTTAGAAACAGAATAGGATTCATATGCTCTTCAATTTTGGTTGCCACCTTTCCAGTTCCATGATGTTCTGGGTGTAACTCGGAGGATGTGGATGAAGGCCTGATATCACCAATTCTCAACCAGGTGAAAAATTATCAGAAACGGTCCGATCATATTTTTACAGTTGTGTTTCAGCACCACTTTTCACAAATTTTACGGTAAAAATTTGGCAGTCAAACTTTCCTACCAGGTGGAAAATTATCAAAAAAACTGCGGTTGTGGGCTTAGGAGCATGAATGGGCGTGATGGGTGCAATCGTTTAGGTAGGGTTATTTCCATTATTCTTTACTATTCTTTCATTATTCTGCAACAAAAAATCATAATATATAAATCGTTGTTCATTTGTATAGCGCTCCAAATTGTTTCGATTCGGGAGTCCCAAATAACCCCATACTATGAAAATAAAGGAACTAGAGTTTGTAGTGTCCGTTGCAGCTTTGTCGAGAAATTCCATATTAGATTAGATTATTTCTAGATTGTATGGTGCTTATGAGGAAGTATGCTTTCATGGTTATGAATAAAGATCGCCAAGGCGAGTGGGAGTCCGACATGAAGGCCTACAACGAGATAGCAATACGGCAATAGATTCTATGTGAGAAACGGCTAGAAGAATGGGTTAATCTTGAATTCATAAGCTCAGATTAATATAATGTTTCAGAATTATTTGTAGGTCTTCAGTAGTGGGTACCGTAGCAACACATCGCCGAGAAAATGAAAGAGACTTCCGGTACACCGAAACATTTTTCTCGGAAGAAGAACTCCTAAAGAACTCCTATATTGTGAAGGTTTCACTGAAGAAAAACTGCTAAAGCTCCAAATCTATCGATCTATCTTTTCAGGTACGATTCCCTCACCTATCCTAAATCTGTTAAGAAAGGACGTTGTGCTGTAGCAATAGTCTCTACTGACCCCCGCGCGGAACAGCGACCATTGTTCCCCAGTCTGACCAAGCCTTCCATTATTCCTGGGTAAATTGGTGCCGGACTAGTCTGGTAAAGTGTTGGACCCCAACGTTTCCAGTGGCTATCTGTCAGCAGTCGATTAATCCGTCTTATTGTTAGGGGTAGATGAAGTATTAGGTTGGTGCAAAACTTCTAGGACATTTGCGACCTCTTGAATTTGAAAAAGATTTCCCCGGTATTTTCGGCTCCAGTCGAGAAATGCTATAGAGAAGAGAAGACCATTGATATTAACGGTGCCCACTCCAAATGGCTCCTTGCTATTGTCCGGAAATTATAAAATGAACTGTTTTGTGTCTCAAATGTCCGATAACTTTTGCACCAACCTAATAGATGGATTCATAAATTATCCGACCACTTTACTTTTTGCTTTATCCTGAACCGCAAGAAAATTGATTGATTCACAAATGACAGCTAAGTGAATTGTGGAGACGGATTGTTTGTCCTTTTTTACGCGAGTAACGTCAGTAGCCCGTTAGTCTATAGCTTCCGACACGTGACCGATAGGTTAGCAGATTTTTATCCAAATTATGAGAAACGATGCATTCCAGTCTATATATACCATTTTCAGTTTGATTTGGACGTTTTTCAAATCACGTCGGACGTTTTACAAGCCAAAGTAGCTTGAGAAGTGTCCAATTTGGTTTGTAAATCGTCCGACGTGGTTTGAAAAACGTCCAACGTGATTTGAAAAGTGTCCAATCAAAGTGAAAATGGTATACATCAGTGCTCAATTCCATTGTCTCTAAATCTGTGTATTTATTGCGTTTATTTGTTTACTTTTTATTACATCCTTATAGACTAAGCTTACTAGCAACAGTAGGATCAATCGGAAACTAACAAGAACTTGTAGGATTAGAAGAAAAAAACTAGACCGAGAAGACGAGCAGGGACGAACTTAATACGATTAATGAATAAACCATGAGTGAAACAGGGAAGGATCTCAGTTACAGAGCCACCTTTTCTACATAAATTCTAGAGCTTCAAATTCGACTAGATTGAAAAATGCTGAGATTCGTGAGAAGTCGTGAGTATTGTCATTATATTATCTGGTTCTTTATGGGATTGGAACTGCCCTGTCAGTATCCAGTTAATGCGCCGTGATGCTAGAGAGCTTTCTTCTTTATTTGAGGAGAGTTGTTCACCTTTACTGGGTCTTTCATGGATGCTGCGAAGAATTAAAATAACACATTTGATCAACAAATTAAGAGGAAAGTATTTTGCTGTATCTGAAACAGGAGCAGCTTTCTCATTAGCAGTACTAGGAAGTAACAGCTAGGGCCGAGAGTTGCTGTGAAGGGTATAATAATAAATGATAATGTTAGATAAAGTGAGACAATGATAACCAGGAGCAGAGTATAATCACAGCTATTGATTAACTGGCTGACAGTGACGGCGAAGATGTAGACGGCAAAACGACAGGTAGTAGGGTAGGTGGTAGTTGATAAGGTCAGCACCGACGGATGCGCGGCGTAATTCCGATCACTACGTCCCAATTACCACAGTCACACTGATTCGATCAGGGCCGTCATCTCACCACTGCTGATTGCTCGGCTATAGTAATTTCAGAGTTTTTCTCTTAATCAAATATGAATAAAAGGTAAAGGTAAAGGTGTTGGTTAGTCCCTTGAGGACGCGCCGCCTCATTCGTGTTCCATTCGGAACCGTAAAGGCATGGTAAATGCGAATTTGGCTTATACAATGACTTGCGGGGACCAGCCGCTATACCATGTCAGTGTTTTTACCTACCCAGAAAAGTCTGGTTCCAATTTACTCAACCCCGGAAGGATGGAAGGCGCGGTTAGGTTTGGCGGGAATCGATCGCTCGACCGTGTGGGTGTCAGAAGCGCCTCTTACTACTTCAACTCACGCACTCCTAAAATATGAATATCAAATACGAATGTGGCTAGAAACTTGTGAAAGAGACAGCGCCACCAGAAGAAGCGCAACATAGAAGACTTCATGGTGTTTTTGTTCTACCATTGGAATTCAGTAAAATGTTAGAATTTTTGCTCTATCAGGTTTGAAATGCTTATATAATTGTCAAAATCAAATAGTCGTTGTGGATCATCCCTCTATGGACGCGCCATGCATTCCTCTTTTAGTAGGAAAATTGGTGGGTCCGTGTATGGCATACACAATGGCTTGCGGGGGCCAGCCGCTACATCTAGACAGTGTCTTCACCTTACCACACAACTTTACACGCATTTTTTGTGAAGACAAAAATAACCAGCACATCCTGCGAGAACAGTCAAATTTCCTCTGAAACAAAGTTGATGATTATCATTTGTTCCGATAGCCTACGTTTCGAAACGAAAGAGAATACAATTGTCTCTTCCTTTTCCCGCCAACTAGATTTGTTATCACAACCTCCACGTTTTGTTCTTGAGAATTTTCACAACAGCAGCAACGACGTTCGGGATAGATTAGAAGAATTAGAAGTTCTCGGAAATACTTTCAAGAGTAACATCACAAATTCTCGAATCGATCAGTCCTTCGAAGGTGGGAACTGATTATCACACTTTTTCTTTAATTAATTATAATGTGAAATGAGCTCGACCTCTCATAGTCAGAAGACTGCAATTGGAGGGATGATGTCATTATTTTCAAAAGAAGGCGAATATCACGGTTCAACATTTTTCTCCTTTATCTCATCACTTTATTACATCCTTCTCTCCTTTCAACCTGAAAGGTTTGAGGTGAAATCGGCACCGTTTTCTGTGTCCGTGCAATACCAAAGTTCTGCTCCTCAGGTCCCATCGGTGTGGTAGTAACTACGGCGCTCACGTGCTCCATTTTATCAATTGTTTTGGTAATCTACTCCCGCTCACCTATTCTGAGGTTTATATTGTGTTATTGTATGCTTCTGTGCCGGGCGGCGTCAATAGGTGGATCAAATTTTTTTGGCCTCACGCTTTTTAAGTCGAAACATTATATCAAACGAAACCTGATCATCGACTAGCCCCGTACAACACGGCAGCATAAATAATGATAATATCATGCCGAGGTTTTAACTAGAGAGAACTAGACGTTATTGAAGAACTAGAACAGTTCATAATTAATTTTTAATTATAGGAAGTTCATGTTCTCTATCGATTTCTAAGAATGCTTCCGTACAGCTAGGGGATGCGATGAAAGAGAGAAAGCTGCTGGAAAAGGGAACACATTGAGTAGTTGGTTGAAGCTGTAGATCGTGCAGCTGGTCCAGTCGGCTGTGTAAGGAGCACGAGGGGGTCAAGTGTGAGGGAATGTGCCGGGGTGATGTGGGGGAGTGTGTATGTGAGGGATGAGTGCGGCGGAGTGCAGCATAAATTCCGCCGCTTCTGCTCGCGGTTATCTCTCGATACGATCTCGCCAGGAAATGAGCGATGCTATCAGACGAATATTGCGGTTTCGAGAAAACCACCGACGCCCCGACGAAGCCGTCCACGAAAAGCCTCGCCAACCAGTCACAGAACGTTCGATAAAAGCTTACGAGCATCTATAGAAACTAATGAAAGTCTGTAATATTGTTTACTGTTAAACAGATGACCAAAATTGTTATAAAGCTCCATTCGATTAACGTTTCGGCGATGTCGCCTTCGTCGGAGTCTGGAAGGTTGAATAAATAAACACAGTGCCGGACAAAAACGTATTCTTCTTGCTTCTAATGTGTAGTTTTTCTTAAATTAAATTCTACGAACTCAGCTTCATGAAAGAATTAAGGCAGTGTTCGATAGCGCTTTTGATTTTCTTTCAAACGGCATATAGTAATACTCTGTGAAACCGTCTGCATACAAAGCATGAGCTGCATCCAAAAGTAACTCACACCTTTTGGACAAGCCCCCATTGGACCACCTAAAAAATAATAAAAGCTAAGAGTAACAGAAACCGCTACTATACCTTTTTGTAGAAATAATACTCCTCCTTCGAACGGCATATAAACGGTTGCAAAAACTTTACTTTTTTAGAGTAGGAAAAATTTATTGTCAATGAGGCCGCTTTTCTAAAAGCGCGCATTTTACCTTAGTGATGGAAAAATTCACGTCATTTCAGGCCCTCATGGAAACGAAACCTAGCATATGTACACCTTTGTCACTTACCGTTGACTGTTCAAAAATCAGTTCAAAAGCTTCAGTCGCCATTTCTTGCCACAAAAGACTTCATATTCTAAAGTTCAGAAGAACGGGAAGCAGTTCAAAGGAGCAATCAGAAGCGTAGCTTAATGGTGGTTGCCGAGGTAGACTACCAATCACCCTCTGATGTAGAAGTTAGCGGCGTACGAACCTAATCCCTCAGATCAATCGGAAAGGAGAGTGTGCAGCGGTCATCGAAGAGTTGGCGCCATTCGCCGCCCTGTGCGGGTTTGACCTAGCTGATCGCACCCTAACGACATCCTTATCGTATCATTAGGTTGACGCAGCTCTTTTTTATAATGGATTTCTGTCTCACATTTATTTTCTTTTTTTTTGCAATAGCTCGACATTTGTGCCCGGTACAAAAAATTCGTTTTAGAACGACTTTCCTCTGTATAGAGGTGAGCTCTATTCTGCAAATCGAAGTTGCGTATCCAACCTGATCCATTCCCTTTGGTAGTTTTGGTACGCCGCGAAAAAGCCATCTAAACCCAATACTCTATTCCATCTCAGTTATTTCTGGCGCAAGCGTGCATGGATCAGTGGTAGGGGACGCTGCTGACACCTGCACCAGCCATCGATTCCGGCCCGGGATAGCCAAGCCTTCCATCTCACCGGCATCGGGTGAATTGATACCAGATTTGGCCTAGTAAAGTAAAAACCCTGACTCGGTATAGCGGCTGGATTAGCAAGTATTGGTCTGGAGCTGTCATTGTGTAGGCCAAATACGTATCCACCATGCCTCTACGATCCTGCACGGGACACGAATGTGTGGCGCGTCTTGAAGGGAATAATAAACGCTGATATTTTAACTTTACCTCCTTTATTTCTAATGCAACTCAGCCGTTCCCCCATCCTTATGAAGTAAACATGGTTCAACCACCGCCTTTACGAAAGCAAAAATGCAGGTGAACCATGTTAAGACCAAAAGCTCATGATCCTCTTATCATAACCACTGGATCGTTGGTTAGGATAGCACTGATTAGAGTCCATTTTAAAATCCGTCCTAAGCAGGTGGGTGTCAGCACAATTCTATCTTCTTGGCTTCAGCCCTCCGTAGACTAAGCAAACCTGCAAGCCCGGTAAGTTGGTATTGGTGTGGACCTGAAATGTGGAACGGATAACTTCTGTTACATGGAACCTTGGGACTCTGCTTCCACTAACCACAGAACCACCGCTTCTGAAGTATTTACTATAAAGTGTGTACGGATGGTCTAAGAAAAAAAGGTATGAGAAGTTCTGATAGGCAGGACTGATGGGCAGAGGTGTGATGAAATGCGAAACCCCTACGCGATTCAAAGCGTCACCCTCAAAACTAATGTAATGCCGAACAGGTTTAAAAGGTAAAGGTTAAGGTGCAGACGTTGATCAATCCCTTTAGGACGAGCTGCCGTATTCGTGCTCCATTCAAATCGTAGGGGTGAATGGTGGATGAGTATTTGAAACAATGAAGGGTCGAGGCCAGTCGCTATACCGAGTCAGTGTCTCTACCTTCGAGGACAAGTCTAGTACCAGTTTATACGAACCCGGAGGGATGAAACGCTTCGCTGGCCCGTGCAGGGATCGATAGCTTGACCATGCGGGTGTCAGTGGCGCCTCTTACAACTGCACTACGCGCGTCTTCGTCAAATAGGCTTAATTGGCTGGAACCCTTGTTACGTGTAATTGCTAACGGTAAAAGCTATCTGGCTCAAGAGAGTTATTAGTGTGGTCTGGATGACCATTTCATTCCCATGCCATTTGACACTATCCACTGGGGTTTTTCTTCTCCTTCTTATTCATCAATGCAAGCAAATATAAATAGCCCTAGTTTCAGGCATCACATTTTACCGAAGTAATGTTTACCAGCATTCTTCTTATATTTTCAGATTCCCGTCAGAAAGGCATGTATCAGAAGCCAGCACTATTCGAGTACGTGAAGAATAGGGATATAAATTCAAAATCTCCTCGATTTTTAGAGGTTCCTCAATATTCGCCATCTTTCTTATTTTGAAAAGAAAGTTGAGAACTGCGGAAATGGAGGAAATTTCTGACATTCATGGCCTTATCGAAATTTTTTTACTTCAGAACATTTCAGTCAGCACATATTTGTCGTATCGGGTGCTATCGTCGGATTCTCGTTGATAACTCTAGCAGCCCTAGTTCCTATTATTAGTAGGATTCGACAAAACAGGAATAAGGTAAACTAGCCTTTGTCAGCTCCCTGTTAACATTATAATTAGAATTTGTCATAGAAGTCAATGGAGAAATCGTGGAAAGAACGAGTTGCGCAACTGGAACTCGAGATGGATCAGGCTCAAAAACATGCAAATAAACAAAAAGCATACAAGAAGAAGAAAAAAGTGACATTCCGTGACTTTCCGCTCGAAGACCCGACACTTGATTATACCATTGAGGAACGCTATGTGGAGGAGGATTCCACGCAAAGACAATCTTCGGCAGAAATTTCAAACCCAGCCGGAGCAATTTCTCGTAGTCCTTTTGAATACGTCTCTAGTGTGCGTGAATGTTTCACGATTCCTGTTCATGAGACTAGAATCTGTTGAGAGGAAATCTCAAGAAGTAAGGAAACTATAAAGCAGTTCAGCTCAAGACATAGGTTATGATCATTTCCAGAGCTCGATAAAGTTTTTCAGCGGTTTGATTTTTGTTCAGCAATATCAAGTCGAAAGCTGTTCAGCAGAAGTAGGAGTGTCCCGAGAAATCCCGCATCAATGTCTTCGTCCTATAACGGTAAATGTGAAGACGGTCGATCCCCCAATCGTAAAGACGCGGCATGCATTAGGGAGAGGCACAGTTTTATTTATTTATTTATTATAAGACGCTCACCTAGGTGAGCGTGGGAAAAATAAACATCAACTGAACATCAAACTGTAAACGATATGGAAGGAAAATAGCTACCGCGTTACCAACACATAGCGAAATAAACAGACGGAAAATCCAGGAAGAAGCAAACAGCCTAAACGCACAAATGAGGAAAAAATAGAGAGGAACCAAACAAAAAAAACAAAAAACGGAACAAGAGATGGTAGGATACAATATGAAAGTAAAGAAAGACAAAGAGGTCCCTGCGAACTCGAAACTACGTTGTCAACTCCGAGAGGGAAACTAGCTTCTTGAACGATTTGATAGAGAGACCCAACCAACCCTTAGCTATGTATTTTGAGATCAGCGGAATAACTCGTAGGCAAAAGAACGATGACCTAACTTTAGTTCGAACACGAGGGGTTCGAAGCTTGACGGAACCACCTCTAGTAGGAGAGTTGTAAAAAGAGAAAAACTTATCAATGTCAAGAGGTGATTTGCCCCGAATAATTTTGTATGCCATGACCACATCATTTCGTATTCTACGGCTTTGAAGGGAATGTAAGTTGAACATTTTGCGTCTAGTCTCACCGTTAGGTATGAACCGATAATCAACACCACTACAACGCATCACTAACTTCCTGGTAAAATTATTTTGCACGCTTTCGAGCAAGTTTATGTCTTTTTTGAGGAAAGGACTGAAAACGGTTGTTCCGCTTTCAACCAGGGGACGAACGTAACTTTTATAGGCCCTAACTATAGTTGTCGCATCGCGTGTTTTGAGAGCCTTGAATAAATTGTATGTACGGAAGAGCGCCCTATTGTGCAGCAGCCTAAAATGTTGAGAAAAACTTAGCTTATTGGTTATAATGAAACCTAAGTCACGCATTTCAGAAACACATTCCAATTTGTGATCACCAATTTTGTACGACGGGGGAAATTTACTTGGGCCTAGACATAAAACTTTAGTCTTATGGGGGGCAAGTAGAAGGCCATGATTATCAGCCCATAGAGTAACAGAGTCCACTGCCGCTTGGACTGACGCAAGATCATTTTGACACTCAACAGTGCGATAAATTTTTATGTCGTCTGCATACATTTGGCATGAGACATTAGGCGGAATAAGACAGGGTAGGTCGAATGTGTATATAAGAAACAAAATTGGTGACAAAACACCACCCTGAGGAACCCCAGAAGGCGACGAGTAAACTTTAGAGAAAGATTGACCAACGCGAACTTGAAAAGTTCTGTCCATGATGAAATTTTTTATCCATCGCATAGTGTCGGAATCTATGCCTACCATGTCCAGTTTCTTTAGCAACATTTCATGGGGAACTTTATCAAAAGCTTTCGCGAAATCAAAGTATACGATATGAACTTCTTTTTTAAAGTCTAAAGGCCCATTCAGAGGCTGCGGCATTGCGGCGCGTCAATGCTTAAGGATAGGGCAGAGACGCAGACTCTGCCACTCTGGCGTCATTTTCCGCGGCGTCAACGGCGTCAACGGCGGCACCGTAAACTGAGTTGTGCGCGGTGCATCTGCAGCCAGTGCACGACACGGACGGCATAGCGCCCCAGTCAATGGAATAGCTATCGATCGGATAGCTTCACTTGGCAAACGTCCAAACGTGAGAAGGGTCCTTGCGCGAGTGCGTCAAGCGCGTCAAATGACGCAGAAATTTGCGTCAAAATGACGCAAATTTTTGCGTCATTTGACGCAGCCTCTGAATGGGCCTTAAAGACGCTGTCCAGTCATTTAAGGACGAAAGGAGGGCGGTTTCGGTAGACCTATTTTTGAGAAAGCCGTGCTGACAATTCGGGATGACTCTATTCTCCTCCAGGTGAGCCAAAATACGCCATTTGAGCATTTTTTCAAACGTTCTGGCGAAAATTGACGTTATGCTGATGGGCCTGTAATTTTCAGGGACATTTAAGGGACTCTTTTTAGGGATGGGTGTAACAAAAGAATGCTTCCACCTAGTAGGAACAGAACCTGTAGCAAAAGAAAGGTTAAAGATGTACTCCAGGGGTAGAAGAATGAGGTGAAGAATTTTCTTGAAAAAAGCAAAAGGAAACACATCTGGTGTAAAGGAGTATGACGACGGATGCTGTATCAAGTGTTTGTATATTTCGTTCTTAGAAAACCAAAATCCAGATTTCATTTTGGGGAAACGTATAGAAGAAGTTTCATTGAGATCGGACGAAAAAGGAGCGAAGGTTGAAAAAGCTTTACGAAATTCAAGAGCCAAAAGCTCAGCTTTGTCTAAATCATTGTGACTGTAAAGTCCATTTTCACCTAATAGAGAGGGAATATTTTGCCTCTCCTTCAGCCTAAAGCGGAGAAAGCGATGAAGCTTTCTGACATCTCCGGAAGCTACGACCTTACGTTCAGTGTAAGAAGAAAATTTAGCAATAGCCTTCTCTAAACACTTCTTCTCCGCTTCATACGACCTCCACGCAGAGGAACTGTTTACCCTTAGAGCCGTGCGCCAGAGCCTATCCACCCTCCGAGTCATTCTGCGTAAATAGTCAGGACAGCTTAATTTTTTCTCATGAGCACCGGACAATGGTACAAAGCAGGACACCACATGTTCTATAATGCTAAGAAACATTTCATAAGCTGCGTCGGCGGTATCAGCAAAGGCGAAAGAGCCGACCCAGTCGATTTGAATTAAATATTTCTCAATGTCTACATAGTTGGCGTGCTTGTAATCTCTAATAACAACATGGTGGTCGTAAGCTTGTGGAAACTCGATGCTAAACAAGACGGTAGCATGGTCACTAGACCCGATTGGAGGAGACAGTTTAACGTTTTTTATGAGATTTTCCGAATCGCAAAACAGGAGATCTAGAAATGATTCTTTCCTTGTTGGCTCGAGAATAAATTGAGAAATTCGATGTGATTTAAAAAGCTCGGAAAAACTATTACTATTTGAGGAAGTTGAGGGGCTATCAAAGGGGCCCATAGATGCCCAGGGTAAATCAGGCAGGTTGAAGTCCCCAAGCACAATAGACGCATGACATGACGACGAAAAATCACTTATGGCTTTACAAAGCTGAAGGGACTGCGCAGCTGCACAATTGGGCGCCCTGTACACAAGAATGAGCCTGACGCTTTTCCCAGAGGAAAAGGCGTCAGCAACAAGAATTTCATAGGAGTCTCTCACACTTTCAGAAAACAGCTTATTCATCGTAATCGAAGACCTGTGAAAAATAATTACTCCACCTCCCTTTTTGAAAAGCCTGTCGCATCTGATAGCGGAGTAATGCGAAGATATAGAGCCTATCAAAGGAGTAAGGTCGTTTGTACTTTTTAACCAGGACTCAGTAATAA
This sequence comes from Nippostrongylus brasiliensis, assembly GCA_030553155.1. NCBI lineage: Eukaryota > Metazoa > Nematoda > Chromadorea > Rhabditida > Heligmosomidae > Nippostrongylus > Nippostrongylus brasiliensis. The sequence continues at coordinate 27,645,001 of CP130732.1, forward strand.
ATGCTATATCATTTTTTTTTGTTCAAGAACGTAAAAGCTAGAGATTGGCCATTTTTGATCAAGGAACGGACATTCGAAAGGATGCAGTTAAAATGTAATCTTCTATTAGAATACCGAGGAAGGTCTATTATTAGGTTGGCAACTAATTTCGTGGACTCTCACTCACCTTCAACAAAAGTGTTAGTTACTAAATAAAGAAAAATGTTACCTAAACGACATATGAACCACCGAAACGAAGAGATATTTCTCCACTCTCTGGTTACTGCCCCATTCCACTTCCGAAGAAATGCTGAGTTTTTGAGAAGAATTATTTTCATAGGTGCATTTTGACCTACACCTCATTACTGGATCGTCTTTGTCCCAGAGAATGCAGCAAAAACCAAAATAAATGTCATATATATATATATATATATGCATAAACAGGAGTCTCCCAGCCTACATCTTCGGATTTTTGGAGCGATATATATATATACACAACTTTCAGAGAACTGCTTAAACCGACTACCGCGTAGTTCAAGCTATATATATAGACTACCACCGATCAATTCTCAAAAGGTGGCACCTTCGTAGAACCTCCAGACTGAGATCATCAGCCTCTTGTGAGGAGGTGGATTTGAGGATCTGCAGCGGCCTTCATTTTGTTTTGGGTGGCCGGCTAGGAAGTCAGTGATTACTGAGAGATATCCTCTTTCCATACCCATTTCTTAACCGGTGATTCGCTTTTAGAGAAAGCTCGAAGTTCGTTTGCAGCATCCGCCCCACCCTTGTCGCGGGACGGGTCAAATCGCAAGGCACCTTTTGGCCAGTTTTACAGAAAAACTAAAATAGTGCAGAACCGTTTCAGTTCAGCTTTTTGAGCGCTTGACTTCGAGCGTCAACATAGCCGTCGTTGATCTCCGGTTTCGTCCGAAGGAACTAGTTACGGCCTTCCGACCGAGCTCCGTAGGTCATCCGAAGTGCACTTTTGTTTTCGTTTGGAACTGCTTGCTCAAAATCTCTTGATATCTTTGAGTACCATAAGTCGCTTCAGGACATCATCCTAAGATACCGCACACACAAAATGTAACGTTTCAGTAAGCTAGTGGCTGAACAGGTGTTCATGAAGAAGACCTTGGCAAACACTGGTTTTGGATGTTTTCATTTCAAGAAGAAAAACATTCCCTGCAAACAAAAGTAACAGGGTTTATGAATGGTTTTGAAAACTACTTGATATGCTCTATCAAACGGTTAAAAGAGCAGTGAAGTAGGTGAATTTTCAAGCAAGTTGTGTTTGCTAGAAATAATGACTGCAAAACAGTCCACGAAATTAGTTGCCAACCTAATAGTTTCCCTCATCAGAGTGGACGGTTTTTGAGGCAGAACGCCTCGCATTCACAGGAGCCTGGTACATTTCACGCCTACGGACTCTTTCTTCCTGAGACAGAGATTCTCTTACGAAAACCCCTCTCTCTGGGAAAGATCGTAAGCGAGCAGAAAACTTCACAGCAAATCTTTGAAAGTAAGAAGAAGGCAACACAACCTTCAGTAACCTATCACGACCTGAGGCAGGACGACCAAGTCTATACACAGTCACAGGTATACATTGAACGCCAATATGGGCTAAAATATTCCTAACACTCAAAAGGTCGTACCAGGCCCTTTCTCCGGCATGAGTCGACTTTAATTCTGGAACTCCGCTAATCACAATGGAGCGCTTACGTTCAACTTCTCGGAAGTCGTTGTCGTGGTGGACATCTTTGGACGTTGAGCGCGGACCCATTGGCATCATCGATCCATCTGGCTGATCACTGGCAGCGACGGAATCAATTGCAGAAACAGGCAGCTCAGACGGAATACCAAGCTTGCTTCTCAAGGCCAGATTTTCCTTCAGAAGCTGGTCACGCTCCTTTCGAACAGAAATGAGATCAGCCACGAGAGCATTCAAGACGTCTTTGACGCAGGCGGGTACCTTCGTGGACTCATTTACGTGTTTTAGAGCACTGACCAAGCAGATGGGTTCATTAGAAGGTGACGTAGGAGTACTGGCGTTGGATATAGACGAGTTGTCCGGGCAAAATCTCTTCACTGAGCCTCGAGGATGAGAAGGAGTAGACGTGGCCATTGTTAGCAGTCAGAAATACCACTGAGGCGAAAGTAAAACAGAAAATTTCTGGCGATGAAATTGATTTGGGCCAGACCGACCGCTCACTAGCGGAGCAGGCGTCGAAGTGTCAATGGAGAAATCGTGGAAAGAACGAGTTGCGCAACTGGAACTCGAGATGGATCAGGCTCAAAAACATGCAAATAAACAAAAAGCATACAAGAAGAAGAAAAAAGTGACATTCCGTGACTTTCCGCTCGAAGACTCGACACTTGATTATACCATTGAGGAACGCTATGTGGAGGAGGATTCCACGCAAAGACAATCTTCGGCAGAAATTTCAAACCCAGCCGGAGCAATTTCTCGTAGTCCTTTTGAATACGTCTCTAGTGTGCGTGAATGTTTCACGATTCGTTCATGAGACTAGAATCTGTTGAGAGGAAATCTCAAGAAGTAAGGAAACTATAAAGCAGTTCAGCTCAAGACATAGGTTATTATCATTTCCAGAGCTCGATAAAGTTTTTCAGCGGTTTGATTTTTGTTCAGCAATATCAAGTCGAAAGCTGTTCAGCAGAAGTAGGAGTGTCCCGAGAAATCCCGCATCAATGTCTTCGTCCTATAACGGTAAATGTGAAGACGGTCGATCCCCCAATCGTAAAGACGCGGCATGCATTAGGGAGAGGCACAGTTAGAGTGTATTTAGCCTACATGAATGACTGGAGGAAGCCAACCGCTGAGTCAGTGTCTTTCCCTTTTCAGACAAGTCTGGTACCAATATACCCGACCGAATCGGGATGGGCTTGATTAGCCCTCGCGGTGATCGATCGCTCGACTATTAGAGTGCCAGCTTCGCCTCCCTCCACTGCACAGCGTGCGCCCTGCAAGATACAAACAAAAATTCTTACAGAAGAAGATTTTAGTAGAAAGAAAGCGACTGTGATGTTGGTGTATCGCTATCAAAAGAGAGAGAGAGAGGAGAGAGAAAAGAGACAAATGATGGAGGAGAGTGGAATGAAAGGCTTGGTACTGATCGGACTTGTTACCTTTCAAAAATGCTGTCCATCTGTTTCTTTATTGATATTCATTAATTAACTGCTTATGGGATAAGTTTATGGGAACATGTACTTCAGACTACTGAGTGTTGTTGAAAACCCTTGTACAACAGCGAAACGTACCTTTCTAGTTCTCTCGGACACCATATAAGGGTAATATGGTAAAGGAAGAAAAACAAATGAGCAATGAACAACTGTCACTGCACGCCATCACTCTATTGAATTCGCCCAATTTTTAAACAACTATTCATTATCAGAATTCATGAAAAATCATTCTGAAGGGTTCTACAAGTATCACAAAGTACATCACTGTCTTAGAGTTTCAACAATCTACACAACGAAGACGAATTCAAAAACTCCTAAATTTCGCATGTGGAAAATCAGAAAAAGAATCAGACATGAGAACCGGCACGACCGCATAATAAACATCAAAACATGTTAGAAAATGGAGTTAGTTGTCTACCTTACATAGGTTTTGTTTACTATAGGTGACAAATATCTATATGAGTAGTATTTTACGCGGTAATTATATATTGATCGAGTGTCATAATGAAATCAGACAAGAAAAAAGAGAGGATCCAAGCATTAGGACAAATTCGGGAACGACTCCAAATGGTGCTCCAATTGATGGTTGTCGGTGGGATAGGGCAGTACGTGAAATGGTCCAGCGCTTTGGTGAAAACCCGCCGGTGTGGAGAGGCTGTTCGACAAGCCAACTGGCGCCAGACCTTAATACCTGCATTTCAACCGAAAATTCATACTAAGAAGAGTTCTGCTGTCGAGTTATTGAACAAAGATTTTCAAAAGAAGCTGTCACGGCCTAAAACAACAGTCACTCGCCCGTTTCCTCTAACACTCAGCCAAACCTTTGACTGAACAAACCTAGCTTCTTCAACTTACGATAGGATATTTCTTCTTTCATTTAATTGTACTTGTTTTTGAGAATTGGACTCTGCTCTCGTATTTCGTTGTAAAGGTTAGGGTAAATGTGTTGATCAATTCTTTAAGAACAGGCCACGCACTTGCTTTCCACTCGTTTTGCACGGGCGTGACGAATGTAGATCTGTCCTCAACAATGATTTGCAGAGGCCAGCCGCTACACCATGTCAGTGTCTTAACATGCCCAGGCAAGTTTGGTACCACTTAACCCGACAGTGGAGGGACGGTAGGCTTGGTTAACCTGGGGTGGGACCGATTGCTCGACCGTGCGGGTATCTGTTGCGCCTCATACCATTGTACCACGTACCATTCGTATTTCGTCACATAGTTTTCTAATGAGCTAGTGAAGACAGATTAACACACCTGTACCGAACCCTCCGCTTGGAAACGGCTGATACGGCATGTAGCTCATGAATGACGGCTTCAGATCCGCAAAGAACGGCTTCTGATCGAATGTGGAGAACGACGGCGGAAAGTCATCGTTTGTGTTCGTGTTCGACTGCTGAGCCATCCAAGACCTAGAAATCAATAAATCTATTATTAGTAATTACTAAAGCACTTCACATAATTATAAAATTACTTCTGGATAGGTTCATTAAAGTATAAAAAGGAGAGGTGATTGACGTCACTCAGTCCCCAGAGGAGACGGCATTCGTCCCACACTCATTGTCGGAGTCACAGTGGCAATGAGAATGTGTATTTGGCAGCCGCCATTCGAAGAAGTCTCTTTACCTCCCCAGACAAATCTGCTACCAATTTTCCCGATTCTGAAGGGATGCAAGGCTTGGTTAGCCTGAGTGCCGATCGGTACCTCGACGTTGCGAGTGATAGCAACTTGTGTAGAACTAGATGAAAAACTCAGATGTAAGAAGCTATTTGTTGGGAGAACAAAATGGTTAAGATCAGAAAGATGGTATTTTGTCAAAGATTCAGAATAACGGCCCTCGTTGGCGATTAGGCCTATGCACACAAATTCTAAAATGGATGAATTCAAAAGGAAGAAGTTGGATAGAAACATAGTGGCAAGCACGAGAACTGAGACTATAAGTACTTCATCTCGAAGAGAAACATTCACAACATACCACGACGGTATTTGTCCCTGTTTTACTGGCGGCATCTCTGCAATGGGATTGTCCTGCTTCTCTTGACGTCGAAATTTAGCTCGGCGGTTCTGGAACCACACCTGAAATGATTTTTTGTTAAGGAAAAGCACCATATCAAGTCATGGATGAAAGTCAGTGTTGTAAGATGTGATCCATAGAAGAAAGTATAAGTGGGCACTTCTGTCTGACAAGGAACTGAAAACATTTTTTGTCAAAGAAAACCTCTCCTGGAAATTCGAAATGCAAACGTTAACATCGTCTCAAGTACAGAAAAGAAAACTTGCAGAGCAGTGCAAGATTTCTGCAGAACAGGCGCAATTAACATTGTCCATTCAGTTTTGAGCATGTTTTTCGATAGAATTCGTTCTTAAAGTTAAAGGTAAAGGTGTCGGCATTCATCAGTCCGCTAAGTACGCCCCGCCGCATTCGTGCTCCATTCAGAATCGTAGAGGAATGGTGCGTCTTTGGCTTAGACAGTTACTTACGAGTGCCGGCGGCAACAAGTAGGTAGTCAGTGTATTCACCTCCCCAGACAAGTCTAGTAAAACCTGACCCCGGAGGGATGAAAGGCTTGGATAGCGTGGGCCGGGATCGATTGCTCGACCGCGCGGGTGACAGTAGCACTTCTTACCACTGCACTAGCGGAACCCTAAAATTTATTATCAATGAGCGGAAAATGCTAGGTCCTTAAGAACGTAATGTATTCTTCAGGATTTAGTGACACTACATAGATGCTAGCCACTGGACTTAAGAATAACAGACGGTCGAATTGAACAACATTTTGAAACAGGTTGTGGCTCTCAATTCCCTCTGTAGGACCGACACTTACGCAAAAAGGATTTCTCTCCTCGGGGTCTGGCAAATGGACGTGTCCGAGAAGATAAAGACACTGATTTGGTTCAGCGGCAGGAGCCCGCAAGTCATTGTAGAGACGGAATACTCTTTCACCAGGCCTTTACATTGCTGCGTGGAAAAACGTGTGTGGCGCTACCTCACAAAGGTAGTTGATGAGAGTGCCGCAAAAATTCTCAGCGAGACCTGTACGATTTTGTTGAACATTGAACGGGGACCATAGTAGTGTGGTTTATTTTTGCTGCGGTTCAACTATTGGCCTAAAAAGGTAGGAAAACCCAGCCCACTAAGCTGTTGCGGATGGGCTTCTAGGTTATAAGGTCCTGGATGAAACCTGGGTGGCTCAGTGGTTAGTATAGAGGACCAATTAGCACCGACATTGTCACCTTTACCATTATTCTGCTTCACCTCCAAATTGCAAATTCAATAGTGTGCTTGAGGAACCTTCTAGAGCTCAGGTCTAGCAGATCCCGGGGACAGCGGCTCGAATTCACATCTGCTCACCTCAATTGTTCGCGGTGATTGTTACGCGTTAATCCCAGCCGCCTAGAGAGTGTCAGATTACCGTACCCGGTAGGTCATTAGTGACCGTTGCTGCGCATATCCGGCCCTTTAAACACGCGCTTTAAATCTACTGACGTTAATTGTCCAGTCGAATATGAACGTTATCTCGTCAAGAATTGCGCAAGATTTGTTGCAATAAACCCTATTCCCACGCACAACAAGATCATCATCAAGAACGGCGATGAATTTTTGTGCTGCCAAAAGGTTTCAGAACAGATCTACTGTTGCTTCTTAAATTTGGCACGAAAACATTTAACAAGGCAGAGAATGAATGAAAGTAGTGCGAGTAGAAGCTCGAATTAACGCTCTGACACGAAGACGTTATGATACGGAAATCTCTCTTCTAACAATGCTCTCGTGGTTGTCCATATATTCGTCGTAAAAATCAAAAAAACAATTAACTGAGAAGTAAATCAACCAACTGATAATTTGATTGGAATAAATCGGTTCATTGACCTAACAATTCAACTTGATCGTCATGTCCAAAAGTCGAATCACACCACAAAAAAGTGTTTCGCGAAGCTACGGCACCAAAAACAGCATAAAAAAGGGGCAACTTTTGTTCTTTTTTTTGAATTCCTGGTAGACTCTATAATGCGCTGTCATCCATTGATGTCTCGAAATCAAACAAGGTCTCCTCATCTCAAGAAAGAGACCGAAAAACTTCCACTTCGAACAGCTCGAAGCCATTTTCTGTAGTCAGAAAAACTGCAGGAAAAGCCCAAAAAGGGAGTTCATTGGGAGAGTTTTCTGGATAGGAAGTGATGCCCCACTCGCAGCACAGCCCAGATTTTGATTTCGCGACAAGAGGCATCAGAGAAGATAAGGACCATGACTTAAACAGCTTCTCCAGGCCGCCACTATGCCAAATGCTGGACTTTATCTTCAACCTTTATTTGTATTTTTGCACAGCGAGAAGGAATTTGCCGACAAACTTGAACCAGCACAGACGGCCTCTGGATGCCATTATCGCTAATCCATTGTCTTTGTGGCGAAACACACAGAGAGTGTGGGGCGACCGTGACGTGACTCGAATTACTGTAGGATTACTGTCGGATTAGGTGAGTGTTTGGGGTGACGTTGTGCGTTCGCGCGCGCGAGCACGTTTGTGATTAAACGATTAAAGACACAGTGTCGTGGCGTGTGAAAGACGATGCACTCACTTAGACTACCGTACTCGCGGGCAGAAATAACTCCTTCTACATGGAGCAATTAATTCCTGAACACTGAATCGATCCACAGCTCATCAGCTATCCCAGAGCCGACGATATTGATTGCAAAAGTCAAGAGGAACTCTGGATATCCTCGTCATCAAGCCTAAGCCTGAGCCAATGTCATTTCTTTATAGGAAAAAGCGAACAGAGCAGTCAAGATTATGGTAAAGTGACCAAACAAATAATGACCAAAAGTAGAACTTTATGCTCGTTTCATCCCTGCCCTGAGACGAGGATGTATTGAAGAACTACTTTACCAACACCGAGACTCCTTAGCAAGGAAGGTTGGCTATAGAATGAACTGATCACTTTTAATCATGCCTCCTTTCAACCACGTTTATGTGATCATATTCCCTAACTCCTGTTTGAGATGACTGAATGCGAAAAACCATTCAAGCACCAAAACCCTCTGAAGTCAAAAGGAAGTACCGGAACACTACTCTGATAGTGAGATCTTTTATCCTTTCAGATACTAATGGTTGCTTCATTTTACTAATATATAAAATCAGTAAAAATGTCACGTGGCCGTGGCCCAACTGCTATATGTTTGTGATGAGCATAATCCACACATGTCAAAACACTAACTATTCAGGCGAAAACGGCATCGGGTGGAAAATAACTACAGTAGTGGGCTGTGGCTGCTGATAGGCAATGAGAACGGCGGAGCTTTTGAGGGCTGGAACCGGCAGTAAGGAGAAGTCCATGAAAAAAGCTCTGTGCTGCAGCGCCAATGAGATCTACAACAATTCGTTAATATAGGAAAAACGATTCTTCTTAATATGAGGAACGAATTCAGCAGGTGGATCAGATTCTGCTTTGACCCCCACTCTGCCGGTGGGTCACGAGGCATCGAAAGACGGCGAACGGGAAGCAAAAAAGTAACGAAAAATGTTCCTCAAAAAACAAAATCAGGTAAACCTAATGATCTGGGTCGGTACAGCAGCATTAAAGAAGTATAACAAGCTTCAAGATGAGAGAACTCATGTTTTACTTGTTATATGCTGACGAAGAACTTGGTGTATTCTTATTGGATTATTCTTATTCTTATTGTCGCCTCTACAGATCTCCCGTTCCTATTCTTCATTATGAATGTTCTAGAGGTGCTGCTTTGGGTGACAATGGTCCCCTACAGTGCAGGACATGTCTTTTGATCACATCCCGGAAAGGCCGCTTAGGAGCGTTCCAATGCGGCTTTTTTGAATAACTCCCTTAAATATCAACTATTCGTGAAAGGAGACACATTGTGAAGTGCAGCTCCCTGTGCTCTATCGTTTTGTATATGAATTATCCACACCTGATTTTTTTGAAAAATTAAACCCTCAGCTCTCTCCTGGTACCAATTACCCGAGCCCGGATTCTGGTACGACTGCACTCCGACTCCGGATTGATGGAAGGTTTAAGGTTTCTTATGGATTCGAGGTTGTACCGATCTTTGAATATTAGACGGTGGAGCTCGAGCTTCTGAGTTCATATATATGTATATTTTTCCAAATAATTGAGTTCCAATTAGTTTTAGTCAGTTTCAAAGTTATTTTAAAAAGCTGTTTTGGAACGCTCTAAAGCGTCGCTGCATTCTGAGTGAAATCTACTAAAATCTCTCTATCATAAGTGTAATGTCACGTGAAGATTGAAGTACGAAAATGAAAGTGATCGTGAGAAAAGGAAAGGAAGGTACACAAGCAGAAGGAAAATAAGCAATGCGAGCTGAAGAATGGTAGTGTAAAGAGTGGTAACGAGATGAATCCTTTCTTTGTAGCGGCTGTTGGGCCAATGCTGGGCCAAAATTCTATATACATACATAAAACGGCCAGTTCGTTTTCAGAGCCCTACAGATTCTCCAGATGGCGATTTAACAGCAATTTTTCAAACAGACCTGTACTCGTACTTCCGGGAGCTTCACTTTGTTCGCCAATTGTTCCCGAGCGTACACGTCCGGGTAGTGGCTCTGCTCGAATGCCTGCTCCAGCTCGTGCAGCTGGAACGTCGTGAACGTGGTACGATTACGACGTTGTTTCTTCGATTCCTGAAAGACCATGTGATGTTCTTGAAATTGTTTCTTCCTTTATTACATAAATACATCATGTGGCTTCACATAAATTCTAATGAACAAACAAAAGATGAGCACAAGGATATGAGTGACACAACCTAAGGCCTTCACCATAAGACCAAAATCCAAGATCAAAGTCATAAGGCGAAGGTTAGCGCCATAGAAATTTGGGAGATAAGAGCTTAACAATTTCGGAATGTTCGCCGACTCAACCAAAATGCGCGCTTTCCGACTCATTTTGTTTTGTCGTCCAGCGCGGTTCGTAAAAAATAAAACCAGTATGTTCTAACTGATGGCAGTTAAATTTTAAGAGTTCTTCCACAACAGAGATATGAAAAAAGACCTCGTTCTTCTCATGTAGAGTTTTATGGCCATTATCAAGTCGCATTTCCTTCTTCTCAACTCCAAGGATTGGAGACCGGGAGTGGTATAGCAAATTTTGTAAGATGGATATCAGCCTTGAAAGGATGTCAATGGTAAGAAACGATATGTCACTCAGCTGTCGCACTCCACACCCAACATTTTGGACTGTTTAACTTAAGAGGTCATTTATTTATGCAATCAAATATAACCTTTAATTATTTTTTGCTGTGAAGGAGGAAGGAGGAGCATGACTATGGTCACGTTAGGAGGAACAAAATTGAGGCCGTTTTCAATCTTTCAAATCGTCATTTTCATTTGAAATCTATCGGGCGTCATTGAATTTTTCTGCGATTTTTTTTATTTTTTATGTTTGGACTAAGGCGAAAAGGAGGAGGAGCGCTCTGCCAATAACTGACCATGGTAGGGCAAGATATGGTGAATAAAAAACATATTTAGATGTATGAACTTTTCAGGTTCGACGTAGCAAAGGTTAAGGACGTGGGGACACAGTCGGTACCAGAGGTTGAAGACGTGGGAGTACCGACTGGATACCTTGTCCTGTCCTCCTACATGCCCGACAGGACAGCGGTCTGGTCCAAGTGCATACGTTTCCCAGTGGGCCATTTCAAAAGGAGAATAGGGAATTGAAAATTTAACTTCGTAATTCTTTATACACTTGCGATCTTCCAACGATGATTTTTGGAACTGACATATCGTTTATCGCAAGAAAACTGTAAGAAACTGCACTCTAAGACAGTAGAGAAAAGCCAACTACTAAAATGTCCCAATGTCATGTTTTCGGGTTATCCAAAGATTCCCTCCTTGGAGTACAGGATTTGAAGTGATTTTAACAAACAGATTGTAGTGCTGCAGGAAAAAAAACTTTCGGAAACGGTACGCCGACCAACTGTAGGAAGGTCAACTATCAAAATAGAACGATGAGGATGCTAAGCCAATCCCTCTTCGACCGCTATTGCCAGAGCTCTATTATAGCCAACATTATATTTTATTGTAGCCAGCTTATCGATAAGTCCCGAAGAGGCTCTTTTGTTTCTTTTTCTGCTCGTATAAGTTAAAGGGACAAAACGAGCAGTCTTTGACTTATTCTTTTATTAAATCTTTTCATACTTGTTTTTGGAATGAAAAGTATTATACTAGTAGAAGAATTGGCAGATATTTCCTGTCCACCACTACTTAGGCCCATGTGAAATAGAATCGAAACTAAATCGATGAGTCGATGGTGTAGATGAGGTGTTTCAGCACTAGAATGGAGTTGCAGCTAATCACTCCGAAGATTTCCGTTCAGCACAACTTCTTTTGTGGCTCGTTTTGATGAATTCCGATTCTTCATAAAACAAATATTCACTTAAATATATGTGCATATCGTGACCACCTTCCCGGCTTTTCTGTAATTCCGGAAAAAGAGGTTGGATGAGAGGTACCAGACTTGTTTTGGATCGTAGGTAGCAAATTACAAATTTCCATGAGAGAGTAGCACATCAGAATGGAAATGTGAAAGTGAATAGAGTGCTCACCTTATCATGTCGCTTCTCTGATGTTTCGTGCTTTATGTCGAGAGGGTGATCGTAGGGTGAGATCACTGAAACAAGGAATTCTTCGTAAAAAAACTTGTCTACATAAACGATGAAGTTATTTCGCAAATTAATGTGCTTGGTTATCAAGTGAAACTTGTAAGAATTGATGGCCTTCTGGACATCGATCTTCAAAAGACGCAGAAAAGAACATTTAGCGTCAAAATCAAGACAAACTTCGAAAAAAGTAAAATAAAAATGTCCCAAATGGAGAGCGACGACATCGGTGGTCCCAGTTATCAGGAGGAGTCGCGGGACAACTAACACCCTTGTACACCCTTCGGGTGCTAATGTCGCCAAATACGGTTATCTAGTTATAAAATTAGATAACAAATTCGCTATAGAACGTACATAGACGCTCTGTCTCTCGCACACCTATTAGGCTTTCGTCGAACGCTCGTTTTATCCATTTATGGCACCGAAATCCGATTATGTTGCCAGCAGTCGTTTACAGTAATTGAGCGCGTTCAAAACATCGCCGCTGTTTTCCTAATAGATAGAGGTAAGGAATTGGGTAAAACTTACTCGATGATCGTTGAATACCGGTCAGATTGTCCATGGTGACGGTGAGCAGGTTACGTATGTGTGATGTGTGCGTATGTATTAGTGACAGATGAGTGCATTTACATTAAATGGGCGTGGCAAACCTGGCATCCAGCCGGCTGTGATTGGCCGAGATGATAATGGTGGGTGGGCTCGGCCGGCGACGAATGTCGCCTTCGTGAAAGGCCTAACGCGAATTGAAAAGACGGTGGATGTGAAAACCCCGGATATCTCAACTCTTTCCACCCCACAGATGGTAGATCAATTATTAATAGCCTAGTTCCAGGCTCGAAATTAAGGAGGAACGACAAAAACCGTCATTCGAAAAAAACTGCAACTCATGTATTCCAAAAAATTATAGTCTTTGGTTAATTTCCTTGCCGATGGAGCAGGAAAAAAGAGCTCCTCTTGTGGAAGCCACCAAAATAGTGGCGACGTGTAAGTATGACTCGTCCTGAACTTTCCTTCACCTCTCTCCATATCGAATTTTCCAGATGACTGATCCCTTCGCTCATTGAAGATGATCCTCCACAAATATCAACAGGTAAATAGGTATGAGGATGCAGAACGTCTTGGCGCCGACCCGAGCATCCACACATTCCTGCTTTTCTCCTTTCTTTCTCTTTCCTGAGCGTTCTCATTGTCAGATCTTCTCCAACCCTCTTAAATTTTCTGATCGATTTGCAATCTTCTGTCACGTTTTCTTGTTTGCAAATTTTTTACATTATATTTCGAGGTTTGTCTCACTTTCGTCCTTATTCCTGGTAAAAATTCTTCTTCAAACCCCACCTAGCGAGTCAATTTTCTGATTCCCTCTGATAGGAAGCTCTCTATCCGTTCACATGTAGACTGCAGCTAGCTAGATCAGGACACCTTCCACTTGACGAGATAGTGGTGCGTAGTAACTTCTTCAGATTTCATCGTCACTCCATTTTTGTGATCTGTTCACCCCAAATTCACTCAAAAGATAACTTCCAGTCTGCCCTTTTGGTTGCACACGTCGCATTCTAAAAAAAGGAACAACAAATAAACTTCAAATAGTACCTTGTGATCCGCGACGTCCCAGACGAGTCTCGTACCAATTTTTCCGACCGCGCAGAAATCAATGGCTTGATTAACCCGTGCAGGGATCGATCGCTCTACCGTACAGGTGTCACTAGCGCCTCTGCTAACAGTGCATCATGTTGTAATTATAGTTTCAAAAAACACAATCAAAATCAGGGAATACTGTCTGCTTTCCTTTTTGGTAACAAAAGCATAATTCGCTGTGCCTTGTCTATGCGCAGGGGTAAACGATGTCGGATTTGATCGAATTATTCCAGGTAGAACGGCGTGCATGTTCGATAAAGCATACGGCCAATGCACTAAAGCTAATTTGGTCGTTTGCCGACAAAACACCTCATCTGCACGACCCTGCGGAAAGCCTGGAATTACTCGGCAGCAATAGACCTGAACAAACCAGACGGCTCCTTCTGATAAATCAATAATCGCTGATAGCATGCGATCTGATTCGGCATTTTGAAGGAAACTTGAACGTCGCAGAAGCGAACCATTTTGAAGTTGTTTAGTGTAGTTGCGCAGCACCACCTTACAATTACAACCATCTCCGAATGGAGTACATCACCAATCTAATAGAGTGCAGTAGTAACACTACTACATGAATCTGTTATTTCGCTTCAGTGGGCGAATCTACTCCGAACTTCGCAACTTTGAATATATTGAGAGCTTATTTAGGACTAAACTACAACGACCTTCAACTTTGCGATGGAAACCGCGGCATTTTACTATTTTCAGCAATTATCCCAGATATTAATTTTCAAAATTGTGTTAGAATAGAGAACCTGTCGTACTTGCCTACATGAAAATTGAATATTGTGATCTTCTCGAATTGGAAAACAAAGTGGTAGAAGAGTCAACTTGAATCAGACCCCATTCGCTTTCATTGCAGAATCGTAAAGGAGCTACGAAAGCGTATTTGGCCTATTGCGAGCCTTCGTGCAAGTCAGGGTGTCCACATTCTCAGACAAGACTGGTTTTGGTTCAAGACCGGTGAATACGAACCTGACCACCCCTGGAAGAGGATCGATCGCTCGACCACACGGGCAAAACCGACTCCAAATGGTACAGCGCGATGATTGGTCCACCGAAAACTTACTAATACCAGCAATAATCTGGATTCTACCGTCTCTGTCGTACAGTTCTTTTTTGTTGAAAACACTAGAAGAGCGTAAACGGTCAAAGATTGTCGCCATCAATGCTTGTATGTGACGCTTAAGCTTGTTAGGTTACGACAGGAAAAACCACTCACAATGGCAAGGGACTGTTCAATTATTTACCATCGCAGCCAATGTAACATACATTATGGCTGAAGAGCTCGAGATATGAAGGTTATTGGTATTTGGCAGCACTAAAATGTAACAGCGGTATTGAGGTGGAAGAGGCATAATTCCTGTCGCTCATGGTAAAGGTAAGGGTAAAGGTAAAGATGTAATTCCGCAAGCAAGCGCCTTCATGTTCCATTCGGAATTATAGAAGCATGGTGAATGCGTATTTGGCCTATGGAACGACTTGCCGGGACCAACCGCTACACCAGTTCAGTGTCTTTACAATACCAGACAGGTGTAGTACCAATTTACCCGATACCGGAGGGATGGAAGGCTTGGTAAGCCCGGCCGGGAATCGATCGCTCGACCGTGCGGGTGTCAGTAGCGCCTCTTCTCCCAGCACCTTGCAGGATCAAACACACATTCATTGTTTAAATTCATAAAAAATATCTTTTCGAATCCATAGCAAATTATCTTCCCCTCCTGGATACCATCGGGGTTCAATTAACTTATTCTGAATGACTCTGTCGCGGTCAGTTCATGCTCCTCTCTTCTCGAGCAGTTGGGAGGAGAGTCGCTGGCTAAACAATGTAGTGAATTTCAGGAAACCACAACACAAAGCAGGAATGAGTTTTATTCTCGTTTCTGTTTGTCGGTTCGCTAGTATTGTGGTGCAACACAGCGGTGCCTGGATACACCTGAGACGCGGGTCGCGATTTCTGTCATATCTGTTTACAAACAGTTGCGATAATTCTTACATTTTCCTACAATTTACAGCTTCAATAAGTTCGCAAAAGTATTACGTAGAGCATCGAAGAAGAGGGCAGAGAACGGTTATCCAGTCCCATGAGATGCTTTATGGATCACTACGGCAACCATGCACCTTGTTTCACGGTACTTTGTCATTAGCAACTCGTCTGGGAATTGCATAATGAGCTGCTCACCTCCGCGAATATTAAAATGATAGGGGACATCCTACGAGGGCGAAAAGTGCTAATGAAGTCGCACTCATTGCTTCTTGCCAGTTAAATAACGTCCTTCACCAGTACGTAAAGTGGTTCAGAGCAAAATCACTCTGTAAGGACGATTTCGCTTCCAGCAAGATCTCTGAAAAGTACTTTGGTACCCAGCGGAAAACTATGATAAATAGTGTGTCTCTGAGAAATTTCATCACCAACTCAACTATTGTTTCTATCGAGACTATACACTGGTCAAAGGGGGGGGGGGCAGATTTTTTCACAAAATCTGAAAACTATGATAGATATCTGTATAGTAGTCAAGGGGGGGGGGAAATTTTTCACAAAATCTGATCTTCGATCGATAAAACACTAAAAGGTCGTAATGGCTGACAACAGTACCGAAGAAACTTTTGACGGTTTTTTAGAATCTGCAACCTTTTTCCTTGTCATTTTCCAAATTCTAAACATAAGAAGCAGTCTACAAAAACCCAAAACTTGCTAATGATATAACTATAAATTATTAGCTTTCGCCTTCTTCTGCGCAGGATCCCCGGGAAAAGAATTTCATACCTAGCGGAAAACCGTATTGCGGGTCTGGCAGAATACTCTGTGAGAAGGACCTGATCAGCTACCAACTCAATCTTATACTGGCATTTGTTTACTTCCACTAATACTATTTATTTATCAGTAATACTATTTTATATTTTTCATTTAGTATTGTTAATAATATTCCTTCTTACAATATGTTCTCTTACTTCCTTGCATTCTTATAATTTACTACTTATTTACTTACTTAGTTAATTACTTACCAGTCTAGTATTATTATTAACTTTTTGAAGTGATTTTCTATTATTTTCTTTATTAATGGACATTCTTATATCTTTCGTCATTCATTCTTCAATATTTTCTTATTTCTCTTATATTTCAAATTTTTTTAAACATTAGTTATTATAACTTTAGTGTTTGTTGACTACGTAGTCTTTAAAGCGAACAGGTAGTCAATTGGACAGATCAAATTCCTCAATGTGGACACCAGTATTGGTAACTTTAATCCAAATTCTCCAAATAAGAAACATTCTGTTGTAATCCAAAACATATTAATGATAAAACAATAGCTGTGGGTCTCAGCTGTAGACACGCAAAATAAACTTCATGAATCGCTTCAAAGCTCCGCCTTCGACCGCAGTGAGAGCGATACCATCACGACGCAACAGAAAACTCGAATATAGTGTGGATAGATTTTGACAACTCTTACAATTAGTCCACTAGCCGCACATACCTCGCACCTAACCATTATGCCGTACAGACATGGATGTCAAAAGGCCACTGATGACGCGTTTTGGTCGCAAAGTGTCACAGACAATTTATAGGATTACGGTAGAAATGACTCGCTTATAATGGCTCGTCCGCAACGAAGACATCCGCACACTAATTGAAGCTGAACGACGGACGCTGACTGCCGTAAATGCAAAAGCTAACGGAAATCAGAGTTGTATGAAAATCAGCAGTCCGAAGAAACAGATAAAAGAGTTACGATCACTAATGAATGACAAATAAGTCTTCAAGTCTCTATTTCAGCGTCACATCCCTTCTAAGGGCATGAGAACCGGAAACATTCTATGGTTCGAGTGAGGACCTCCCACGTTCTTCAGAAAATTTCCACATAAACTGCATGTCAATACACCATTCATACCACTGCTCTGCACACAATTGGTGAATGACGATCAGTTTATCGAAAAAAAGTTTGAAAGTTTGACGAAATAACCAAAAAGTTCCAAATGCTTCTGTGCCGAACGAGGTTAGTAAGGTGGATCAAAATTTATTATGGCCTGACGTTTTGACCCTTTCGTCGTCTTCAGAGGCCCCTGATCCACCTGCCCGTGATCCACCGAGTTTGGGAAATAACCAAAAAGACGTTAGATTTACGGTCCCTAGAAAGCTGCCAAAAGCTTTTGCTGCCACCGGGTGACTCATCAATCCATTCAGAAACGCACCGAACGGTGGATGCGGACAAAACCATGCCCACTACGAAAAACAACTATCAGCAAGATTAAGACGGCGTTAGATATACGGTCTCTGGAAAGCAGCCAAAGTTCGGAGATGTGGCCGCGTGGCGCAATGGATAACGCGTCTGCCTACGGAGCGGAAGATTGCAGGTTCGAATCCTGCCGTGGTCGAAAGTTTTTGCTGCCACCGGGTGTATCGTCAATCCATTTCGAAACGGGTCGAACAGGCTAAGAATAAAACTATGCCCACTACGAAAAACAACTATCAGCAAGATTAGGACGGCGTTAGATATACGGTCTCTGGAAAGCAGCCAAAGTTCGGAGATGTGGCCGCGTGGCGCAATGGATAACGCGTCTGCCTACGGAGCAGAAGATTGCAGGTTCGAATCCTGCCGTGGTCGAAAGTTTTTGCTGCCACCGGGTGTATTGTCAATAAATTCCGAAACGGGTCGAACAGGCTAAGAATAAAACTATGTCCACTACGAAAAACAACTATCAGCAAGATTAAGACGGCGTTGGATATACGGTCTCTAGAAAGCTGCCAAAGTTCGGAGATGTGGCCGCGTGGCGCAATGGATAACGCGTCTGCCTACGGAGCAGAAGATTGCAGGTTCGAATCCTGCCGTGGTCGAAAGCTTTTGCTGCCATCGGGTGTATTGTCAATAAATTCCGAAACGGGTCGAACAGGCTAAGAATAAAACTATGTCCACTACGAAAAACAACTATCAGCAAGATTAAGACGGCGTTGGATATACGGTCTCTAGAAAGCTGCCAAAGTTCGGAGATGTGGCCGCGTGGCGCAGTGGATAACGCGTCTGCCTACGGAGCAGAAGATTGCAGGTTCGAATCCTGCCGTGGTCGAAAGTTTTTGCTGCCACCGGGTGTATCGTCAATCCATTCCGAAACGGGTCGAACAGGCTAAGAATAAAACTATGCCCACTACGAAAAACAACTATCAGCAAGATTAGGACGGCGTTAGATATACGGTCTCTGGAAAGCAGCCAAAGTTCGGAGATGTGGCCGCGTGGCGCAATGGATAACGCGTCTGCCTACGGAGCAGAAGATTGCAGGTTCGAATGCTGCCGTGGTCGAAAGCTTTTGCTGCCACCGGGTGTATTGTCAATAAATTCCGAAACGGGTCGAACAGGCTAAGAATAAAACTATGTCCACTACGAAAAACAACTATCAGCAAGATTAAGACGGCGTTAGATATACGGTCTCTAGAAAGCTGCCAAAGTTCGGAGATGTGGCCGCGTGGCGCAATGGATAACGCGTCTGCCTACGGAGCAGAAGATTGCAGGTTCGAATCCTGCCGTGGTCGAAAGCTTTTGCTGCCACCGGGTGTATTGTCAATAAATTCCGAAACGGGTCGAACAGGCTAAGAATAAAACTATGTCCACTACGAAAAACAACTATCAGCAAGATTAAGACGGCGTTAGATATACGGTCTCTAGAAAGCTGCCAAAGTTCGGAGATGTGGCCGCGTGGCGCAATGGATAACGCGTCTGCCTACGGAGCAGAAGATTGCAGGTTCGAATCCTGCCGTGGTCGAAAGTTTTTGCTGCCACCGGGTGTATCGTCAATCCATTCCGAAACGGGTCGAACAGGCTAAGAATAAAACTATGTCCACTACGAAAAACAACTATCAGCAAGATTAAGACGGCGTTAGATATACGGTCTCTGGAAAGCTGCCAAAGTTCGAAGATGTGGCCGCGTGGCGCAATGGATAACGCGTCTGCCTACGGAGCAGAAGATTGCAGGTTCGAATCCTGCCGTGGTCGAAAGCTTTTGCTGCCACCGGGTGTATTGTCAATAAATTCCGAAACGGGTCGAACAGGCTAAGAATAAAACTATGTCCACTACGAAAAACAACTATCAGCAAGATTAAGACGGCGTTGGATATACGGTCTCTAGAAAGCTGCCAAAGTTCGAAGATGTGGCCGCGTGGCGCAATGGATAACGCGTCTGCCTACGGAGCAGAAGATTGCAGGTTCGAATACTGCCGTGGTCGAAAGCTTTTGCTGCCACCGGGTGTATCGTCAATCCATTCCGAAACGGGTCGAACAGGCTAAGAATAAAACTATGTCCACTACGAAAAACAACTATCAGCAAGATTAAGACGGCGTTAGATATACGGTCTCTGGAAAGCAGCCAAAGTCCGGAGATGTGGCCGCGTGGCGCAATGGATAACGCGTCTGCCTACGGAGCAGAAGATTGCAGGTTCGAATCCTGCCGTGGTCGAAAGCTTTTGCTGCCACCGGGTGTATTGTCAATAAATTCCGAAACGGGTCGAACAGGCTAAGAATAAAACTATGTCCACTACGAAAAACAACTATCAGCAAGATTAAGACGGCTTTGGATATACGGTCTCTAGAAAGCTGCCAAAGTTCGAAGATGTGGCCGCGTGGCGCAATGGATAACGCGTCTGCCTACGGAGCAGAAGATTGCAGGTTCGAATCCTGCCGTGGTCGAAAGCTTTTGCTGCCACCGGGTGTATCGTCAATCCATTCCGAAACGGGTCGAACAGGCTAAGAATAAAACTATGTCCACTACGAAAAACAACTATCAGCAAGATTAAGACGGCGTTAGATATACGGTCTCTAGAAAGCTGCCAAAGTTCGGAGATGTGGCCGCGTGGCGCAATGGATAACGCGTCTGCCTACGGAGCAGAAGATTGCAGGTTCGAATCCTGCCGTGGTCGAAAGTTTTTGCTGCCACCGGGTGTATCGTCAATCCATTCCGAAACGGGTCGAACAGGCTAAGAATAAAACTATGTCCACTACGAAAAACAACTATCAGCAAGATTAAGACGGCGTTGGATATACGGTCTCTAGAAAGCTGCCAAAGTTCGGAGATGTGGCCGCGTGGCGCAATGGATAACGCGTCTGCCTACGGAGCAGAAGATTGCAGGTTCGAATCCTGCCGTGGTCGAAAGTTTTTGCTGCCACCGGGTGTATCGTCAATCCATTCCGAAACGGGTCGAACAGGCTAAGAATAAAACTATGTCCACTACGAAAAACAACTATCAGCAACATTAAGACGGCGTTAGATATACGGTCTCTAGAAAGCTGCCAAAGTTCGGAGATGTGGCCGCGTGGCGCAATGGATAACGCGTCTGCCTACGGAGCAGAAGATTGCAGGTTCGAATCCTGCCGTGGTCGAAAGCTTTTGCTGCCACCGGGTGTATTGTCAATAAATTCCGAAACGGGTCGAACAGGCTAAGAATAAAACTATGTCCACTACGAAAAACAACTATCAGCAAGACTAAGACGGCGTTGGATATACGGTCTCTGGAAAGCTGCCAAAGTTCGGAGATGTGGCCGCGTGGCGCAATGGATAACGCGTCTGCCTACGGAGCAGAAGATTGCAGGTTCGAATCCTGCCGTGGTCGAAAGCTTTTGCTGCCACCGGGTGTATTGTCAATAAATTCCGAAACGGGTCGAACAGGCTAAGAATAAAACTATGTCCACTACGAAAAACAACTATCAGCAAGATTAAGACGGCGTTAGATATACGGTCTCTAGAAAGCTGCCAAAGTTCGGAGATGTGGCCGCGTGGCGCAATGGATAACGCGTCTGCCTACGGAGCAGAAGATTGCAGGTTCGAATCCTGCCGTGGTCGAAAGCTTTTGCTGCCACCGGGTGTATTGTCAATAAATTCCGAAACGGGTCGAACAGGCTAAGAATAAAACTATGTCCACTACGAAAAACAACTATCAGCAAGATTAAGACGGCGTTAGATATACGGTCTCTAGAAAGCTGCCAAAGTTCGGAGATGTGGCCGCGTGGCGCAATGGATAACGCGTCTGCCTACGGAGCAGAAGATTGCAGGTTCGAATCCTGCCGTGGTCGAAAGTTTTTGCTGCCACCGGGTGTATCGTCAATCCATTCCGAAACGGGTCGAACAGGCTAAGAATAAAACTATGCCCACTACGAAAAACAACTATCAGCAAGATTAGGACGGCGTTAGATATACGGTCTCTGGAAAGCAGCCAAAGTTCGGAGATGTGGCCGCGTGGCGCAATGGATAACGCGTCTGCCTACGGAGCAGAAGATTGCAGGTTCGAATCCTGCCGTGGTCGAAAGCTTTTGCTGCCACCGGGTGTATCGTCAATCCATTCCGAAACGGGTCGAACAGGCTAAGAATAAAACTATGTCCACTACGAAAAACAACTATCAGCAAGATTAAGACGGCGTTAGATATACGGTCTCTAGAAAGCTGCCAAAGTTCGGAGATGTGGCCGCGTGGCGCAATGGATAACGCGTCTGCCTACGGAGCAGAAGATTGCAGGTTCGAATCCTGCCGTGGTCGAAAGCTTTTGCTGCCACCGGGTGTATTGTCAATAAATTCCGAAACGGGTCGAACAGGCTAAGAATAAAACTATGTCCACTACGAAAAACAACTATCAGCAAGATTAAGACGGCGTTAGATATACGGTCTCTAGAAAGCTGCCAAAGTTCGGAGATGTGGCCGCGTGGCGCAATGGATAACGCGTCTGCCTACGGAGCAGAAGATTGCAGGTTCGAATCCTGCCGTGGTCGAAAGCTTTTGCTGCCACCGGGTGTATCGTCAATCCATTCCGAAACGGGTCGAACAGGCTAAGAATAAAACTATGTCCACTACGAAAAACAACTATCAGCAAGATTAAGACGGCGTTAGATATACGGTCTCTGGAAAGCTGCCAAAGTTCGGAGATGTGGCCGCGTGGCGCAATGGATAACGCGTCTGCCTACGGAGCAGAAGATTGCAGGTTCGAATCCTGCCGTGGTCGAAAGCTTTTGCTGCCACCGGGTGTATTGTCAATAAATTCCGAAACGGGTCGAACAGGCTAAGAATAAAACTATGTCCACTACGAAAAACAACTATCAGCAAGATTAAGACGGCGTTAGATATACGGTCTCTAGAAAGCTGCCAAAGTTCGGAGATGTGGCCGCGTGGCGCAATGGATAACGCGTCTGCCTACGGAGCAGAAGATTGCAGGTTCGAATCCTGCCGTGGTCGAAAGTTTTTGCTGCCACCGGGTGTATCGTCAATCCATTCCGAAACGGGTCGAACAGGCTAAGAATAAAACTATGTCCACTACGAAAAACAACTATCAGCAAGATTAAGACGGCGTTAGATATACGGTCTCTAGAAAGCTGCCAAAGTTCGGAGATGTGGCCGCGTGGCGCAATGGATAACGCGTCTGCCTACGGAGCAGAAGATTGCAGGTTCGAATCCTGCCGTGGTCGAAAGTTTTTGCTGCCACCGGGTGTATCGTCAATCCATTCCGAAACGGGTCGAACAGGCTAAGAATAAAACTATGTCCACTACGAAAAACAACTATCAGCAAGATTAAGACGGCGTTAGATATACGGTCTCTGGAAAGCAGCCAAAGTTCGGAGATGTGGCCGCGTGGCGCAATGGATAACGCGTCTGCCTACGGAGCAGAAGATTGCAGGTTCGAATCCTGCCGTGGTCGAAAGCTTTTGCTGCCACCGGGTGTATCGTCAATCCATTCCGAAACGGGTCGAACAGGCTAAGAATAAAACTATGTCCACTACGAAAAACAACTATCAGCAAGATTAAGACGGCGTTAGATATACGGTCTCTAGAAAGCTGCCAAAGTTCGGAGATGTGGCCGCGTGGCGCAATGGATAACGCGTCTGCCTACGGAGCAGAAGATTGCAGGTTCGAATCCTGCCGTGGTCGAAAGCTTTTGCTGCCACCGGGTGTATTGTCAATAAATTCCGAAACGGGTCGAACAGGCTAAGAATAAAACTATGTCCACTACGAAAAACAACTATCAGCAAGATTAAGACGGCGTTAGATATACGGTCTCTAGAAAGCTGCCAAAGTTCGGAGATGTGGCCGCGTGGCGCAATGGATAACGCGTCTGCCTACGGAGCAGAAGATTGCAGGTTCGAATCCTGCCGTGGTCGAAAGCTTTTGCTGCCACCGGGTGTATCGTCAATCCATTCCGAAACGGGTCGAACAGGCTAAGAATAAAACTATGTCCACTACGAAAAACAACTATCAGCAAGATTAAGACGGCGTTAGATATACGGTCTCTAGAAAGCTGCCAAAGTTCGGAGATGTGGCCGCGTGGCGCAATGGATAACGCGTCTGCCTACGGAGCAGAAGATTGCAGGTTCGAATCCTGCCGTGGTCGAAAGCTTTTGCTGCCACCGGGTGTATTGTCAATAAATTCCGAAACGGGTCGAACAGGCTAAGAATAAAACTATGTCCACTACGAAAAACAACTATCAGCAAGATTAAGACGGCGTTAGATATACGGTCTCTAGAAAGCTGCCAAAGTTCGGAGATGTGGCCGCGTGGCGCAATGGATAACGCGTCTGCCTACGGAGCAGAAGATTGCAGGTTCGAATCCTGCCGTGGTCGAAAGCTTTTGCTGCCACCGGGTGTATCGTCAATCCATTCCGAAACGGGTCGAACAGGCTAAGAATAAAACTATGTCCACTACGAAAAACAACTATCAGCAAGATTAAGACGGCGTTAGATATACGGTCTCTAGAAAGCTGCCAAAGTTCGGAGATGTGGCCGCGTGGCGCAATGGATAACGCGTCTGCCTACGGAGCAGAAGATTGCAGGTTCGAATCCTGCCGTGGTCGAAAGTTTTTGCTGCCACCGGGTGTATTGTCAATAAATTCCGAAACGGGTCGAACAGGCTAAGAATAAAACTATGTCCACTACGAAAAACAACTATCAGCAAGATTAAGACGGCGTTAGATATACGGTCTCTAGAAAGCTGCCAAAGTTCGGAGATGTGGCCGCGTGGCGCAATGGATAACGCGTCTGCCTACGGAGCAGAAATCCTGATTGCAGGTGTATCGTCAATCCATTCCGAAACGGGTCGAACAGGCTTCGAATCCTGCCGTGGTCGAAAGCTTTTGCTGCCACCGGGTGTATCGTCAATCCATTCCGAAACGGGTCGAACAGGCTAAGAATAAAACTATGTCCACTACGAAAAACAACTATCAGCAAGATTAAGACGGCGTTAGATATACGGTCTCTAGAAAGCTGCCAAAGTTCGGAGATGTGGCCGCGTGGCGCAATGGATAACGCGTCTGCCTACGGAGCAGAAGATTGCAGGTTCGAATCCTGCCGTGGTCGAAAGTTTTTGCTGCCACCGGGTGTATTGTCAATCCATTCCGAAACGGGTCGAACAGGCTAAGAATAAAACTATGTCCACTACGAAAAACAACTATCAGCAAGATTAAGACGGCGTTAGATATACGGTCTCTAGAAAGCTGCCAAAGTTCGGAGATGTGGCCGCGTGGCGCAATGGATAACGCGTCTGCCTACGGAGCAGAAGATTGCAGGTTCGAATCCTGCCGTGGTCGAAAGCTTTTGCTGCCACCGGGTGTATTGTCAATAAATTCCGAAACGGGTCGAACAGGCTAAGAATAAAACTATGTCCACTACGAAAAACAACTATCAGCAAGATTAAGACGGCGTTAGATATACGGTCTCTAGAAAGCTGCCAAAGTTCGGAGATGTGGCCGCGTGGCGCAATGGATAACGCGTCTGCCTACGGAGCAGAAGATTGCAGGTTCGAATCCTGCCGTGGTCGAAAGCTTTTGCTGCCACCGGGTGTATTGTCAATAAATTCCGAAACGGGTCGAACAGGCTAAGAATAAAACTATGTCCACTACGAAAAACAACTATCAGCAAGATTAAGACGGCGTTAGATATACGGTCTCTAGAAAGCTGCCAAAGTTCGGAGATGTGGCCGCGTGGCGCAATGGATAACGCGTCTGCCTACGGAGCAGAAGATTGCAGGTTCGAATCCTGCCGTGGTCGAAAGCTTTTGCTGCCACCGGGTGTATCGTCAATCCATTCCGAAACGGGTCGAACAGGCTAAGAATAAAACTATGTCCACTACGAAAAACAACTATCAGCAAGATTAAGACGGCGTTAGATATACGGTCTCTAGAAAGCTGCCAAAGTTCGGAGATGTGGCCGCGTGGCGCAATGGATAACGCGTCTGCCTACGGAGCAGAAGATTGCAGGTTCGAATCCTGCCGTGGTCGAAAGCTTTTGCTGCCACCGGGTGTATCGTCAATCCATTCCGAAACGGGTCGAACAGGCTAAGAATAAAACTATGTCCACTACGAAAAACAACTATCAGCAAGATTAAGACGGCGTTAGATATACGGTCTCTAGAAAGCTGCCAAAGTTCGGAGATGTGGCCGCGTGGCGCAATGGATAACGCGTCTGCCTACGGAGCAGAAGATTGCAGGTTCGAATCCTGCCGTGGTCGAAAGCTTTTGCTGCCACCGGGTGTATCGTCAATCCATTCCGAAACGGGTCGAACAGGCTAAGAATAAAACTATGTCCACTACGAAAAACAACTATCAGCAAGATTAAGACGGCGTTAGATATACGGTCTCTAGAAAGCTGCCAAAGTTCGGAGATGTGGCCGCGTGGCGCAATGGATAACGCGTCTGCCTACGGAGCAGAAGATTGCAGGTTCGAATCCTGCCGTGGTCGAAAGCTTTTGCTGCCACCGGGTGTATCGTCAATCCATTCCGAAACGGGTCGAACAGGCTAAGAATAAAACTATGTCCACTACGAAAAACAACTATCAGCAAGATTAAGACGGCGTTAGATATACGGTCTCTAGAAAGCTGCCAAAGTTCGGAGATGTGGCCGCGTGGCGCAATGGATAACGCGTCTGCCTACGGAGCAGAAGATTGCAGGTTCGAATCCTGCCGTGGTCGAGAGCTTTTGCTACTGCCGCCGGGTGTATCGTCAATCCATTCCGAAACGGGTCGAACAGGCTAAGAATAAAACTATGTCCACTACGAAAAACAACTATCAGCAAGATTAAGACGGCGTTAGATATACGGTCTCTAGAAAGCTGCCAAAGTTCGGAGATGTGGCCGCGTGGCGCAATGGATAACGCGTCTGCCTACGGAGCAGAAGATTGCAGGTTCGAATCCTGCCGTGGTCGAAAGCTTTTGCTGCCACCGGGTGTATTGTCAATCCAAATTCCGAAACGGGTCGAACAGGCTAAGAATAAAACTATGTCCACTACGAAAAACAACTATCAGCAAGATTAAGACGGCGTTAGATATACGGTCTCTAGAAAGCTGCCAAAGTTCGGAGATGTGGCCGCGTGGCGCAATGGATAACGCGTCTGCCTACGGAGCAGAAGATTGCAGGTTCGAATCCTGCCGTGGTCGAAAGCTTTTGCTGCCACCGGGTGTATTGTCAATCCATTCCGAAACGGGTCGAACAGGCTAAGAATAAAACTATGTCCACTACGAAAAACAACTATCAGCAAGATTAAGACGGCGTTAGATATACGGTCTCTAGAAAGCTGCCAAAGTTCGGAGATGTGGCCGCGTGGCGCAATGGATAACGCGTCTGCCTACGGAGCAGAAGATTGCAGGTTCGAATCCTGCCGTGGTCGAAAGCTTTTGCTGCCACCGGGTGTATCGTCAATCCATTCCGAAACGGGTCGAACAGGCTAAGAATAAAACTATGTCCACTACGAAAAACAACTATCAGCAAGATTAAGACGGCGTTAGATATACGGTCTCTAGAAAGCTGCCAAAGTTCGGAGATGTGGCCGCGTGGCGCAATGGATAACGCGTCTGCCTACGGAGCAGAAGATTGCAGGTTCGAATCCTGCCGTGGTCGAAAGCTTTTGCTGCCACCGGGTGTATCGTCAATCCATTCCGAAACGGGTCGAACAGGCTAAGAATAAAACTATGTCCACTACGAAAAACAACTATCAGCAAGATTAAGACGGCGTTAGATATACGGTCTCTAGAAAGCTGCCAAAGTTCGGAGATGTGGCCGCGTGGCGCAATGGATAACGCGTCTGCCTACGGAGCAGAAGATTGCAGGTTCGAATCCTGCCGTGGTCGAAAGCTTTTGCTGCCACCGGGTGTATCGTCAATCCATTCCGAAACGGGTCGAACAGGCTAAGAATAAAACTATGTCCACTACGAAAAACAACTATCAGCAAGATTAAGACGGCGTTAGATATACGGTCTCTAGAAAGCTGCCAAAGTTCGGAGATGTGGCCGCGTGGCGCAATGGATAACGCGTCTGCCTACGGAGCAGAAGATTGCAGGTTCGAATCCTGCCGTGGTCGAAAGCTTTTGCTGCCACCGGGTGTATCGTCAATCCATTCCGAAACGGGTCGAACAGGCTAAGAATAAAACTATGTCCACTACGAAAAACAACTATCAGCAAGATTAAGACGGCGTTAGATATACGGTCTCTAGAAAGCTGCCAAAGTTCGGAGATGTGGCCGCGTGGCGCAATGGATAACGCGTCTGCCTACGGAGCAGAAGATTGCAGGTTCGAATCCTGCCGTGGTCGAAAGCTTTTGCTGCCACCGGGTGTATCGTCAATCCATTCCGAAACGGGTCGAACAGGCTAAGAATAAAACTATGTCCACTACGAAAAACAACTATCAGCAAGATTAAGACGGCGTTAGATATACGGTCTCTAGAAAGCTGCCAAAGTTCGGAGATGTGGCCGCGTGGCGCAATGGATAACGCGTCTGCCTACGGAGCAGAAGATTGCAGGTTCGAATCCTGCCGTGGTCGAAAGCTTTTGCTGCCACCGGGTGTATCGTCAATCCATTCCGAAACGGGTCGAACAGGCTAAGAATAAAACTATGTCCACTACGAAAAACAACTATCAGCAAGATTAAGACGGCGTTAGATATACGGTCTCTAGAAAGCTGCCAAAGTTCGGAGATGTGGCCGCGTGGCGCAATGGATAACGCGTCTGCCTACGGAGCAGAAGATTGCAGGTTCGAATCCTGCCGTGGTCGAAAGCTTTTGCTGCCACCGGGTGTATCGTCAATCCATTCCGAAACGGGTCGAACAGGCTAAGAATAAAACTATGTCCACTACGAAAAACAACTATCAGCAAGATTAAGACGGCGTTAGATATACGGTCTCTAGAAAGCTGCCAAAGTTCGGAGATGTGGCCGCGTGGCGCAATGGATAACGCGTCTGCCTACGGAGCAGAAGATTGCAGGTTCGAATCCTGCCGTGGTCGAAAGTTTTTGCTGCCACGTCAATCCATTCCGGGGTCGAACAGGCTATCGTCAATCCATTCCGAAACGGGTCGAACAGGCTAAGAATAAAACTATGCCGAAACGGGTCGAACAGGCTAAGAATAAAACATGTCCACTACGAAAAACAACTATCAGCAAGATTAAGACGGCGTTAGATATACGGTCTCTAGAAAGCTGCCAAAGTTCGGAGATGTGGCCGCGTGGCGCAATGGATAACGCGTCTGCCTACGGAGCAGAAGATTGCAGGTTCGAATCCTGCCGTGGTCGAAAGCTTTTGCTGCCACCGGGTGTATCGTCAATCCATTCCGAAACGGGTCGAACAGGCTAAGAATAAAACTATGTCCACTACGAAAAACAACTATCAGCAAGATTAAGACGGCGTTAGATATACGGTCTCTAGAAAGCTGCCAAAGTTCGGAGATGTGGCCGCGTGGCGCAATGGATAACGCGTCTGCCTACGGAGCAGAAGATTGCAGGTTCGAATCCTGCCGTGGTCGAAAGCTTTTGCTGCCACCGGGTGTATCGTCAATCCATTCCGAAACGGGTCGAACAGGCTAAGAATAAAACTATGTCCACTACGAAAAACAACTATCAGCAAGATTAAGACGGCGTTAGATATACGGTCTCTAGAAAGCTGCCAAAGTTCGGAGATGTGGCCGCGTGGCGCAATGGATAACGCGTCTGCCTACGGAGCAGAAGATTGCAGGTTCGAATCCTGCCGTGGTCGAAAGTTTTTGCTGCCACCGGGTGTATCGTCAATCCATTCCGAAACGGGTCGAACAGGCTAAGAATAAAACTATGTCCACTACGAAAAACAACTATCAGCAAGATTAAGACGGCGTTAGATATACGGTCTCTGGAAAGCAGCCAAAGTTCGGAGATGTGGCCGCGTGGCGCAATGGATAACGCGTCTGCCTACGGAGCAGAAGATTGCAGGTTCGAATCCTGCCGTGGTCGAAAGCTTTTGCTGCCACCGGGTGTATCGTCAATCCATTCCGAAACGGGTCGAACAGGCTAAGAATAAAACTATGTCCACTACGAAAAACAACTATCAGCAAGATTAAGACGGCGTTGGATATACGGTCTCTAGAAAGCTGCCAAAGTTCGGAGATGTGGCCGCGTGGCGCAATGGATAACGCGTCTGCCTACGGAGCAGAAGATTGCAGGTTCGAATCCTGCCGTGGTCGAAAGCTTTTGCTGCCACCGGGTGTATCGTCAATCCATTCCGAAACGGGTCGAACAGGCTAAGAATAAAACTATGTCCACTACGAAAAACAACTATCAGCAAGATTAAGACGGCGTTAGATATACGGTCTCTAGAAAGCTGCCAAAGTTCGGAGATGTGGCCGCGTGGCGCAATGGATAACGCGTCTGCCTACGGAGCAGAAGATTGCAGGTTCGAATCCTGCCGTGGTCGAAAGTTTTTGCTGCCACCGGGTGTATCGTCAATCCATTCCGAAACGGGTCGAACAGGCTAAGAATAAAACTATGCCCACTACGAAAAACAACTATCAGCAAGATTAAGACGGCGTTGGATATACGGTCTCTAGAAAGCTGCCAAAGTTCGGAGATGTGGCCGCGTGGCGCAATGGATAACGCGTCTGCCTACGGAGCAGAAGATTGCAGGTTCGAATCCTGCCGTGGTCGAAAGCTTTTGCTGCCACCGGGTGTATCGTCAATCCATTCCGAAACGGGTCGAACAGGCTAAGAATAAAACTATGTCCACTACGAAAAACAACTATCAGCAAGATTAAGACGGCGTTAGATATACGGTCTCTAGAAAGCTGCCAAAGTTCGGAGATGTGGCCGCGTGGCGCAATGGATAACGCGTCTGCCTACGGAGCAGAAGATTGCAGGTTCGAATCCTGCCGTGGTCGTGGCGCAATGGATAACGCGTCTGCCTACGGAGCAGAAGATTGCAGGTTCGAATCCTGCCGTGGTCGAAAGCTTTTGCTGCCACCGGGTGTATCGTCAATCCATTCCGAAACGGGTCGAACAGGCTAAGAATAAAACTATGTCCACTACGAAAAACAACTATCAGCAAGATTAAGACGGCGTTAGATATACGGTCTCTAGAAAGCTGCCAAAGTTCGGAGATGTGGCCGCGTGGCGCAATGGATAACGCGTCTGCCTACGGAGCAGAAGATTGCAGGTTCGAATCCTGCCGTGGTCGAAAGCTTTTGCTGCCACCGGGTGTATCGTCAATCCATTCCGAAACGGGTCGAACAGGCTAAGAATAAAACTATGTCCACTACGAAAAACAACTATCAGCAAGATTAAGACGGCGTTAGATATACGGTCTCTAGAAAGCTGCCAAAGTTCGGAGATGTGGCCGCGTGGCGCAATGGATAACGCGTCTGCCTACGGAGCAGAAGATTGCAGGTTCGAATCCTGCCGTGGTCGAAAAGCTTTTGCTGCCACCGGGTGTATCGTCAATCCATTCCGAAACGGGTCGAACAGGCTAAGAATAAAACTATGTCCACTACGAAAAACAACTATCAGCAAGATTAAGACGGCGTTAGATATACGGTCTCTAGAAAGCTGCCAAAGTTCGGAGATGTGGCCGCGTGGCGCAATGGATAACGCGTCTGCCTACGGAGCAGAAGATTGCAGGTTCGAATCCTGCCGTGGTCGAAAGCTTTTGCTGCCACCGGGTGTATCGTCAATCCATTCCGAAACGGGTCGAACAGGCTAAGAATAAAACTATGTCCACTACGAAAAACAACTATCAGCAAGATTAAGACGGCGTTAGATATACGGTCTCTAGAAAGCTGCCAAAGTTCGGAGATGTGGCCGCGTGGCGCAATGGATAACGCGTCTGCCTACGGAGCAGAAGATTGCAGGTTCGAATCCTGCCGTGGTCGAAAGCTTTTGCTGCCACCGGGTGTATCGTCAATCCATTCCGAAACGGGTCGAACAGGCTAAGAATAAAACTATGTCCACTACGAAAAACAACTATCAGCAAGATTAAGACGGCGTTAGATATACGGTCTCTAGAAAGCTGCCAAAGTTCGGAGATGTGGCCGCGTGGCGCAATGGATAACGCGTCTGCCTACGGAGCAGAAGATTGCAGGTTCGAATCCTGCCGTGGTCGAAAGCTTTTGCTGCCACCGGGTGTATCGTCAATCCATTCCGAAACGGGTCGAACAGGCTAAGAATAAAACTATGTCCACTACGAAAAACAACTATCAGCAAGATTAAGACGGCGTTAGATATACGGTCTCTAGAAAGCTGCCAAAGTTCGGAGATTGGCCGCGTGGCGCAATGGATAACGCGTCTGCCTACGGAGCAGAAGATTGCAGGTTCGAATCCTGCCGTGGTCGATAATCCATTCCGAAACGGGTCGAACAGGCTAAGAATAAAACTATGTCCACTACGAAAAACAACTATCAGCAAGATTAAGACGGCGTTAGATATACGGTCTCTAGAAAGCTGCCAAAGTTCGGAGATGTGGCCGCGTGGCGCAATGGATAACGCGTCTGCCTACGGAGCAGAAGATTGCAGGTTCGAATCCTGCCGTGGTCGAAAGTTTTTGCTGCCACCGGGTGTATCGTCAATCCATTCCGAAACGGGTCGAACAGGCTAAGAATAAAACTATGCCCACTACGAAAAACAACTATCAGCAAGATTAAGACGGCGTTAGATATACGGTCGCGCCAAAGTTCGGAGATGTGGCCGCGTGGCGCAATGGATAACGCGTCTGCCTACGGAGCAGAAGATTGCAGGTTCGAATCCTGCCGTGGTCGAAAGCTTTTGCTGCCACCGGGTGTATTGTCAATCCATTCCGAAACGGGTCGAACAGGCTAAGAATAAAACTATGTCCACTACGAAAAACAACTATCAGCAAGATTAAGACGGCGTTAGATATACGGTCTCTAGAAAGCTGCCAAAGTTCGGAGATGTGGCCGCGTGGCGCAATGGATAACGCGTCTGCCTACGGAGCAGAAGATTGCAGGTTCGAATCCTGCCGTGGTCGAAAGCTTTTGCTGCCACCGGGTGTATCGTCAATCCATTCCGAAACGGGTCGAACAGGCTAAGAATAAAACTATGTCCACTACGAAAAACAACTATCAGCAAGATTAAGACGGCGTTAGATATACGGTCTCTAGAAAGCTGCCAAAGTTCGGAGATGTGGCCGCGTGGCGCAATGGATAACGCGTCTGCCTACGGAGCAGAAGATTGCAGGTTCGAATCCTGCCGTGGTCGAAAGCTTTTGCTGCCACCGGGTGTATTGTCAATCCATTCCGAAACGGGTCGAACAGGCTAAGAATAAAACTATGTCCACTACGAAAAACAACTATCAGCAAGATTAAGACGGCGTTAGATATACGGTCTCTAGAAAGCTGCCAAAGTTCGGAGATGTGGCCGCGTGGCGCAATGGATAACGCGTCTGCCTACGGAGCAGAAGATTGCAGGTTCGAATCCTGCCGTGGTCGAAAGTTTTTGCTGCCACCGGGTGTATCGTCAATCCATTCCGAAACGGGTCGAACAGGCTAAGAATAAAACTATGTCCACTACGAAAAACAACTATCAGCAAGATTAAGACGGCGTTAGATATACGGTCTCTAGAAAGCTGCCAAAGTTCGGAGATGTGGCCGCGTGGCGCAATGGATAACGCGTCTGCCTACGGAGCAGAAGATTGCAGGTTCGAATCCTGCCGTGGTCGAAAGTTTTTGCTGCCACCGGGTGTATCGTCAATCCATTCCGAAACGGGTCGAACAGGCTAAGAATAAAACTATGTCCACTACGAAAAACAACTATCAGCAAGATTAAGACGGCGTTAGATATACGGTCTCTAGAAAGCTGCCAAAGTTCGGAGATGTGGCCGCGTGGCGCAATGGATAACGCGTCTGCCTACGGAGCAGAAGATTGCAGGTTCGAATCCTGCCGTGGTCGAAAGTTTTTGCTGCCACCGGGTGTATCGTCAATCCATTCCGAAACGGGTCGAACAGGCTAAGAATAAAACTATGTCCACTACGAAAAACAACTATCAGCAAGATTAAGACGGCGTTAGATATACGGTCTCTAGAAAGCTGCCAAAGTTCGGAGATGTGGCCGCGTGGCGCAATGGATAACGCGTCTGCCTACGGAGCAGAAGATTGCAGGTTCGAATCCTGCCGTGGTCGAAAGCTTTTGCTGCCACCGGGTGTATTGTCAATCCATTCCGAAACGGGTCGAACAGGCTAAGAATAAAACTATGTCCACTACGAAAAACAACTATCAGCAAGATTAAGACGGCGTTAGATATACGGTCTCTAGAAAGCTGCCAAAGTTCGGAGATGTGGCCGCGTGGCGCAATGGATAACGCGTCTGCCTACGGAGCAGAAGATTGCAGGTTCGAATCCTGCCGTGGTCGAAAGCTTTTGCTGCCACCGGGTGTATCGTCAATCCATTCCGAAACGGGTCGAACAGGCTAAGAATAAAACTATGTCCACTACGAAAAACAACTATCAGCAAGATTAAGACGGCGTTAGATATACGGTCTCTGGAAAGCTGCCAAAGTTCGGAGATGTGGCCGCGTGGCGCAATGGATAACGCGTCTGCCTACGGAGCAGAAGATTGCAGGTTCGAATCCTGCCGTGGTCGAAAGCTTTTGCTGCCACCGGGTGTATTGTCAATAAATTCCGAAACGGGTCGAACAGGCTAAGAATAAAACTATGTCCACTACGAAAAACAACTATCAGCAAGATTAAGACGGCGTTGGATATACGGTCTCTAGAAAGCTGCCAAAGTTCGGAGATGTGGCCGCGTGGCGCAATGGATAACGCGTCTGCCTACGGAGCAGAAGATTGCAGGTTCGAATCCTGCCGTGGTCGAAAGCTTTTGCTGCCACCGGGTGTATCGTCAATCCATTCCGAAACGGGTCGAACAGGCTAAGAATAAAACTATGTCCACTACGAAAAACAACTATCAGCAAGATTAAGACGGCGTTAGATATACGGTCTCTAGAAAGCTGCCAAAGTTCGGAGATGTGGCCGCGTGGCGCAATGGATAACGCGTCTGCCTACGGAGCAGAAGATTGCAGGTTCGAATCCTGCCGTGGTCGAAAGTTTTTGCTGCCACCGGGTGTATCGTCAATCCATTCCGAAACGGGTCGAACAGGCTAAGAATAAAACTATGTCCACTACGAAAAACAACTATCAGCAAGATTAAGACGGCGTTAGATATACGGTCTCTAGAAAGCTGCCAAAGTTCGGAGATGTGGCCGCGTGGCGCAATGGATAACGCGTCTGCCTACGGAGCAGAAGATTGCAGGTTCGAATCCTGCCGTGGTCGAAAGTTTTTGCTGCCACCGGGTGTATCGTCAATCCATTCCGAAACGGGTCGAACAGGCTAAGAATAAAACTATGCCCACTACGAAAAACAACTATCAGCAAGATTAAGACGGCGTTAGATATACGGTCTCTAGAAAGCTGCCAAAGTTCGGAGATGTGGCCGCGTGGCGCAATGGATAACGCGTCTGCCTACGGAGCAGAAGATTGCAGGTTCGAATCCTGCCGTGGTCGAAAGTTTTTGCTGCCACCGGGTGTATCGTCAATCCATTCCGAAACGGGTCGAACAGGCTAAGAATAAAACTATGTCCACTACGAAAAACAACTATCAGCAAGATTAAGACGGCGTTAGATATACGGTCTCTAGAAAGCTGCCAAAGTTCGGAGATGTGGCCGCGTGGCGCAATGGATAACGCGTCTGCCTACGGAGCAGAAGATTGCAGGTTCGAATCCTGCCGTGGTCGAAAGTTTTTGCTGCCACCGGGTGTATCGTCAATCCATTCCGAAACGGGTCGAACAGGCTAAGAATAAAACTATGTCCGCTACGAAAAACAACTATCAGCAAGATTAAGACGGCGTTAGATATACGGTCTCTAGAAAGCAGCCAAAGTTCGGAGATGTGGCCGCGTGGCGCAATGGATAACGCGTCTGCCTACGGAGCAGAAGATTGCAGGTTCGAATCCTGCCGTGGTCGAAAGCTTTTGCTGCCACCGGGTGTATTGTCAATAAATTCCGAAACGGGTCGAACAGGCTAAGAATAAAACTATGCCCACTACGAAAAACAACTATCAGCAAGATTAAGACGGCGTTAGATATACGGTCTCTATAAAGCTGCCAAAGTTCGGAGATGTGGCCGCGTGGCGCAATGGATAACGCGTCTGCCTACGGAGCAGAAGATTGCAGGTTCGAATCCTGCCGTGGTCGAAAGCTTTTGCTGCCACCGGGTGTATCGTCAATCCATTCCGAAACGGGTCGAACAGGCTAAGAATAAAACTATGCCCACTACGAAAAACAACTATCAGCAAGATTAAGACGGCGTTAGATATACGGTCTCTGGAAAGCAGCCAAAGTTCGGAGATGTGGCCGCGTGGCGCAATGGATAACGCGTCTGCCTACGGAGCAGAAGATTGCAGGTTCGAATCCTGCCGTGGTCGAAAGCTTTTGCTGCCACCGGGTGTATTGTCAATAAATTCCGAAACGGGTCGAACAGGCTAAGAATAAAACTATGTCCACTACGAAAAACAACTATCAGCAAGATTAAGACGGCGTTGGATATACGGTCTCTAGAAAGCTGCCAAAGTTCGAAGATGTGGCCGCGTGGCGCAATGGATAACGCGTCTGCCTACGGAGCAGAAGATTGCAGGTTCGAATCCTGCCGTGGTCGAAAGTTTTTGCTGCCACCGGGTGTATCGTCAATCCATTCCGAAACGGGTCGAACAGGCTAAGAATAAAACTATGCCCACTACGAAAAACAACTATCAGCAAGATTAAGACGGCGTTAGATATACGGTCTCTGGAAAGCAGCCAAAGTTCGGAGATGTGGCCGCGTGGCGCAATGGATAACGCGTCTGCCTACGGAGCAGAAGATTGCAGGTTCGAATCCTGCCGTGGTCGAAAGTTTTTGCTGCCACCGGGTGTATCGTCAATCCATTCCGAAACGGGTCGAACAGGCTAAGAATAAAACTATGTCCACTACGAAAAACAACTATCAGCAAGATTAAGACGGCGTTAGATATACGGTCTCTAGAAAGCTGCCAAAGTTCGGAGATGTGGCCGCGTGGCGCAATGGATAACGCGTCTGCCTACGGAGCAGAAGATTGCAGGTTCGAATCCTGCCGTGGTCGAAAGTTTTTGCTGCCACCGGGTGTATCGTCAATCCATTCCGAAACGGGTCGAACAGGCTAAGAATAAAACTATGTCCACTACGAAAAACAACTATCAGCAAGATTAAGACGGCGTTAGATATACGGTCTCTGGAAAGCAGCCAAAGTTCGGAGATGTGGCCGCGTGGCGCAATGGATAACGCGTCTGCCTACGGAGCAGAAGATTGCAGGTTCGAATCCTGCCGTGGTCGAAAGCTTTTGCTGCCACCGGGTGTATCGTCAATCCATTCCGAAACGGGTCGAACAGGCTAAGAATAAAACTATGTCCACTACGAAAAACAACTATCAGCAAGATTAAGACGGCGTTAGATATACGGTCTCTAGAAAGCTGCCAAAGTTCGGAGATGTGGCCGCGTGGCGCAATGGATAACGCGTCTGCCTACGGAGCAGAAGATTGCAGGTTCGAATCCTGCCGTGGTCGAAAGTTTTTGCTGCCACCGGGTGTATCGTCAATCCATTCCGAAACGGGTCGAACAGGCTAAGAATAAAACTATGCCCACTACGAAAAACAACTATCAGCAAGATTAAGACGGCGTTAGATATACGGTCTCTAGAAAGCTGCCAAAGTTCGGAGATGTGGCCGCGTGGCGCAATGGATAACGCGTCTGCCTACGGAGCAGAAGATTGCAGGTTCGAATCCTGCCGTGGTCGAAAGCTTTTGCTGCCACCGGGTGTATCGTCAATCCATTCCGAAACGGGTCGAACAGGCTAAGAATAAAACTATGTCCACTACGAAAAACAACTATCAGCAAGATTAAGACGGCGTTAGATATACGGTCTCTAGAAAGCTGCCAAAGTTCGGAGATGTGGCCGCGTGGCGCAATGGATAACGCGTCTGCCTACGGAGCAGAAGATTGCAGGTTCGAATCCTGCCGTGGTCGAAAGCTTTTGCTGCCACCGGGTGTATCGTCAATCCATTCCGAAACGGGTCGAACAGGCTAAGAATAAAACTATGTCCACTACGAAAAACAACTATCAGCAAGATTAAGACGGCGTTAGATATACGGTCTCTAGAAAGCTGCCAAAGTTCGGAGATGTGGCCGCGTGGCGCAATGGATAACGCGTCTGCCTACGGAGCAGAAGATTGCAGGTTCGAATCCTGCCGTGGTCGAAAGTTTTTGCTGCCACCGGGTGTATCGTCAATCCATTCCGAAACGGGTCGAACAGGCTAAGAATAAAACTATGTCCACTACGAAAAACAACTATCAGCAAGATTAAGACGGCGTTAGATATACGGTCTCTAGAAAGCTGCCAAAGTTCGGAGATGTGGCCGCGTGGCGCAATGGATAACGCGTCTGCCTACGGAGCAGAAGATTGCAGGTTCGAATCCTGCCGTGGTCGAAAGCTTTTGCTGCCACCGGGTGTATCGTCAATCCATTCCGAAACGGGTCGAACAGGCTAAGAATAAAACTATGTCCACTACGAAAAACAACTATCAGCAAGATTAAGACGGCGTTAGATATACGGTCTCTAGAAAGCTGCCAAAGTTCGGAGATGTGGCCGCGTGGCGCAATGGATAACGCGTCTGCCTACGGAGCAGAAGATTG
The DNA here is from genome assembly GCA_030553155.1 of Nippostrongylus brasiliensis. NCBI lineage: Eukaryota > Metazoa > Nematoda > Chromadorea > Rhabditida > Heligmosomidae > Nippostrongylus > Nippostrongylus brasiliensis. Next base: position 27,683,388 of record CP130732.1, read on the forward strand.
CAGGTTCGAATCCTGCCGTGGTCGAAAGCTTTTGCTGCCACCGGGTGTATCGTCAATCCATTCCGAAACGGGTCGAACAGGCTAAGAATAAAACTATGTCCACTACGAAAAACAACTATCAGCAAGATTAAGACGGCGTTAGATATACGGTCTCTAGAAAGCTGCCAAAGTTCGGAGATGTGGCCGCGTGGCGCAATGGATAACGCGTCTGCCTACGGAGCAGAAGATTGCAGGTTCGAATCCTGCCGTGGTCGAAAGCTTTTGCTGCCACCGGGTGTATCGTCAATCCATTCCGAAACGGGTCGAACAGGCTAAGAATAAAACTATGTCCACTACGAAAAACAACTATCAGCAAGATTAAGACGGCGTTAGATATACGGTCTCTAGAAAGCTGCCAAAGTTCGGAGATGTGGCCGCGTGGCGCAATGGATAACGCGTCTGCCTACGGAGCAGAAGATTGCAGGTTCGAATCCTGCCGTGGTCGAAAGTTTTTGCTGCCACCGGGTGTATCGTCAATCCATTCCGAAACGGGTCGAACAGGCTAAGAATAAAACTATGCCCACTACGAAAAACAACTATCAGCAAGATTAAGACGGCGTTAGATATACGGTCTCTGGAAAGCAGCCAAAGTTCGGAGATGTGGCCGCGTGGCGCAATGGATAACGCGTCTGCCTACGGAGCAGAAGATTGCAGGTTCGAATCCTGCCGTGGTCGAAAGCTTTTGCTGCCACCGGGTGTATCGTCAATCCATTCCGAAACGGGTCGAACAGGCTAAGAATAAAACTATGTCCACTACGAAAAACAACTATCAGCAAGATTAAGACGGCGTTAGATATACGGTCTCTAGAAAGCTGCCAAAGTTCGGAGATGTGGCCGCGTGGCGCAATGGATAACGCGTCTGCCTACGGAGCAGAAGATTGCAGGTTCGAATCCTGCCGTGGTCGAAAGTTTTTGCTGCCACCGGGTGTATCGTCAATCCATTCCGAAACGGGTCGAACAGGCTAAGAATAAAACTATGTCCACTACGAAAAACAACTATCAGCAAGATTAAGACGGCGTTAGATATACGGTCTCTAGAAAGCTGCCAAAGTTCGGAGATGTGGCCGCGTGGCGCAATGGATAACGCGTCTGCCTACGGAGCAGAAGATTGCAGGTTCGAATCCTGCCGTGGTCGAAAGCTTTTGCTGCCACCGGGTGTATCGTCAATCCATTCCGAAACGGGTCGAACAGGCTAAGAATAAAACTATGTCCACTACGAAAAACAACTATCAGCAAGATTAAGACGGCGTTAGATATACGGTCTCTAGAAAGCTGCCAAAGTTCGGAGATGTGGCCGCGTGGCGCAATGGATAACGCGTCTGCCTACGGAGCAGAAGATTGCAGGTTCGAATCCTGCCGTGGTCGAAAGCTTTTGCTGCCACCGGGTGTATCGTCAATCCATTCCGAAACGGGTCGAACAGGCTAAGAATAAAACTATGTCCACTACGAAAAACAACTATCAGCAAGATTAAGACGGCGTTAGATATACGGTCTCTGGAAAGCAGCCAAAGTTCGGAGATGTGGCCGCGTGGCGCAATGGATAACGCGTCTGCCTACGGAGCAGAAGATTGCAGGTTCGAATCCTGCCGTGGTCGAAAGTTTTTGCTGCCACCGGGTGTATCGTCAATCCATTCCGAAACGGGTCGAACAGGCTAAGAATAAAACTATGTCCACTACGAAAAACAACTATCAGCAAGATTAAGACGGCGTTAGATATACGGTCTCTAGAAAGCTGCCAAAGTTCGGAGATGTGGCCGCGTGGCGCAATGGATAACGCGTCTGCCTACGGAGCAGAAGATTGCAGGTTCGAATCCTGCCGTGGTCGAAAGTTTTTGCTGCCACCGGGTGTATCGTCAATCCATTCCGAAACGGGTCGAACAGGCTAAGAATAAAACTATGTCCACTACGAAAAACAACTATCAGCAAGATTAAGACGGCGTTAGATATACGGTCTCTAGAAAGCTGCCAAAGTTCGGAGATGTGGCCGCGTGGCGCAATGGATAACGCGTCTGCCTACGGAGCAGAAGATTGCAGGTTCGAATCCTGCCGTGGTCGAAAGTTTTTGCTGCCACCGGGTGTATCGTCAATCCATTCCGAAACGGGTCGAACAGGCTAAGAATAAAACTATGTCCACTACGAAAAACAACTATCAGCAAGATTAAGACGGCGTTAGATATACGGTCTCTAGAAAGCTGCCAAAGTTCGGAGATGTGGCCGCGTGGCGCAATGGATAACGCGTCTGCCTACGGAGCAGAAGATTGCAGGTTCGAATCCTGCCGTGGTCGAAAGTTTTTGCTGCCACCGGGTGTATCGTCAATCCATTCCGAAACGGGTCGAACAGGCTAAGAATAAAACTATGTCCACTACGAAAAACAACTATCAGCAAGATTAAGACGGCGTTAGATATACGGTCTCTAGAAAGCAGCCAAAGTTCGGAGATGTGGCCGCGTGGCGCAATGGATAACGCGTCTGCCTACGGAGCAGAAGATTGCAGGTTCGAATCCTGCCGTGGTCGAAAGTTTTTGCTGCCACCGGGTGTATCGTCAATCCATTCCGAAACGGGTCGAACAGGCTAAGAATAAAACTATGTCCACTACGAAAAACAACTATCAGCAAGATTAAGACGGCGTTAGATATACGGTCTCTAGAAAGCAGCCAAAGTTCGGAGATGTGGCCGCGTGGCGCAATGGATAACGCGTCTGCCTACGGAGCAGAAGATTGCAGGTTCGAATCCTGCCGTGGTCGAAAGCTTTTGCTGCCACCGGGTGTATCGTCAATCCATTCCGAAACGGGTCGAACAGGCTAAGAATAAAACTATGCCCACTACGAAAAACAACTATCAGCAAGATTAAGACGGCGTTAGATATACGGTCTCTAGAAAGCTGCCAAAGTTCGGAGATGTGGCCGCGTGGCGCAATGGATAACGCGTCTGCCTACGGAGCAGAAGATTGCAGGTTCGAATCCTGCCGTGGTCGAAAGCTTTTGCTGCCACCGGGTGTATCGTCAATCCATTCCGAAACGGGTCGAACAGGCTAAGAATAAAACTATGTCCACTACGAAAAACAACTATCAGCAAGATTAAGACGGCGTTAGATATACGGTCTCTAGAAAGCTGCCAAAGTTCGGAGATGTGGCCGCGTGGCGCAATGGATAACGCGTCTGCCTACGGAGCAGAAGATTGCAGGTTCGAATCCTGCCGTGGTCGAAAGCTTTTGCTGCCACCGGGTGTATCGTCAATCCATTCCGAAACGGGTCGAACAGGCTAAGAATAAAACTATGTCCACTACGAAAAACAACTATCAGCAAGATTAAGACGGCGTTAGATATACGGTCTCTAGAAAGCTGCCAAAGTTCGGAGATGTGGCCGCGTGGCGCAATGGATAACGCGTCTGCCTACGGAGCAGAAGATTGCAGGTTCGAATCCTGCCGTGGTCGAAAGTTTTTGCTGCCACCGGGTGTATCGTCAATCCATTCCGAAACGGGTCGAACAGGCTAAGAATAAAACTACGTCCGCTACGAAAAACAACTATCAGCAAGATTAAGACGGCGTTAGATATACGGTCTCTGGAAAGCAGCCAAAGTTCGGAGATGTGGCCGCGTGGCGCAATGGATAACGCGTCTGCCTACGGAGCAGAAGATTGCAGGTTCGAATCCTGCCGTGGTCGAAAGCTTTTGCTGCCACCGGGTGTATCGTCAATCCATTCCGAAACGGGTCGAACAGGCTAAGAATAAAACTATGTCCACTACGAAAAACAACTATCAGCAAGATTAAGACGGCGTTAGATATACGGTCTCTAGAAAGCTGCCAAAGTTCGGAGATGTGGCCGCGTGGCGCAATGGATAACGCGTCTGCCTACGGAGCAGAAGATTGCAGGTTCGAATCCTGCCGTGGTCGAAAGCTTTTGCTGCCACCGGGTGTATCGTCAATCCATTCCGAAACGGGTCGAACAGGCTAAGAATAAAACTATGTCCACTACGAAAAACAACTATCAGCAAGATTAAGACGGCGTTAGATATACGGTCTCTGGAAAGCAGCCAAAGTTCGGAGATGTGGCCGCGTGGCGCAATGGATAACGCGTCTGCCTACGGAGCAGAAGATTGCAGGTTCGAATCCTGCCGTGGTCGAAAGCTTTTGCTGCCACCGGGTGTATCGTCAATCCATTCCGAAACGGGTCGAACAGGCTAAGAATAAAACTATGTCCACTACGAAAAACAACTATCAGCAAGATTAAGACGGCGTTAGATATACGGTCTCTAGAAAGCTGCCAAAGTTCGGAGATGTGGCCGCGTGGCGCAATGGATAACGCGTCTGCCTACGGAGCAGAAGATTGCAGGTTCGAATCCTGCCGTGGTCGAAAGCTTTTGCTGCCACCGGGTGTATCGTCAATCCATTCCGAAACGGGTCGAACAGGCTAAGAATAAAACTATGTCCACTACGAAAAACAACTATCAGCAAGATTAAGACGGCGTTAGATATACGGTCTCTAGAAAGCTGCCAAAGTTCGGAGATGTGGCCGCGTGGCGCAATGGATAACGCGTCTGCCTACGGAGCAGAAGATTGCAGGTTCGAATCCTGCCGTGGTCGAAAGCTTTTGCTGCCACCGGGTGTATTGTCAATAAATTCCGAAACGGGTCGAACAGGCTAAGAATAAAACTATGTCCACTACGAAAAACAACTATCAGCAAGATTAAGACGGCGTTAGATATACGGTCTCTAGAAAGCTGCCAAAGTTCGGAGATGTGGCCGCGTGGCGCAATGGATAACGCGTCTGCCTACGGAGCAGAAGATTGCAGGTTCGAATCCTGCCGTGGTCGAAAGTTTTTGCTGCCACCGGGTGTATCGTCAATCCATTCCGAAACGGGTCGAACAGGCTAAGAATAAAACTATGTCCACTACGAAAAACAACTATCAGCAAGATTAAGACGGCGTTAGATATACGGTCTCTAGAAAGCTGCCAAAGTTCGGAGATGTGGCCGCGTGGCGCAATGGATAACGCGTCTGCCTACGGAGCAGAAGATTGCAGGTTCGAATCCTGCCGTGGTCGAAAGCTTTTGCTGCCACCGGGTGTATCGTCAATCCATTCCGAAACGGGTCGAACAGGCTAAGAATAAAACTATGTCCACTACGAAAAACAACTATCAGCAAGATTAAGACGGCGTTAGATATACGGTCTCTAGAAAGCTGCCAAAGTTCGGAGATGTGGCCGCGTGGCGCAATGGATAACGCGTCTGCCTACGGAGCAGAAGATTGCAGGTTCGAATCCTGCCGTGGTCGAAAGCTTTTGCTGCCACCGGGTGTATTGTCAATCCATTCCGAAACGGGTCGAACAGGCTAAGAATAAAACTATGTCCACTACGAAAAACAACTATCAGCAAGATTAAGACGGCGTTAGATATACGGTCTCTAGAAAGCTGCCAAAGTTCGGAGATGTGGCCGCGTGGCGCAATGGATAACGCGTCTGCCTACGGAGCAGAAGATTGCAGGTTCGAATCCTGCCGTGGTCGAAAGCTTTTGCTGCCACCGGGTGTATTGTCAATAAATTCCGAAACGGGTCGAACAGGCTAAGAATAAAACTATGTCCACTACGAAAAACAACTATCAGCAAGATTAAGACGGCGTTAGATATACGGTCTCTAGAAAGCTGCCAAAGTTCGGAGATGTGGCCGCGTGGCGCAATGGATAACGCGTCTGCCTACGGAGCAGAAGATTGCAGGTTCGAATCCTGCCGTGGTCGAAAGTTTTTGCTGCCACCGGGTGTATCGTCAATCCATTCCGAAACGGGTCGAACAGGCTAAGAATAAAACTATGCCCACTACGAAAAACAACTATCAGCAAGATTAAGACGGCGTTAGATATACGGTCTCTAGAAAGCTGCCAAAGTTCGGAGATGTGGCCGCGTGGCGCAATGGATAACGCGTCTGCCTACGGAGCAGAAGATTGCAGGTTCGAATCCTGCCGTGGTCGAAAGCTTTTGCTGCCACCGGGTGTATTGTCAATAAATTCCGAAACGGGTCGAACAGGCTAAGAATAAAACTATGTCCACTACGAAAAACAACTATCAGCAAGATTAAGACGGCGTTAGATATACGGTCTCTAGAAAGCTGCCAAAGTTCGGAGATGTGGCCGCGTGGCGCAATGGATAACGCGTCTGCCTACGGAGCAGAAGATTGCAGGTTCGAATCCTGCCGTGGTCGAAAGCTTTTGCTGCCACCGGGTGTATCGTCAATCCATTCCGAAACGGGTCGAACAGGCTAAGAATAAAACTATGTCCACTACGAAAAACAACTATCAGCAAGATTAAGACGGCGTTAGATATACGGTCTCTAGAAAGCTGCCAAAGTTCGGAGATGTGGCCGCGTGGCGCAATGGATAACGCGTCTGCCTACGGAGCAGAAGATTGCAGGTTCGAATCCTGCCGTGGTCGAAAGCTTTTGCTGCCACCGGGTGTATTGTCAATAAATTCCGAAACGGGTCGAACAGGCTAAGAATAAAACTATGTCCACTACGAAAAACAACTATCAGCAAGATTAAGACGGCGTTAGATATACGGTCTCTAGAAAGCTGCCAAAGTTCGGAGATGTGGCCGCGTGGCGCAATGGATAACGCGTCTGCCTACGGAGCAGAAGATTGCAGGTTCGAATCCTGCCGTGGTCGAAAGTTTTTGCTGCCACCGGGTGTATCGTCAATCCATTCCGAAACGGGTCGAACAGGCTAAGAATAAAACTATGTCCACTACGAAAAACAACTATCAGCAAGATTAAGACGGCGTTAGATATACGGTCTCTAGAAAGCTGCCAAAGTTCGGAGATGTGGCCGCGTGGCGCAATGGATAACGCGTCTGCCTACGGAGCAGAAGATTGCAGGTTCGAATCCTGCCGTGGTCGAAAGTTTTTGCTGCCACCGGGTGTATTGTCAATAAATTCCGAAACGGGTCGAACAGGCTAAGAATAAAACTATGTCCACTACGAAAAACAACTATCAGCAAGATTAAGACGGCGTTAGATATACGGTCTCTAGAAAGCTGCCAAAGTTCGGAGATGTGGCCGCGTGGCGCAATGGATAACGCGTCTGCCTACGGAGCAGAAGATTGCAGGTTCGAATCCTGCCGACACGGGTCGAACAGGCTAAGAATAAAACTATGTCCACTACGAAAAACAACTATCAGCAAGATTAAGACGGCGTTAGATATACGGTCTCTAGAAAGCTGCCAAAGTTCGGAGATGTGGCCGCGTGGCGCAATGGATAACGCGTCTGCCTACGGAGCAGAAGATTGGCCGCGTGGCGCAATGGATAACGCGTCTGCCTACGGAGCAGAAGATTGCAGGTTCGAATCCTGCCGTGGTCGAAAGTTTTTGCTGCCACCGGGTGTATTGTCAATAAATTCCGAAACGGGTCGAACAGGCTAAGAATAAAACTATGTCCACTACGAAAAACAACTATCAGCAAGATTAAGACGGCGTTAGATATACGGTCTCTAGAAAGCTGCCAAAGTTCGGAGATGTGGCCGCGTGGCGCAATGGATAACGCGTCTGCCTACGGAGCAGAAGATTGCAGGTTCGAATCCTGCCGTGGTCGAAAGCTTTTGCTGCCACCGGGTGTATCGTCAATCCATTCCGAAACGGGTCGAACAGGCTAAGAATAAAACTATGTCCACTACGAAAAACAACTATCAGCAAGATTAAGACGGCGTTAGATATACGGTCTCTAGAAAGCTGCCAAAGTTCGGAGATGTGGCCGCGTGGCGCAATGGATAACGCGTCTGCCTACGGAGCAGAAGATTGCAGGTTCGAATCCTGCCGTGGTCGAAAGTTTTTGCTGCCACCGGGTGTATCGTCAATCCATTCCGAAACGGGTCGAACAGGCTAAGAATAAAACTATGTCCACTACGAAAAATAACTATCGGCAAGATTAAGACGGCGTTAGATATACGGTCTCTAGAAAGCTGCCAAAGTTCGGAGATGTGGCCGCGTGGCGCAATGGATAACGCGTCTGCCTACGGAGCAGAAGATTGCAGGTTCGAATCCTGCCGTGGTCGAAAGCTTTTGCTGCCACCGGGTGTATTGTCAATCCATTCAGAAACGGGTCGAACAGGCTAAGAATAAAACTATGTCCACTACGAAAAACAACTATCAGCAAGATTAAGACGGCGTTAGATATACGGTCTCTAGAAAGCTGCCAAAGTTCGGAGATGTGGCCGCGTGGCGCAATGGATAACGCGTCTGCCTACGGAGCAGAAGATTGCAGGTTCGAATCCTGCCGTGGTCGAAAGTTTTTGCTGCCACCGGGTGTATCGTCAATCCATTCCGAAACGGGTCGAACAGGCTAAGAATAAAACTATGTCCACTACGAAAAATAACTATCAGCAAGATTAAGACGGCGTTAGATATACGGTCTCTAGAAAGCTGCCAAAGTTCGGAGATGTGGCCGCGTGGCGCAATGGATAACGCGTCTGCCTACGGAGCAGAAGATTGCAGGTTCGAATCCTGCCGTGGTCGAAAGCTTTTGCTGCCACCGGGTGTATCGTCAATCCATTCCGAAACGGGTCGAACAGGCTAAGAATAAAACTATGTCCACTACGAAAAACAACTATCAGCAAGATTAAGACGGCGTTAGATATACGGTCTCTAGAAAGCTGCCAAAGTTCGGAGATGTGGCCGCGTGGCGCAATGGATAACGCGTCTGCCTACGGAGCAGAAGATTGCAGGTTCGAATCCTGCCGTGGTCGAAAGTTTTTGCTGCCACCGGGTGTATCGTCAATCCATTCCGAAACGGGTCGAACAGGCTAAGAATAAAACTATGTCCACTACGAAAAATAACTATCAGCAAGATTAAGACGGCGTTAGATATACGGTCTCTAGAAAGCTGCCAAAGTTCGGAGATGTGGCCGCGTGGCGCAATGGATAACGCGTCTGCCTACGGAGCAGAAGATTGCAGGTTCGAATCCTGCCGTGGTCGAAAGCTTTTGCTGCCACCGGGTGTATTGTCAATCCATTCCGAAACGGGTCGAACAGGCTAAGAATAAAACTATGTCCACTACGAAAAACAACTATCAGCAAGATTAAGACGGCGTTAGATATACGGTCTCTAGAAAGCTGCCAAAGTTCGGAGATGTGGCCGCGTGGCGCAATGGATAACGCGTCTGCCTACGGAGCAGAAGATTGCAGGTTCGAATCCTGCCGTGGTCGAAAGCTTTTGCTGCCACCGGGTGTATCGTCAATCCATTCCGAAACGGGTCGAACAGGCTAAGAATAAAACTATGTCCACTACGAAAAATAACTATCAGCAAGATTAAGACGGCGTTAGATATACGGTCTCTAGAAAGCTGCCAAAGTTCGGAGATGTGGCCGCGTGGCGCAATGGATAACGCGTCTGCCTACGGAGCAGAAGATTGCAGGTTCGAATCCTGCCGTGGTCGAAAGCTTTTGCTGCCACCGGGTGTATTGTCAATCCATTCAGAAACGGGTCGAACAGGCTAAGAATAAAACTATGTCCACTACGAAAAATAACTATCAGCAAGATTAAGACGGCGTTAGATATACGGTCTCTAGAAAGCTGCCAAAGTTCGGAGATGTGGCCGCGTGGCGCAATGGATAACGCGTCTGCCTACGGAGCAGAAGATTGCAGGTTCGAATCCTGCCGTGGTCGAAAGCTTTTGCTGCCACCGGGTGTATTGTCAATCCATTCAGAAACGGGTCGAACAGGCTAAGAATAAAACTATGTCCACTACGAAAAATAACTATCAGCAAGATTAAGACGGCGTTAGATATACGGTCTCTAGAAAGCTGCCAAAGTTCGGAGATGTGGCCGCGTGGCGCAATGGATAACGCGTCTGCCTACGGAGCAGAAGATTGCAGGTTCGAATCCTGCCGTGGTCGAAAGCTTTTGCTGCCACCGGGTGTATTGTCAATCCATTCCGAAACGGGTCGAACAGGCTAAGAATAAAACTATGTCCACTACGAAAAACAACTATCAGCAAGATTAAGACGGCGTTAGATATACGGTCTCTAGAAAGCTGCCAAAGTTCGGAGATGTGGCCGCGTGGCGCAATGGATAACGCGTCTGCCTACGGAGCAGAAGATTGCAGGTTCGAATCCTGCCGTGGTCGAAAGCTTTTGCTGCCACCGGGTGTATTGTCAATCCATTCCGAAACGGGTCGAACAGGCTAAGAATAAAACTATGTCCACTACGAAAAACAACTATCAGCAAGATTAAGACGGCGTTAGATATACGGTCTCTAGAAAGCTGCCAAAGTTCGGAGATGTGGCCGCGTGGCGCAATGGATAACGCGTCTGCCTACGGAGCAGAAGATTGCAGGTTCGAATCCTGCCGTGGTCGAAAGCTTTTGCTGCCTCCGGGTGTATTGTCAATCCATTCAGAAACGGGTCGAACAGGCTAAGAATAAAACTATGTCCACTACGAAAAACAACTATCAGCAAGATTAAGACGGCGTTAGATATACGGTCTCTAGAAAGCTGCCAAAGTTCGGAGATGTGGCCGCGTGGCGCAATGGATAACGCGTCTGCCTACGGAGCAGAAGATTGCAGGTTCGAATCCTGCCGTGGTCGAAAGCTTTTGCTGCCACCGGGTGTATTGTCAATCCATTCAGAAACGGGTCGAACAGGCTAAGAATAAAACTATGTCCACTACGAAAAATAACTATCAGCAAGATTAAGACGGCGTTAGATATACGGTCTCTAGAAAGCTGCCAAAGTTCGGAGATGTGGCCGCGTGGCGCAATGGATAACGCGTCTGCCTACGGAGCAGAAGATTGCAGGTTCGAATCCTGCCGTGGTCGAAAGCTTTTGCTGCCACCGGGTGTATTGTCAATCCATTCCGAAACGGGTCGAACAGGCTAAGAATAAAACTATGTCCACTACGAAAAACAACTATCAGCAAGATTAAGACGGCGTTAGATATACGGTCTCTAGAAAGCTGCCAAAGTTCGGAGATGTGGCCGCGTGGCGCAATGGATAACGCGTCTGCCTACGGAGCAGAAGATTGCAGGTTCGAATCCTGCCGTGGTCGAAAGCTTTTGCTGCCACCGGGTGTATTGTCAATCCATTCCGAAACGGGTCGAACAGGCTAAGAATAAAACTATGTCCACTACGAAAAACAACTATCAGCAAGATTAAGACGGCGTTAGATATACGGTCTCTAGAAAGCTGCCAAAGTTCGGAGATGTGGCCGCGTGGCGCAATGGATAACGCGTCTGCCTACGGAGCAGAAGATTGCAGGTTCGAATCCTGCCGTGGTCGAAAGCTTTTGCTGCCACCGGGTGTATTGTCAATCCATTCAGAAACGGGTCGAACAGGCTAAGAATAAAACTACGTCCACTACGAAAAATAACTATCAGCAAGATTAAGACGGCGTTAGATATACGGTCTCTAGAAAGCTGCCAAAGTTCGGAGATGTGGCCGCGTGGCGCAATGGATAACGCGTCTGCCTACGGAGCAGAAGATTGCAGGTTCGAATCCTGCCGTGGTCGAAAGCTTTTGCTGCCACCGGGTGTATTGTCAATCCATTCCGAAACGGGTCGAACAGGCTAAGAATAAAACTATGTCCACTACGAAAAATAACTATCAGCAAGATTAAGACGGCGTTAGATATACGGTCTCTAGAAAGCTGCCAAAGTTCCGAGATGTGGCCGCGTGGCGCAATGGATAACGCGTCTGCCTACGGAGCAGAAGATTGCAGGTTCGAATCCTGCCGTGGTCGAAAGCTTTTGCTGCCTCCGGGTGTATTGTCAATCCATTCAGAAACGGGTCGAACAGGCTAAGAATAAAACTACGTCCACTACGAAAAATAACTATCAGCAAGATTAAGACGGCGTTAGATATACGGTCTCTAGAAAGCTGCCAAAGTTCCGAGATGTGGCCGCGTGGCGCAATGGATAACGCGTCTGCCTACGGAGCAGAAGATTGCAGGTTCGAATCCTGCCGTGGTCGAAAGCTTTTGCTGCCTCCGGGTGTATTGTCAATCCATTCCGAAACGGGTCGAACAGGCAAAGAATAAAACTATGTCCACTACGAAAAACAACTATCAGCAAGATTAAGACGGCGTTAGATATACGGTCTCTAGAAAGCTGCCAAAGTTCCGAGATGTGGCCGCGTGGCGCAATGGATAACGCGTCTGCCTACGGAGCAGAAGATTGCAAGTTCGAATCCTGCCGTGGTCGAAAGCTTTTGCTGCCAACGGGTGTATTGTCAATCCATTCCGAAACGGGTCGAACAGGCAAAGAATAAAACTATGTCCACTACGAAAAACAACTATCAGCAAGATTAAGACGGCGTTAGATATACGGTCTCTAGAAAGCTGCCAAAGTTCCGAGATGTGGCCGCGTGGCGCAATGGATAACGCGTCTGCCTACGGAGCAGAAGATTGCAAGTTCGAATCCTGCCGTGGTCGAAAGCTTTTGCTGCCACCGGGTGTATTGTCAATCCATTCCGAAACGGGTCGAACAGGCAAAGAATAAAACTATGTCCACTACGAAAAACAACTATCAGCAAGATTAAGACGGCGTTAGATATACGGTCTCTAGAAAGCTGCCAAAGTTCGGAGATGTGGCCGCGTGGCGCAATGGATAACGCGTCTGCCTACGGAGCAGAAGATTGCAGGTTCGAATCCTGCCGTGGTCGAAAGCTTTTGCTGCCACCGGGTGTATTGTCAATCCATTCCGAAACGGGTCGAACAGGCAAAGAATAAAACTATGTCCACTACGAAAAATAACTATCAGCAAGATTAAGACGGCGTTAGATATACGGTCTCTAGAAAGCTGCCAAAGTTCCGAGATGTGGCCGCGTGGCGCAATGGATAACGCGTCTGCCTACGGAGCAGAAGATTGCAGGTTCGAATCCTGCCGTGGTCGAAAGCTTTTGCTGCCTCCGGGTGTATTGTCAATCCATTCAGAAACGGGTCGAACAGGCTAAGAATAAAACTACGTCCACTACGAAAAATAACTATCAGCAAGATTAAGACGGCGTTAGATATACGGTCTCTAGAAAGCTGCCAAAGTTCCGAGATGTGGCCGCGTGGCGCAATGGATAACGCGTCTGCCTACGGAGCAGAAGATTGCAGGTTCGAATCCTGCCGTGGTCGAAAGCTTTTGCTGCCACCGGGTGTATTGTCAATCCATTCCGAAACAGGTCGAACAGGCAAAGAATAAAACTATGTCCACTACGAAAAATAACTATCGGGAAGATTAAGACGGCGTTAGATATACGGTCTCTAGAAAGCTGCCAAAGTTCGGAGATGTGGCCGCGTGGCGCAATGGATAACGCGTCTGCCTACGGAGCAGAAGATTGCAGGTTCGAATCCTGCCGTGGTCGAAAGCTTTTGCTGCCACCGGGTGTATCGCCAATCCATTCCGAAACGGGTCGAACAGGCTAAGAATAAAACCATGTCCACTACGAAAAACAACTATCAGCAAGATTAAGACGGCGTTAGATATACGGTCTCTAGAAAGCTGCCAAAGTTCGGAGATGTGGCCGCGTGGCGCAATGGATAACGCGTCTGCCTACGGAGCAGAAGATTGCAGGTTCGAATCCTGCCGTGGTCGAAAGTTTTTGCTGCCACCGGGTGTATTGTCAATAAATTCCGAAACGGGTCGAACAGGCTAAGAATAAAACTATGCCCACTACGAAAAACAACTATCAGCAAGATTAAGACGGCGTTAGATATACGGTCTCTAGAAAGCTGCCAAAGTTCGGAGATGTGGCCGCGTGGCGCAATGGATAACGCGTCTGCCTACGGAGCAGAAGATTGCAGGTTCGAATCCTGCCGTGGTCGAAAGTTTTTGCTGCCACCGGGTGTATTGTCAATAAATTCCGAAACGGGTCGAACAGGCTAAGAATAAAACTATGTCCACTACGAAAAATAACTATCAGCAAGATTAAGACGGCGTTAGATATACGGTCTCTAGAAAGCTGCCAAAGTTCGGAGATGTGGCCGCGTGGCGCAATGGATAACGCGTCTGCCTACGGAGCAGAAGATTGCAGGTTCCAATCCTGCCGTGGTCGAAAGCTTTTGCTGCCACCGGGTATAAAACTATGTCCACTACGAAAAACAACTATCAGCAAGATTAAGACGGCGTTAGATATACGGTCTCTAGAAAGCTGCCAAAGATCGGAGATGTGGCCGCGTGGCGCAATGGATAACGCGTCTGCCTACGGAGCAGAAGATTGCAGGTTCCAATCCTGCCGTGGTCGAAAGCTTTTGCTGCCACCGGGTGTATCGTCAATCCATTCCGAAACGGGTCGAACAGGATAAGAATAAAACTATGTCCACTACGAAAAATAACTATCAGCAAGATTAAGACGGCGTTAGATATACGGTCTCTAGAAAGCTGCCAAAGATCGGAGATGTGGCCGCGTGGCGCAATGGATAACGCGTCTGCCTACGGAGCAGAAGATTGCAGGTTCGAATCCTGCCGTGGTCGAAAGCTTTTGCTGCCACCGGGTGTATTGTCAATCCATTCCGAAACGGGTCGAACAGGCTAAGAATAAAACTATGTCCACTACGAAAAACAATTATCAGCAAGATTAAGACGACGTTAGATATACGGTCTCTAGAAAGCTGCCAAAGTTCCGAGATGTGGCCGCGTGGCGCAATGGATAACGCGTCTGCCTACGGAGCAGAAGATTGCAGGTTCGAATCCTGCCGTGGTCGAAAGCTTTTGCTGCCACCGGGTGTATTGTCAATCCATTCCGAAACGGGTCGAACAGGCTAAGAATAAAACTATGTCCACTACGAAAAACAATTATCAGCAAGATTAAGACGGCGTTAGATATACGGTCTCTAGAAAGCTGCCAAAGTTCCGAGATGTGGCCGCGTGGCGCAATGGATAACGCGTCTGCCTACGGAGCAGAAGATTGCAGGTTCGAATCCTGCCGTGGTCGAAAGCTTTTGCTGCCTCCGGGTGTATTGTCAATCCATTCAGAAACGGGTCGAACAGGCTAAGAATAAAACTACGTCCACTACGAAAAATAACTATCAGCAAGATTAAGACGGCGTTAGATATACGGTCTCTAGAAAGCTGCCAAAGTTCGGAGATGTGGCCGCGTGGCGCAATGGATAACGCGTCTGCCTACGGAGCAGAAGATTGCAGGTTCGAATCCTGCCGTGGTCGAAAGCTTTTGCTGCCACCGGGTGTATTGTCAATCCATTCAGAAACGGGTCGAACAGGCTAAGAATAAAACTATGTCCACTACGAAAAATAACTATCAGCAAGATTAAGACGGCGTTAGATATACGGTCTCTAGAAAGCTGCCAAAGTTCCGAGATGTGGCCGCGTGGCGCAATGGATAACGCGTCTGCCTACGGAGCAGAAGATTGCAGGTTCGAATCCTGCCGTGGTCGAAAGCTTTTGCTGCCTCCGGGTGTATTGTCAATCCATTCCGAAACGGGTCGAACAGGCAAAGAATAAAACTATGTCCACTACGAAAAACAACTATCAGCAAGATTAAGACGGCGTTAGATATACGGTCTCTAGAAAGCTGCCAAAGTTCCGAGATGTGGCCGCGTGGCGCAATGGATAACGCGTCTGCCTACGGAGCAGAAGATTGCAGGTTCGAATCCTGCCGTGGTCGAAAGCTTTTGCTGCCACCGGGTGTATTGTCAATCCATTCAGAAACGGGTCGAACAGGCTAAGAATAAAACTACGTCCACTACGAAAAATAACTATCAGCAAGATTAAGACGGCGTTAGATATACGGTCTCTAGAAAGCTGCCAAAGTTCGGAGATGTGGCCGCGTGGCGCAATGGATAACGCGTCTGCCTACGGAGCAGAAGATTGCAGGTTCGAATCCTGCCGTGGTCGAAAGCTTTTGCTGCCACCGGGTGTATTGTCAATCCATTCCGAAACGGGTCGAACAGGCTAAGAATAAAACTATGCCCACTACGAAAAATAACTATCAGCAAGATTAAGACGGCGTTAGATATACGGTCTCTAGAAAGCTGCCAAAGTTCCGAGATGTGGCCGCGTGGCGCAATGGATAACGCGTCTGCCTACGGAGCAGAAGATTGCAGGTTCGAATCCTGCCGTGGTCGAAAGCTTTTGCTGCCTCCGGGTGTATTGTCAATCCATTCAGAAACGGGTCGAACAGGCTAAGAATAAAACTACGTCCACTACGAAAAATAACTATCAGCAAGATTAAGACGGCGTTAGATATACGGTCTCTAGAAAGCTGCCAAAGTTCCGAGATGTGGCCGCGTGGCGCAATGGATAACGCGTCTGCCTACGGAGCAGAAGATTGCAGGTTCGAATCCTGCCGTGGTCGAAAGCTTTTGCTGCCTCCGGGTGTATTGTCAATCCATTCCGAAACGGGTCGAACAGGCAAAGAATAAAACTATGTCCACTACGAAAAACAACTATCAGCAAGATTAAGACGGCGTTAGATATACGGTCTCTAGAAAGCTGCCAAAGTTCCGAGATGTGGCCGCGTGGCGCAATGGATAACGCGTCTGCCTACGGAGCAGAAGATTGCAAGTTCGAATCCTGCCGTGGTCGAAAGCTTTTGCTGCCACCGGGTGTATTGTCAATCCATTCCGAAACGGGTCGAACAGGCAAAGAATAAAACTATGTCCACTACGAAAAACAACTATCAGCAAGATTAAGACGGCGTTAGATATACGGTCTCTAGAAAGCTGCCAAAGTTCGGAGATGTGGCCGCGTGGCGCAATGGATAACGCGTCTGCCTACGGAGCAGAAGATTGCAGGTTCGAATCCTGCCGTGGTCGAAAGCTTTTGCTGCCACCGGGTGTATTGTCAATCCATTCCGAAACGGGTCGAACAGGCAAAGAATAAAACTATGTCCACTACGAAAAATAACTATCAGCAAGATTAAGACGGCGTTAGATATACGGTCTCTAGAAAGCTGCCAAAGTTCCGAGATGTGGCCGCGTGGCGCAATGGATAACGCGTCTGCCTACGGAGCAGAAGATTGCAGGTTCGAATCCTGCCGTGGTCGAAAGCTTTTGCTGCCTCCGGGTGTATTGTCAATCCATTCAGAAACGGGTCGAACAGGCTAAGAATAAAACTACGTCCACTACGAAAAATAACTATCAGCAAGATTAAGACGGCGTTAGATATACGGTCTCTAGAAAGCTGCCAAAGTTCCGAGATGTGGCCGCGTGGCGCAATGGATAACGCGTCTGCCTACGGAGCAGAAGATTGCAGGTTCGAATCCTGCCGTGGTCGAAAGCTTTTGCTGCCACCGGGTGTATTGTCAATCCATTCCGAAACAGGTCGAACAGGCAAAGAATAAAACTATGTCCACTACGAAAAATAACTATCGGGAAGATTAAGACGGCGTTAGATATACGGTCTCCAGAAAGCTACCAAAGTTCGGAGATGTGGCCGCGTGGGGCAATGGATAACGCGTCTGCCTACGGAGCAGAAGATTGCAGGTTCGAATCCTGCCGTGGTCGAAAGCTTTTGCTGCCTCCGGGTGTATTGTCAATCCATTCAGAAACGGGTCGAACAGGCTAAGAATAAAACTACGTCCACTACGAAAAATAACTATCAGCAAGATTAAGACGGCGTTAGATATACGGTCTCTAGAAAGCTGCCAAAGTTCCGAGATGTGGACGCGTGGCGCAATGGATAACGCGTCTGCCTACGGAGCAGAAGATTGCAGGTTCGAATCCTGCCGTGGTCGAAAGCTTTTGCTGCCACCGGGTGTATCGTCCATCCATTCAGAAATGGGTCGAACAGGCTAAGAATATATAGATATACCTTCTCTAAAAAGCTCTCACAAATCCGTTTCTTTTTCTACAGCGAGCATGGGGAGGTGCAGAATTCCCTCCGATTTACCAATTCATTTCAGTTTCACACAAGGAAACGTCGAGAAACAGGAGATTGGGAAGGCCAAATTAAATGTTGAGGTGGTAAGTTCCATAAAACTCAGCAAGGCGCTAAAGGAATTTGGAGACCAAGATTAATTTATTTCCTCGAAGTTTCTAACCAAGTTTCCCATAAGAATACTGAACTTGTTCCACAACGGGAAGAATTTGCCATACTGAATGGTAAGAAAGCAACTGCAGTTACTGAAATAACAGGCAAAAATACGCTATTTGAAAGCACAAAAGGCACATGTATTGCGTTTGATTGTAGAGATATATATCTTTTCGAGATTTGCTATGCTTTCTACACAATATTATTAGGGAGAAATTTCTAAATTACGAAACAATATCACAAATCTGGGCTAAGACAATGCATGGTGACGAAAGATGACTAGCGGCTGTTGGGCACGTCAGTTAACGGCTTGAGTATGCCGTCACAATTCCATTACCGTTGAAGATTCGTCGATTTCACGCGATGAATGGGTTGCTGTAGGAAACCCGCTGGGTATAGTATGTGGTATGTGATGTACCAACAGAGTATCGCCACAATAGCACCGGCAATCTGAATTATCACTATGAACAGGCAATGACAATTAAAAAGTAGAAATATGAAGTGGTGTTAAATACGGATGGAAAGTTCATCTCAAATGACAATTCCGATCAAAGTAAATGATCAATCACCTCCCGCTCTAAATTTTGTTTTCTTTTATGAAAAGGAAAACGTCCGATAGCAGAACATGAAGAACTGCGTTTTCGACAAAAACTTCGAAATATAACCGGAATGACATCCAAACCATGATTCACCAACGCGGGGTGTGGCGTTTATTCTGCAGTCCTACAGGTTCTAAACCGGCTCCATCCAGTAAGGCTGTTTTGATAACCCCAAATCTCACGCGAGACGTGACATAGCGAAGAGGTTCTCTAGGGTTTATTCGGGGTTTGTGTGAGGTTTATACGCCATTACTAACTCGAGGTCTCTGAACAGCGTCACGAAAAGTGATAGACTCGTCAACACCCCGAATGAATTGCACCACCCGCGTTGATGAATCACGGTTTACGCGCCGTTAGGGTTATATTTCAGGGTTAGCGGTGGTTATCTCAAACATAAATTTGGTCCAGCTCATCATTCGGTGCCGGCGTTGACTGAGAATGTACTTGACATCCCATGGCAAGGCGGCTCGGGGAATCGGTACTTCATGAAAATTTTATCCCACAAGACATAACATAAGATAGACCAGCATACGCGAAGGTTCTTGTGAAATGCGCGACCCACAAACCAAAGTGGGCACTATACCCGACATCGCCTCTATTATCGCATCTGCGACATCATGTCAGGTGTGATATGTGTCGTCGGTACAAAGCATTGTTCGCCACGACCTCACGTGAGCGGACCTGGCGAAGAAAGTGCCGGCATGCACAGACGAATACGCTTGCAAGGGCGACAACTCAACGCACCAGGGTAAAGGGACCTACTTAGGCCTTCGTTATAGTTTCGCTCGCGCTGAGCGCCTGCGATTTGCGGGCGGTGACCGCGTGCTTTCCCCACCCCCCACCGAGGCGGTCCAACGCGGTGGAGGACGCCGCGAAGCCCATGATAGCCCGTGCGCGTCCCCGCGACGGCGTCACCCCGTTAACTCGTACGCGCGTGTCTGACCCCACGCGCGTCTCATGCTTAATGGACGAGTTTCGCTCGGTTCGAGCGAACCTATAACAAAGGCCTCAGGGAAAAATCATGGAAGCGTTGTTGCGAAAATCCATAACAGGTAACCACTGGAAGGATGAGCATTTGCTGGTCACCCAAAATCTGATCACATTCACCGATCTCTAGGGCTAATAGTATCACATATATCTGTTCTGACGACTAAAACTACCTACATTGTAGAGTATATGAGTACCAGCCAAAGCGCGGCTTCGCCGCGCTTTGGCTGGACCGAGTGCGGTAAACCGAGGAACGTGAGCCACTAAATGTGTCCGTTTTCTTTTGGAGCGCCTAGATTGAACTCTGCTGATCAACAACATTCCCTCCTTTCCCTACCACAGAAAATCGCAGTGAAAATTCACCGCCAACTCCACCAAATCCCAGCCGCTGGACCGAGTGCGGTAAACCGAGGAACGTGAGCCACTAAATGTGTCCGTTTTCTTTTGGAGCGCCTAGATTGAACTCTGCTGATCAACAACATTCCCTCCTTTCCCTACCACAGAAAATCGCAGTGAAAATTCACCGCCAACTCCACCAAATCCCAGCCAAAGCGCGGCTTCGCCGCGCTTTGGCTGGACCGAGTGCGGTAAACCGAGGAACGTGAGCCACTAAATGTGTCCGTTTTCTTTTGGAGCGCCTAGATTGAACTCTGCTGATCAACAACATTCCCTCCTTTCCCTACCACAGAAAATCGCAGTGAAAATTCACCGCCAACTCCACCAAATCCCAGCCGCTGGACCGAGTGCGGTAAACCGAGGAACGTGAGCCACTAAATGTGTCCGTTTTCTTTTGGAGCGCCTAGATTGAACTCTGCTGATCAACAACATTCCCTCCTTTCCCTACCACAGAAAATCGCAGTGAAAATTCACCGCCAACTCCACCAAATCCCAGCCGCTGGACCGAGTGCGGTAAACCGAGGAACGTGAGCCACTAAATGTGTCCGTTTTCTTTTGGAGCGCCTAGATTGAACTCTGCTGATCAACAACATTCCCTCCTTTCCCTACCACAGAAAATCGCAGTGAAAATTCACCGCCAACTCCACCAAATCCCAGCCAAAGCGCGGCTTCGCCGCGCTTTGGCTGGACCGAGTGCGGTAAACCGAGGAACGTGAGCCACTAAATGTGTCCGTTTTCTTTTGGAGCGCCTAGATTGAACTCTGCTGATCAACAACATTCCCTCCTTTCCCTACCACAGAAAATCGCAGTGAAAATTCACCGCCAACTCCACCAAATCCCAGCCAAAGCCAACCGAGCCAATTAGAAATTCCCGTTTCAGATGAGTAATATATAAAAGAGGTGGACGGTGGAGGTGGGGTGGATGTGGAAGTTAAAGTCCGAGGAATAAGTTGATGTTTTGTCAGCAGAGTGTTCATTCCACCTCTCCAGGAAATTTGGGATGTGTTTGCTCGCAAATTTTAAAGGCGTGCATATCGTTTCAGCCTGCAAAGACGAAACAGCTTTGATCTCATTGTGCAGTGCTGTGTTTGTGCAGTGTGCCACAATTATTTCGCGATTTTAGAACGCACCGTGATTCTTAAATTTGTTAGGGAAATTTCGAAAGTGCGCAAAGTAGACCTTCCTCCGAAAGAGGGCCGTAGCGAGCTGAAGAAGCTCCGATGCAGAACCATACTCTGCTTTTTGTGTAGTGCATTGATTGTGCACTATATTCCACCTTTTTCTTAACTCTTTAGATTGTTCTGTGATTCTGGATTTCTATTCGCGAATTTTGAAATTTCCCCTTCTTAAAAAGGGCAATACCAAAGTATAGGGATATTTATGCAATGAAATAGTTAGCTCAGCTTGTAGAGCTGCATTTGATCAGTACTTTCAAATTTTTCTGCGATTTTAGGACGCTTAGTTTACGATTTATAGAAGTTTTTCTTGATTTTTCGCAGCCTCCAAGTCAGGTTTTTCTCCTAACAAAGGCAATAGCGAAGAGTAGAAATTTTTATGCAAAGGAGCTTATTGCTATATGTATAGAGCTCTATTTGGTCAGTATCTCCCGTTAGTTTCGCTAGCTGCCGATTTTTTCCCGCGACTGTGTGATTTTATTTGTAACGGTACGAACCCGGTCATGTTGCAGACAACTGCTGAGGTTAGACGACGACGGACCCCAGCGAGATAGCGTTGCCTGGGAGGAGAGCCTGAGTCAGCGTAAATAGCAGTGATCGCGACAGCGGTATGCTTCGCCGTTGAGGAGGGCGACGGTTAGAGAGACGGGAAATAGCGTGTAGAACGGTTAGTGCGCGAAGGGCTTGCTCGAATATAGGGTGGGGGATATGCCTTACTTTCGGTTCCCCGAACCTTGTGCTGATCGGGGTAAAATGAAATAATCGTTCTAAATAAAATGATGAACACAAAAAAGAATAGTGATAAACGTACCTTATCAATCATGATGTGGTAGTACAACACAGAGATGGTCAACTGTTTGATCTGAAAGGAACGACTTTATACGAAAACTGAACCCGCCAGAGAAACCTGGATTGCTATCTCGTGAACCAAGATATTATCTTTCAGATACTCGCGTTCTCGAATTGGTGTTCTGTTCGAAATATTTTTTTAGATGAAATCAGTAAACAAAACTATCGTTTGTTGATGTGAAGTAAACTAGTGTGATTGATCATTTTGCAGAGTATGTGGAATATTTACACAGATAACTACAGTAATTAAATCCTTATATATCCACTATGAGCTGGTAAGACGCGAAAACAGAAAAAAAACAGAACAAATAGCGAGTTTAAGCGCTTTGGAAACCGGAAAATAAAATAGCTGAAAATTAAAAAAGCGAAGGTGAAAGTGATAAATGTAAAGTATCGTTAATCTATACATGACCATGTAAAATGAAAAAGTTATGGACGTACCCAGATGATGTTTAACACAAGCATTCCCACGATGAAGTACTGTGCCAGTTTCACCCGCTTCTCCTGGCGCTCTCTCATTACAACACCAGAATCATCATCACGGTGAACGACCTGGTTCCATTCTCGGAAAGCGTGAGCCTGGAATTAGGAAGAATCACAATAGTAATTATAATTATGAGAATTAGGAAAAATCAACTTTTAACGAAGCCCAACAACGACAGAAAAGTTGGTAAAAGTACCGAACAGTTTTAAAGGAAAGTTGTAAAAGGAGCTGAGTAACGTCGGCTAATTAACGTTGAATGGTGGGCATCACAAAGAAGAATAGGGGGAGGGCGGCGATATATTCAAAGACACTAGCATTCAATCAATAAGCAGTTTGGGTTGCACGGCGCAAAAATGAAATTCCCCAAAACGTTAAACGGTTCGTAGGAAGAAGCGAATTCTGCTTCTCCTTTTTCCGCTACCAAATATGTGATGTAGAAAATTTTATTATAAGAGCACAAAATAATAAAACAAGAACTCGAGAGGATACAGAAAACATACCTCCTCGGCCATGATGAGCATGCTGTAAATCAACAGAAAACAGTGTCCAGAGATATCGAAACCAGGAATCCAAACGCCACCTTTTTCTTTGCATTGAGAGCGGGAATAACGAATGCTTAGATCACACCTCGAAGTCCACTGCAGCACTCGATTGAACCTAAAGACTTTGTATTAGATTTGGCCAACCTCGTTACAAATAACCGAAATTTATCCATTTATTCAGTTATTCCATACGGTGATAACGGCAGCGGACAATTGATTGGTAAGGATTAGAACAAACACAATGGTTAAAAATCGCACACGAGAAACTCAATAGAAGCAGCTTATAAAGGAAAATAGAAAAACTGCTTGTAGTGAACATTATATGTATTTCTAGAAAATAACCGAAATTAGTGAAGTGACTTACTGCATAACACTAAAATACCAACAAGCAGTTGCAACTCCTAATCGCATAATATCAATAACTGCTTTGTGTTTGTCTCTGAAATGAAAAATAGCCAATTAGCTTTAAAAATGAAAGTGCGGACCCTTCCAGCTGTACTTCGCCGAATGCTATCCAATTGCTTCGAAAACTAGCAAAGCATGCGTAATCCATATCCTATTAAATAAACAGCGGCTACCTAGGCTGATACTGATAAATACGGTGAATGCGCAGCTGATCTAGGAGCCGGTGGCTAACATAGCCAGAGAAACTTCGGAGAAGAACCAAATACAGAAAAGTAAAAGCAGAATGACAGCGCCTCGCAATTAGTTTAAGACTTCTTATGGTTTTACCATTCGGTTTACCGTTTTCATCTAAGGTTTGGATTGATTTAAAAGCAGATTTCAGATATTCTGTGGCTTGCACTATTCATATAAGTACGCGAAGACGATCTGTAGCACAACGAGAGACTTTTTCATGAAGAAAATTAGCGCTCTGACACCTGAGTCGTTGACACCCTACACATAACCCGAGCACAATGAAGAGTCTGACACTGTCAAATGAAAGCCAAAAAATCATAAACTGTGGTAAAGGCGTACCTGTAATGCGCTCGTGAAGCGAACCAAATGAAAGGTCCAACAACAAAACAAGTCCACATCCAGCCAAGTTTCACACCATACTGGTTGAATACGCTGTGTTTCTGTAACGCAAAACTACTTTTCGAGGACTCTTCTTTTTTCGCAAAATTTTCTGCTCACCTGGATGATATAGACGTTCTCATCAAATGTGATGAATGATCCAACTGCTGACAGTATAGTAACACATGCCAAAATCGTAGCAGCCTTCTTCTTCGGATCAATGAATAACCACCTCCGCGCAAGCTGAAAGTACCGCACGTTATAAGCAATGGTAGAAGTCTTTTAGACTGGTAACAGCGTTCAAGCGACTTTTTATGAGAAAAGCGCAGAAATCTGAAGGCGAATGGAGAAGATGAGATGCAAAGTGTGCGAAGGTGCTATGTCCACCAGTAAACTCTCATTTTCACATTCTCTGAAGCTGATGACTGAGGAAATAACAAGTAATTAACAAGGATCAGCTATCACGACACTTGTGGAATCCATTATTGAAAACTAAACATCAAGGGCTCCTACTGCTCCCAGTAGACGAAAACTGTTAACACCTCACCACCGCCAAATCTTATAGAAAGCAAGTCATATAGATCCGCTTCGATTCTCAGATAATTTTCTTTCAAATAATTCATGCAAACCCCACGAATGAAGGCAATTTGGAGTGTTGCTAGCGAATCTAATGCTCGCTAAGTTCCGACCGCTTTCGAGAAGAAATAAAGTGAGCAGAGCCTGGATAACTGTACGAAACCTTAAAAAATTCAGACTTTCTTTTCCTAACTTCATAAACTATGAAAGAAACAGCGTAGGTAACTAATTCGAAAGCAACGTATTGATTTTTAAACATGAAATGCAATCGTCACTTAACGGACTTATCTATCGATGTACTTATCTACCAAATTTTGAGGCATTAAAAACCTGATGTTGTTGAGAGCCGTCAATCAACAACTCTGTGCCGCATGATCCGTAAGAAGGACCGCTGTCAAACTAACCAGGTTGATACTCAACGTTTCTATAGTAATTAGTTTATGACACGCAAATGTCCTTCTTCATCAGCTCATCGAGATACTGGGGGTCGGTCAATAGTGCTTGATGGACTAGTCGCTTGATCGAAAAGAGCAATACTAGCAAGTCTCGGCTCACTATAAAGGTTTCAAAAACAACGCCATCTTGTGAACAGCGGCCATACGCACTTCAAATCGGCATAGGAAACCCCTGATAGTGCGAAAAAGAGAACATTCAGCTTTCATTCATACTTATTTTCTGATTGAAGGGCCCGCGTGGTGCAGTGGTAAGAGGCGCTACTGACACCCGCACGTTCGAGCGATCGATCCCGGCCCGGGCAAACCAAGCCTTCCCATCCCTCCGGGGTCGGGTAAATTGGTACCAGACTTGCCTGGGAAGGTAAAGACACTGACTTGGTATAGCGGCTGGCCCCCGCAAGTCATTGTATAGGCCAAACACGCATTCACCATTCCTCTACGATTCTGAATTGAACACGAATGCGGCGGCACGTCCTTGGGGGACTGATCAACGCCGACACCTTTACCTTTACCTTAACCCTATGTTCTGATTGAAAACTTCAACTTCACTTCTCAACTACAACAAACTTGTCAACCACGTAGGTTAGAAGCCGGATAGGAGCGACAAAAGAGGTCATCTAGAACCCTCTTTTTTGAATAAAACAAAGGGAACAGATTCAGATATAGATAAAAGGTGAGAAAAACGCAGTTCAACATGGACTGCTCGAAGGATCTCTCGATCCTTCGAGCAGTCTATGTTGCTCAGATCTCTAGGTGACTATAAATATGAAATTCTAATAAAAAGAAAAACAAAGGCAACAAAAATACCTGAATACCTATTCCAAGCACAATGTTCGGTGCACTGGACCTCAGCACCGGCCTTCGTTGAGTGGTTGTCGGACCGTAGTCTTTATTCATTTCCTAAAAATTGATGCAGTTGAACGAAAGAGCCTCAGAATTTGAACATTTGAACGTTATGACCACCATCGGACGGATTCATACGAAATGTTTCGGAGTTAAATATCAAATCAAATGCTACCAGTTAATAATAAAAATGTCAGAGAAACAGAAGAGTTAACGTCTAATTGAATCACACTGCATAGTGTGACGCAATACAAACGAACGAGATTGGCAATATTAACATAGAAAATATAAGAAACGATTCTATCGGAGGACGTCCATTTGTCCACCATAACCCCGCCGTCAGCTAAAATGTTTTGGTGCACGCCACACAACTTCTACGTTACAGTTCGTATTTCACAACACCCTTCTTAATCAGAATCAAGTTAGGACAGACGACTTGTTTATACATATTACGCTGTGTTTATCTTCCACTTGCGACCACGAGGCACCACAGGAAATTTGTTGCGCTTAATGAGCTTGATAAAGAATTGTCTTTATGGTGTCTTATCTGTTATGCGGAAGTACGTTCACGGCTTCAGCTCTCAACAATTTTTACTGCATCATTCGTCATGGACGTCGTCTCAGTAATCCATCTGGGAAAAATAAGAAAGGTTCGTTAAAGAGCCGTTACAAATCGCAGCCGTTACGCCTTCTCTATGGGACATTTCCTCCTACTGTAATCGTTATTTATTCTATAAGGAGATGATGTTAATCTGATAAGAACGATCAGTGTAACCTACTTTTCTACCATTACGCGAAGGAGCTCTCTTTCGACCGCTTCTGTCTATTCGTACTCCGTCAAAAAATATGATTGATTCAGCGAATTGCCGGCACGCTTTCCACCAACAAAAATCAACAGCGTTACAAAAGGAAGTGCTGATGACCATACAAGTGAGCTGTTCAAAGAGAAACCAGGAATTCTCCCTTTTTTACCACAAGCAACAAAACAACCTCCATTCCACTTCTGTTTTGTTGTAAGCTTAGCATACGGACAAAGGCCTGGAAGAATGGATGAATTTATTTAAACATGTGTCGCTTCACGATGACACTGTTTAATAAATATGACAAATCAAGGTGGCTATGCTTCATGCTGATATGCCTAGTGAGGTTAGTGGGTCGATAATTGTTTTAGCTTAAAATTTCGATCTATTCATCGTCTCCAGAAGCAGGAAAAGCGGTTCGAGGTATAGCAGTGATCAAACATGGGACCAGTGCGGCATTTCTCAAATAATTCTTCAACCGCCGAGATAAGTTCTGATCAAAGTACCAGCCTAGCTTGGCATATCGGCATAAAATAAGTGCTCTAGAACATGCTCATTTTTCTAAGAAGAGAATTTTTGGTGAAACGATATTGAACTCGAGGCAGTAGTGAAAGCGTAACGGCACGGTAGAGGAGATGAAAAGGGAAAATGTTGAGGTTCTAATTAGCGAACTGGCGAACTGATGGTAGCAGAGCAGGGAGTTGAGAAAGAATTACACTGGAGAATGAACGAACATTCAATTCCCATTAATTATCGTTTTTAATTTGCGTTAAAGTTTTATTCAGTAGTTATTCAGTAGTTGTTCGGTTTTACGTGTTTTGGTTCCACTCCGTTGTTACCCGTTTACCCTTGGGTGGACCTTACAAATAAATAAATAAAGCGTTTCTAAATGGAACAGAGTCATAATTTCTTTCAGACATTCGTGAACACCATCCTCTGACTCGCGCCTATCCATACAAACGGTAGCGACGAGTTTCCTCGGCCGCGCCGCGTCACGCTCGCGCCGCCCTGATCGTGGTCGAGAGCTCAGCGGCTAGGTAGCCTGGTTTATAACTGTGATCGTTCGCAGTAGTGTGGAAGGATTAACGAAAACAGCGTCAATGTCGACTTATCCAGAGCAGGAGACGAACTTTCACACAGTTCTTGGGTTGCGAGGACAATAGTGTCCGGCTAGTTTTTTTTTTCGAGAAAACGGCACTTGTTAGAAGTTCCGACTCGGATTTAGGTCAAAAATTTAAATTTCGCTGAAATTTCGTTTACGGGGGTTAATTGGAACGCTGATACGGATCTGATTTTCGTTTTCTGGACTTCGGCCGAGGACCCTATTAACGATTTGGGCGGTGGGGTCAAAATCTCAAATCTGGCTGAACACCCTGACCCGGACATCTAACAATCAAGCCACTTCACCCTTCGATTAAGTCTTAGCCTAAGTACAAACCTAAGCGTGGTTTACCTAAGCGCAAGCTAAGGAAGGAACTCCGGGGTGGGTGAACCACTAGTTCCTTGCAAATGGAGGGTCTAAAGGATCACTACCGAAAGCAGAGCGACAGCTTAAGCTTAAACTGAGCACTACAGAAAGCACCCAGCAGGAAGGACTCGAACCTGCAACCCATACTCGACAAGCATCTCCGCTACGAACATCCACTCGGCCATCTCGGCACTTTGATGGCTGTTCTTGACCCTCTCATGTGGACACTCCACCGTATGCGGCGTACACGGCAATCGCGCGCGGTTTGCAATGGAGCGCGTCAACGGGACTACCGTTTGTATGGATAGGCGCGAGTCATCCACTCGCATCCTCTGCTATTTGATGCTTCAAGGGTATCATGTATTTCCAAAATGGATTCAACTTTCACCAACTCTCGTTTTTCTGTCGACAACTTTCCTGTGGTGCCTAGTGGTCGCAAGTATAGGATAAACTCAGCGTAATATGTATAAACAAGTCGTCTGTCCTAGCTTGATACTGATTAAGAAGGGTGTTGTGAAATACGAACTGTAGCGTAGAAGTTGTGTGGCGTGCACCAAAACATTTTAGCTGACGGCGGGGTTACGGTGGACGAATGGACGTCCTCCGATAGAATCGCGCTAGTTAGAAAATAATGGAAACAATAATTGTAAAGGAAACCGACAGATCTAGCCGTCAGCAAAATCTGGGACAAATTGTTGCCGGAAAACCTGTCCAGCTGGCAACGGGCCAAGGCCACACTGTCTCCTACCCTCCCTCCACGCAACTGCTTGCTTCTTATTTTACCCCAACCATCGAACTCTACCTCATTGAGACTGGTGGAGGTTTTCGGTACAACATGTCTAATTTCTAACACGGCGATTTCACACAAACATCGCCCCAAGGGTTATTTCGGATGCTGATTCTGAATATGACATTGGTTTTTAGACTTGGGCTCAATTTCGTGTAGGTGGTGGTGGGTATATAAATAGCATCGTGTTTGCTCTGTTGGGTATAATCATTTCGAGGCTGACTTTCGCCAGCAATTGCGATACAGTTGCAAAAGAAGTACGATTTCGAATCAAGCTGATGCAGGCGAAGAAGTGCTGGTCGATTATCTTATACTATTGTCGACGGCTTCCGTTCACTGTTCCAACAGAGAATAGTTGTCGTACTGAAACTGTAAGACTAATCCTCATTGACACAAAATTCAGGGTAAAGAGGTTGCAAAAGCGCACTGAAAAGAAGTTACAGAAGTTACAGTAACACATTGAAATATACGAGAATCAGGTACGGTGAAAGGACACGCGCTAGTTCTGTAAAACGATCGTTGCAGAAAAGCACAGTAGTCAAAAGGAATACTAGATTTGTGATGTACACGCTTATATTCTCTTCACGAGATTCGATCAAAACTTATATCTGACCAGAGACGGTCCCTCCAATGAAAATTTGGCACTATTGTACTTAATGTACCGCACTAATTCTCGTTCAAAACAAGTCTATTATAGGTATTCGGCTATGGTATGAACGAATCTGATGGTCGTTAAGTGCGGAAATCCCTGGTAAGCTCGCAATGATAAGATCTTATCCGACCGCGGCGGCGTGAGATGCACTCTCATCCGTGTACGTACTATTTCGTAGCTGTCTGCATTAGAGTTGGGGCGCAATAACTTCATCCTGATGCTGGGTTCGTTGCTGTTATTTAGTTACAACGCTTCTCCCGACCTATTATATTGAAAACGCGTGGCTTCGCCACGCGGTCAGGCTAGGGGAGGAACTCCGGGGCGGGTGAGTCATCCTAAGCATTGCAAAACCGAAGGCTACGAAAGGATCCGAACCCTTAACTATTCAACAATGCTTAGGATGACTTACCCGCCCCGGAATTCCTCCCCCAGCCTGACCGCGTGGCGAAACCACGCGGTTTCAATAGAATATGTAGGTCGGGAGAAGCGTTGTAACTATAAATAACATCAATAGTGTGTCGTGGATAGAGTCAGAACCTGCGTATCCTCCCGCCGCACACTATTTCGCCGAGCTTTTGGCGCTTAAAGCTCAACATAGCGGGCTTGTTAAGCATTTCCGCACTAAACGAATATCAGATTCGTTCATACCATAGCCAAATACCCCGAATAGACCTGTTTTGAACAAAAATTAGTGCGGTACATTAAGTACAATAGTGCCGAAAATTTCAGAAGGTATCAAGAAACCACAGATATAAACTCGAGAACACAGTAATGAGGAAAGTGCCTTCATTCCTCGAACAATGAATGAAATAGGCAACAGAACAGAAGAAATATACTGTGAATTACGTCTTGCAGTTTTGAAAGCGTAAGAGTTCGTACTGCATACTTTGACCGCACAAAAAATTCAATCTGCATGGCTGCTACGCAAGATTTGGCAGAGAAGCGCCCAAGGAAATACTTGTCACTTTGAGCTGATGACTTGAAGTTCGTTGTTAGACATGAATGAAAGAGCATTTCAACATTTACGAGGAATTTATTTTTGGAGTAAATAATGATGAACTTTCTTTTCACAATTGCCACCGGAAAACTCGTCCACCATCGGTTCGCGGCGCGGTAGTTTGCCGCGATGGACCACCCATTAGCTTGAGGGAGGTGTTCGTTTTGGAATGGCAATTTTTGTCACGTCTCCTTCCTACAAGAGGTCGCTTCAATTTTCAACTCTGTTGAATTTTTATCAGGATTTCAAGCGAATTTGGGTAATATAGCGCAGCGTATCAACAGAAAAGCTGAAGAGTTCCTTGAACGTTCGATTTTGGGCCGCTTTAGATTTTGACACTGAACTCATCTTCTGATCAAGAAGAGTCCTGAATGGGAACAGGACATTTGTTTTAACAATAGAATGACACTTGAAAACTAGGAAACAACTATTTTCGTACAGCTTTTGAGAACTCGAGAGCGGATTTTTCATCAACTAGTATCCACGGCGCAATCTTCTACCTATATGTCTATAGATATAATCTTCAACTAGACAAAACTCCAAGCTCTGGTCTTACGCATAGCTAGCAACATCACTGTTCTTTCTTCCTTTCGATTGACAACCTGGAACGAAACTGAAACCGGCAAAACATTTGTAGTTCACAAAGCATTTATTGGCACTGGAAAATGGGTACGTAAGGAAAATAAAAAGTTAAAAACGCAATTCTTACACGAACGGAGGTCTTTCTGGAGGTATAGAGCTTAAATGGGGGCGATAAAACGCTGGAAATCTTCCACAGAATGTACAACGGAGAATGACAAGCTACAAAAAATAATTCAAAATGGTAAACAAACGACTCAATCCATTGTTACGGATTACTGCTGGAAGTAAAAAGCCTTCGGGCTTAAGCAAGGCGCTAGGGATTCGCAAATGGTCATTTCAGTAGCATAGTGGTTAGTGCACAGCCGCGAATAGGCTGGATGCGGGTTCGAATCCCGCCTGAGGTGCGATTTTTGCGATAAACCTAGCACCATCCTTGCAACATCCAATTCAAATTGGCCTGTAGAGGAAAAGATTCTGTGTCGGATGCGGTATAAAAATACAATGTAAGGTTGAATTTTGCAGCAGTACACAAATACAAAACAAACAGTGGCGGAACACTTCAAGTGCAGCCATTGAGGGATCACAACTTCGAAATCCTACGTGAAAGTGCTAGTAGTACCCGTCAACATTGCAAATCAACCGGCATTAGAGGTTGCCCAAGTCAATGCAAGACGAAAATATCAAACAGCAAAAACGTTATGGAACATAAAGAGTTTTGAACAAAGATTATAAAAGTGTAAAAGCGTTGGCCGGCCATGTCATATCACCTTCATATCACTCTCACTTTCACTTGCCGCAGGAGAATCTAGCGTCCAGTTCATTGCTGAAGTTCATGGGAAAACCGGAAGACCTAACGTTTTCCAGAAAATAAAATGGAGTGAAAGGAATCATTAGTCGATGAATCATCACCACGAACAATGAACCGTATTATGTACTTCGCCCGAAAATGAGCCTCTTGACGGGGCGCGTCCCGAAAGTGCTGTTCATTAGAACTTATCTTCTCCGAAAAACTACAGTTTGCAAAAGCTACCACATATTCGAGCTCAACTCCATGTCATCACATCATGCCTTCCAAATCTTTAAAAATACGAACTTTGAGTTATTATGCAGCGTACGGTTATTGGCATCCAAACTCTAAACGAAGGTGGACAAATTTGGAAGATACGCAAGCATGTGGTCCGACAAAGCTCGAAGTGTTCAACTCGAATATTTTTTTGCTCTTACAAATCATGGAATTTTAAGGAAGTTATCAGGAAACAGGGCGCGCTAAGTGCAGTGGTAAGAGGCGCTACTGACACCCGTCGGGTGAAATGGCACCAGACTTGTCCAGGATTGTGGAAACACTGACCTGGTAGATCATTGTAAAGACCAAAAGCATTCACCTCCTTCCACGAATTTAAATGGGAAACGAATACATGGCGTAACACTAGGGAGCCGATCAACGCCGACACCTTTACCTTTTATTCAGAAAAATAAGAGAGCGGAGCGCATTTTCTATTGTCATGTCCGTTTTTTGTCGTGGTCTTGTGAAATGATGGGAAGATGTAGTGAGCCATGTATTCAAAAATAACAATACAGAAACTGTACATGAAGATCCTACTACGCAATGCTCGAACAACAGCGTCCATTTTGTTAGGAGCACTCAAAAATAAGGAAAGAGCACCTCCGTTTTCTTAAATGCTAGATTGAGTTGGGGTGTAGCTATACTCCCTCGAGCAATATGTTGTAGCCGATAAGACGAATTAAGGGTGGACTTATTTCGATCCGTTTCCATCAGAAACAGCGGCTTACTGCTCTGACATAAATGTAACAGCAGCGACCTGCACAGCGTTCTCACACGATCACAATTACAATCATTATGCACACGACTATGATCGGCGCCACTTCTAGCGCCGCGTCCATGGACTTCCTGTAACTTCTCATTTATTTGGTGAAATATTCCTGAAACGACTGGAGACTTACGGTTCTTTTTTGGGCAGCTTTTTATTGAGGAAGAGTGTCCTTCCATTCATGGGCTGAACGGCTCTCCAGTTGTGAATGAGAAGCGATCCGTCTTGTTTTAGGTGCTGGCGAAGAGTATCTAGCTAAATTATTCTTGACGTTATTCAATAATTACTTATTGCTAGTTGTAGTAGACAACTTGCTGAGCTGAACTGCCAATATTGTCGTTGGATAATCACTTCACCTAATGTCGCTATTTCTTTTGCTTATTTGTAATTTTGTTATGAGTTATTGTTCTGAGTTTAGTGTTCTTGATGCATTGTTTGGTTCCTTCAATTGGCGCGCAGTTTGGCGCATAAATAAATAAATAAATAAATAAATAAATAAATAAATAAATAAATAAATAAATTTCTAACAGTGTTTCCCTTTTGTTTTCAAATGTAACAGCATTTTCGTTTTCGGGATTGTGCGCACTTTGGAGCGTTTGAAAATTAATAATGTAACACAAGCTCTAGTGTAGCACTCGCCACATGAAATGAAATATGTGGCAATAGTTGGTTAGCTTTTTGTTCAACTTGCCAAAGGAATTGATCGCTTGAGGTGTGAGAAGAAAACTGACCTGCTCGTTCGACACAAAGTTGGGCTGAGCAAGAATTGTCCATATCACTCCCTCACTACATGGCGGAGTTGTCAGCGAACCTTGAAACAGTAGTTGGATGGGTAATGATGTTGAGAAATACCTAATAAATTACCTCACCAAGGTGTCTCAAGAAAATACCTCACCAGTGTATCTGAAGAACGTCGTTTTGTCAGAGGGTAAAAGATGGCTTGGTTTGTAAGTGGGTGCACCATCGGGGTCTGAAAATCTTTGCTTGAAAACTGTTTCTTACGTAAATTGTGATTGCGGAAAATCTGCAATTCCTCAAGAGTTTCAATTTCTTTAACAGTCGTTTCATCGATTCCGATCCAAACTTTTTCAGCTTCAGATACTAGGGAGTCTATTAGATGATGCTATTAAATAATGTAATAAAAGAGTAAAGGCAAAGGTGTCAGCGTTGGTCAGCCTTCTAAGAATGCGCCATGAGTTCGTGTTACATTGGGAATCTCGAGGTGAACGCGTATTCGGCCTATAGAATGACTTGCGGGGCCAGCCGCTATACCAAGTCAGTGTCTTTATCTTCCAGGACATGTCTGGTACCAATTTACCATACTCCGAAAAGATGGAAGGCTTGGTTAGCCCGGGCTCGATCGTGCAAGTGTCAGTTGCGCTTCTTCCCACTGCACCACGCACGCACTCTATTGATATAATAGCATTGAATATTTGGTAACTTTATATGTTTTTATGATGTTGCCCATCAACTTCTCAATGTGCTTCACCCCAGAGTAAGATATTGCAGATTTTAACACCTATTTCTTACCTGTGCGATTTGTGGTGTTTGTAACTTTGTCAAGGTTGAAGAGAGCTTCTCCTTTGGTAGCAAGTTGGAACTGGACAGCTACCTGAATTTTCCACCCTAATAAAAACAGTTTTCACTGGATGTAACAGAATGCAATTCTCACAACAGCAACGCCTCCATGAACCAGCCCAGCTGTGGATTCGTTCAGCCCTTCTCTAATGTGTACGAAATGCACCTGGAACTCGTGGGTAGAACCGATTCTGATGAAATCGATAGATTTTATCACTGACTAAGCACTTCTGAGAAAAAGAAGGTAGAATATCACTACAATCAACCTCGAGAGGATAGTGGAGTCCGTGAAGTGTGTGCTCGCTTCCAAATCGGTCGTTACCATCCCAATGGAAGTGAAACTGTCGAAGGTAGTACTTCGCTCCTAAGTTTCCTCCTAAACATGCGCTTGCTTTTCCTTTATGAAACAAGCCGCTTCTATTGCCTACAACTGCAGACGAACCAGTGATATACGGCTTCTTGCTCCAAGACTGAAAACCTTTCACCAACTCTGAAAATCGTCGTCGTATTATTGTAGTATATTCAGTGGAATGAAAGAGCGGTGTAGTTTTACCTGTGTGATGATTACTTTCTGCTATTATGCTGCCTCTGGCGTTGTAGTTGTGAAACTCCAGCGGTTTCCAGTGCACAACTACTGCATCGCCTTAATAGTGAAAGCTCTACTTATTGTTAGAGACCGAAGTTCAATACCTGCTTCCACATATATTTTACAGCTGCGTTCACCACTGTTTCAGACTTCTGTGAAAAACAGTGGCAAACGTCCGCAGCTAAAAAAAATACAAATTGTCGATACCAGAAAACCTACTGATGTCAAGGTCAATCGGAGATTGCCTGAAGCCAGTTTTACAGACTCCTTTCCAGGTATGGTCATCCTGATATCCCCATTCCTCGGAATGGCTGTGGCTGCCTAGAAGAACGACATGGTTGCAAAAGGGAAGCAGTTCATTAGTCTCCAAATTTTCTCATCCTTAACCTCGACGTAAACGATAATCTTCTTGCCTTCCGCCTCGCGAGGTTATTAGATGGAAAACCTCTATTATTGAACGACTCAATGTCTCGACCCTTCCGGTCGTCTTTGGAATGCCGGAAGAAATTAGTATTGAGAACAAAACCTTTCACAAGGAAGGACGAATTCCTGTACCTATTTAACTGCATCACGTAGCTGTTTTAACGGAAGTTTCTAAATTCCTCGAATGATAAGAATTAATTTTCGTGATCTTTATTCAGTGAAAAACAGTTGCGTATGCTTTGCGACCATGTAGAGGTTCCATTGCTATTTTTTGTTTTTCAATAATTTCGGCAAAAACCTCACGGTCGCGAAAACTGGACAACCCGGGATCGAGGTGTTCGCCCTACATTCATCAAACACAACGACAGAATAAACTCATTATTTCAATGTTTTGTCGAACATCGCATTGTTTGCGTTGACCAGTCAAGGGCCCACATCTTATCCTTATTTGTCCAAAATTTAAAAAATATAAAACTTTTCGGAAAATTTCGATAGAACATCTGGAGCAACTAGTGACCGACAATCAACAGACCTGCTTGCTCAGTGGACCAAAAATGCACCGCGAAAACGGCAAGGAGGAACATCTGAGATGAGATTTCCGGCTGCCGAACAGAGTCCGTTGGTGCTGTTCAAATCGCTCCCTGAAAAACGGTATTTATTGCCGAAGAGGAAGTAGGTTGTTTAGCGGACATCCATACTTCTGCAACTTTCACGACCACCTTAGAAATGGATTTCTTCTCGCTTAGCTATATTAAACCGAAGCTGAATGATTTCAGTCTTGAAATCATAGATGACTTCAATGATGACACACTGAAACAATATACCTAAGCTGTAGCAGAGGTTGAATTTGTCGTTGCGACTAGTGATATGCTGGCAGGGTACAATGACTGAGCTTGGAATGCTTGAGGGCGAAACATTTCGAACTGCCGGATCATTCATTTTTTATGCAAACACTAAGCCGATTATACCAGTGTGGACGTACACAGGCTCACACGTGTTGCACAACAAATGATTTGAGCAGTATTATGAAGCTGCAGTGTATGAATACAGGAAGCAGTCATTTGTTTCTCTTTTTGTGACAAAACGACTATTCTGATCCAAACGAAACTCCCTTAGGTAACAGTTAACGACAACTTCTTGCTTAGATCATTCTCCATACCCATCATAATCCTCATAATTCTCACGCACCAGCACGACTACATTCACGTGAAATAAGCGGGAGTTGGAAGAGATTAGCGAGGTCGTTACCTTCCGAACATATGACAGTGTTTGATGTGTGATGTCGTGTCAGCAAGGAAACCGTTTCAATGGCTAACAGAAAGAAATCCTTCCTTGATAGGTCCAAAAGCTGTACAAATGGCTAGCGAGCAACACAGAACTGACTTGACGTCTTTTCAAGTATGCTACAATGCGAAAAGTAAGGTTTGGTGAGATCTCAAAACAGGATCAACACGAAGTTGCGGACCTCGAGCGACATACCATCATACCATCTCCTCGAGCGACTTCTGCCAAT
Source organism: Nippostrongylus brasiliensis (assembly GCA_030553155.1). Classification (NCBI taxonomy): domain Eukaryota; kingdom Metazoa; phylum Nematoda; class Chromadorea; order Rhabditida; family Heligmosomidae; genus Nippostrongylus; species Nippostrongylus brasiliensis. Next base: position 27,720,516 of record CP130732.1, read on the forward strand.
CCCATCACTCTCTCAAATTCGAAAAGTACAACCATTTGTTGCAGAATCACGATGAATGAAAAGATTCGGATAATGACTGCCCATGACTGCCACGCAATATTGCGAACTTGCTTAACCTCGTAAAAATCATGCATTTAACACCCCTATCTCGAGGCTAACGGTGTACTTCATAGTATATAATTCTCCTCGAAACGCTCCACTTTTGGTTAACACTTGGTCTTGCAACGCTTATCAAGAAATTCACAAGCGCATACATCTCAGCATGCGTATCGCCATTATGACAGCAAAACCAAATGAGGGGTGGGCTCGATCCGTAGTCCATTTCTTCTAGTGGTAACTGTTGACATTTGGTCCCTTTCCGACTCCGCAGTCCGATCGCCATGGGTCAAAAGGAATGCCTCATGCTGGAACCGAACCAGCGACCTTCTGTTTACTAGACAGACGCTCTGCCCCTGAGCCAATGAGGCAACCAACGCCCATTTCTTCCTATGGCAACGGTTGGCTATTTGGTCTTGCAGAACGGAAAGTATTCCTTCCTGTACAGTCCTGAACACAATCACCATGGATCAAAAGGGATGCCTCATGATCAACTTGTCTCGCTCCTTCCTGTACATTCGTGCATTTATTAAAACTTGAAATTTTTGTACTCTCCTCCTATGGAGGATCTACGATCTCTATTTTAGCTAGCTAGATTGTATAAGAAATTCACTTATTCGTTCGCTTATAGCTTGATTGTATAAGAAATTCACTTATTCGTTCGCCTGTAGTGACTCACTTGTAACCCGTAGAAAACTTATCATCTGGCTGATCAGGGCTCTCGAAGAGCAACATTTTAGTGTATCAGTAAGCTTCATCTCAACTCCGCCCACTATAGCACTGTATAAATAGGTTGAGCAAACGTTAAGACAGTCAGTCTTACATTTTCTTCTAACCTTACTCCTCAATCCCAAGAATCCTCTCTCTTATTAATTGCAATATTAATTGTACAATAAAGTTTAATTACCCAAGTTCGAGGTGGACTTGCGAGTGAACACGAGTCCCGCGTGGCAAACGGGTGCGATCGACTGAACCCTGCTCACCTACTAATCCTCGAGTTCCACTAGATCTTGTTCTGTTCCTGTGACTTTTTAAACTTTTTTAAGGGTTTGTAAATCATTGACGTATCTTCTCCTCTTCGCAGGTTTTATTGATCATCAGTTATTATGTCGATACCGATCAATGGCTTCACAGAAGTGTGGGCCAAATTGATGATAGAACACTTTGAAACGTATTCTGCCAGCATTCAAAGTGTGTTTACGGAGGTCCGCGATCGAGTAAAGGCAATTGAAGAAACTCAGGACCGAATTCTTGCTCGCCTGGCTAGTATTGAATTGAGGTTCGGTTCCGTAGATGGCACATCTCTAATGGATAAGAGTGTCGTCTACTCTACCTTTGTGAAGTTCAAGGCTGACAGCAAGGAAGCTGACGAAAAGGCGAGGAGGATCACATGGATCCGGATTGGAGAGCACGAAAGTGAAGAACTCACTCGTCGTTTCGGCCGAGAAATACTGAAGGAGGCGGTACAGACCTCAGGCAACGATGAGCTGATTCGCGAATCCGAAAAAGGCCGCATCACCTCCTACCGGCATCCCGCCGGCAAGCCTCGTGGAACTGGTACTCGTGGACGAATAATCAAGATATCCTTGCCAAACCAGGAGCTAAGGAATGCACTGCTCTCACATGAGAGCAGGTCGCCAAAGCCTGACGCGACAGTTCGTCCACTCTTTCGCCCGCCGCGACTACACGTCGGAGGAGCTGCGATTAGACAGGAGGCTACGCAAAGAAGCAGGTGAGCGGAATGCCGCAGAAGGAAAGCTGATGTATATTGTTCGCGACTTCGACATCGTCAAGCTGAAGACTCCACGCGAACTTGCCGTACACCGCGAACGCAGTTCGTCTGAAGGCTCTGCTACAGGGCTCTCTAGCGAAGTAAGGCATGGGGTGAATATGTCTATGCTAGCTCAATCTCGTTTTCGCCCAACCTCATAGGACGCCATGCACCGCCGCCCAGGACCATTCTCACTCTCACACCTCTCCCTTAGTTAATATTGATGAAAATTATGTTGCTCCCGCAACCTTTTTGAATGGAGGACAGCCTGCTGTCCAGAAAGGTTCCAACAAGGTTTTTCTCTTTAATGCCCGTTCGATTTGTAACAAAATTCCAGACCTCTGCTTCCTTCTAAGCCAGTCTCCACTAAGGGTGTTGATAACCGAAACTTGGTGTAAACCTGGATGTATCAGTGATGCCAAACTTCGCCCTGATGAACGATATGAGCTTTATAGGTGTGATAGAGAGAGTAGTGCCGCCGGTGGTGGTGTTTTGGCACTTATACATCCTCGCCTTTCTCATCATCTGCACTCTTCAAAAAAACTTCTCTCCTTACTGTCAATGTTTAACGATCTATGTGAACTCTGAGCAATGGTCAACGCACATCGTTCTCATATATCGTTGCACATCTCGCGATCACAATTTCTTTCAGGAGGCTCTGACATACCTTTGCGAAATTATTGAGCTTGAGTCGAAGTACTTAATACTTGGAGACATGAACCTCCCCTCCATTAATTGGGGACAGAATTTTGACGTAGTACCTGCTGGCTGCCTATCGGCCCGTAGCTTTCGGCAATTTTGCACTGAATACGCTTTTAAGCAACTGGTTCTAACCCCCACTCTTGGCAACAACATCTTGCAGAACGGAAAGTCTTACTTCCTGCACAGTCCTGAACACGATCACCATGGATCAAAAGGGATGCCTCATGCTGGAATCGAACCAGCGACCTTCTGTTTACTAGACAGACGCTCTGCCCCTGAGCCAATGAGGCATGTAGCCAACGCCCATTTCATCCTATCGCAACGGTTGGCTATTTGGTCTTGCAGAACGGAAAATCTTACTTCCTGCACAGTCCTGAACACGTTCACCATGGATCAAAAGGGATGCCTCATGCTGGAATCGAACCAGCGACCTTCTGTTTACTAGACAGACGCTCAGCCCCTGAGCCAATGAGGCACGTCAGGAAACCAACGCCCGTTTCTCCCTATGGCAACAGTTGGTTATTTGGTCTTGCAGCACGGAAAGTCTTACTTCCTGCACAGTCCTGAACACGATCACCATGGATCAAAAGGGATGCCTCATGCTGGAATCGAACCAGCGACCTTCTGTTTACTAGACAGACGCTCTGCCCCTGAGCCAATGAGGCACGTCAGGAGGCCAACGCCCATTTCTTCCTATCGACACGGGTTGGCTATTTGGTCTTGCAGAACGGAAAGTCTTACCTCCTGCACAGTCCTGAACACGATCACCATGGATCAAAAGGGATGCCTCATGCTGGAATCGAACCAGCGACCTTCTGTTTACTAGACAGACGCTCTGCCCCTGAGCCAATGAGGCACGTCAGGAAACCAACGCCCGTTTCTCCCTATGGCAACAGTTGGTTATTTGGTCTTGCAGCACGGAAAGTCTTACTTTCTGCACAGTCCTGAACACGATCACCATGGATCAAAAGGGATTCCTCATGCTGGAATCGAACCAGCGACCTTCTGTTTACTAGACAGACGCTCTGCCCCTGAGCCAATGAGGCATGTCAGGAAGCCAACGCCCATTTCATCCTATCGCAACGGTTGGCTATTTGGTCTTGCAGAACGGAAAGTCTTCCTTCCTACACAGTCCTGAACACGATCACCATGGATCAAAAGGGATGCCTCATGCTGGAATCGAACCAGCGACCTTCTGTTTACTAGACAGACGCTCTGCCCCTGAGCCAATGAGGCACGTCAGGAGGCCAACGCCCATTTCTTCCTATCGACACGGGTTGGCTATTTGGTCTTGCAGAACGGAAAGTCTTACCTCCTGCACAGTCCTGAAAACGATCACGATGGATCAAAAGGGATGCCTCATGCTGGAATCGAACCAGCGACCTTCTGTTTACTAGACAGACGCTCTGCCCCTGAGCCAATGAGGCACGTCAGGAGGCCAACGCCCATTTCTTCCTATCGACACGGGTTGGCTATTTGGTCTTGCAGAACGGAAAGTCTTACCTCCTGCACAGTCCTGAACACGATCACCATGGATCAAAAGGGATGCCTCATGCTGGAATCGAACCAGCGACCTTCTGTTTACTAGACAGACGCTCTGCCCCTGAGCCAATGAGGCACGTCAGGAAACCAACGCCCGTTTCTCCCTATGGCAACAGTTGGCTATTTGGTCTTGCAGAACGGAAAGTCTTCCTTCCTGCACAGTCCTGAACACGATCACCATGGATCAGAAGGGATGCCTCATGCTGGAATCGAACCAGCGACCTTCTGTTTACTAGACAGACGCTCTGCCCCTGAGCCAATGAGGCATGTCATGAAGCCAACGCCCATTTCATCCTATCGCAACGGTTGGCTATTTGGTCTTGCAGAACGGAAAGTCTTCCTTCCTGCACAGTCCTGAACACGATCACCATAAATCAAAATGGATGCCTCATGCTGGAATCGAACCAGCGACCTTCTGTTTACTAGACAGACGCTCTGCCCCTGAGCCAATGAGGCACGTCAGAAAGTCAACGCCCATTTCCTCCTATCGCAACGGTTGGCTATTTGGTCTTGCAGAACGGAAAGTCTTCCTTCCTGCACAGTCCTGAACACGATCACCATGGATCAGAAGGGATGCCTCATGCTGGAATCGAACCAGCGACCTTCTGTTTACTAGACAGACGCTCTGCCCCTGAGCCAATGAGGCATGTCATGAAGCCAACGCCCATTTCATCCTATCGCAACGGTTGGCTATTTGGTCTTGCAGAACGGAAAGTCTTCCTTCCTGCACAGTCCTGAACACGATCACCATAAATCAAAATGGATGCCTCATGCTGGAATCGAACCAGCGACCTTCTGTTTACTAGACAGACGCTCTGCCCCTGAGCCAATGAGGCACGTCAGAAAGTCAACGCCCATTTCCTCCTATCGCAACGGTTGGCTATTTGGTCTTGCAGAACGGAAAGTCTTCCTTCCTGCACAGTCCTGAACACGATCACCATGGATCGAAAGGGATACCTCATGCTGTAATCGAACCAGCGACCTTCTGTTTACTAGACAGACGCTCTGCCCCTGAGCCAATGAGGCACGTCAGGAAGCCAACGCCCATTTCATCCTATCGCAACGGTTGGCTATTTGGTCTTGCAGAACGGAAAGTCTTCCTTCCTGCATAGTCCTGAACACGATCACCATAAATCAAAATGGATGCCTCATGCTGGAATCGAACCAGCGACCTTCTGTTTACTAGACAGACGCTCTGCCCCTGAGCCAATGAGGCACGTCAGGAAACCAACGCCCGTTTCTCCCTATGGCAACAGTTGGCTATTTGGTCTTGCAGCACGGAAAGTCTTCCTTCCTGCACAGTCCTGAACACGATCACCATGGATCGAAAGGGATGCCTCATGCTGGAATCGAACCAGCGACCTTCTGTTTACTAGACAGACGCTCTGCCCCTGAGCCAATGAGGCACGTCAGGAAACCAACGCCCGTTTCTCCCTATGGCAACAGTTGGCTATTTGGTCTTGCAGCACGGAAAGTCTTACTTCCTGCATAGTCCTGAACACGATCACCATGGATCAAAAGGGATGCCTCATGCTGGAATCGAACCAGCGACCTTCTGTTTACTAGACAGACGCTCTGCCCCTGAGCCAATGAGGCACGTCAGGAAACCAACGCCCGTTTCTCCCTATGGCAACAGTTGGTTATTTGGTCTTGCAGCACGGAAAGTCTTACTTTCTGCACAGTCCTGAACACGATCACCGTGGATCAAAAGGGATTCCTCATGCTGGAATCGAACCAGCGACCTTCTGTTTACTAGACAGACGCTCTGCCCCTGAGCCAATGAGGCATTTCAGGAAGCCAACGCCCATTTCATCCTATCGCAACGGTTGGCTATTTGGTCTTGCAGAACGGAAAGTCTTCCTTCCTACACAGTCCTGAACACGATCACCATGGATCAAAAGGGATGCCTCATGCTGGAATCGAACCAGCGACCTTCTGTTTACTAGACAGACGCTCTGCCCCTGAGCCAATGAGGCACGTCAGGAGGCCAACGCCCATTTCTTCCTATCGACACGGGTTGGCTATTTGGTCTTGCAGAACGGGTAGTCTTCCTTCCTGCACAGTCCTGAACACGATCACCATGGATCGAAAGGGATGCCTCATGCTGTAATCGAACCAGCGACCTTCTGTTTACTAGACAGACGCTCTGCCCCTGAGCCAATGAGGCATGTCAGGAAGCCAACGCCCATTTCATCCTATCGCAACGGTTGGCTATTTGGTCTTGCAGAACGGAAAGTCTTCCTTCCTACACAGTCCTGAACACGATCACCATGGATCAAAAGGGATGCCTCATGCTGGAATCGAACCAGCGACCTTCTGTTTACTAGACAGACGCTCTGCCCCTGAGCCAATGAGGCACGTCAGGAAACCAATGCCCATTTCTTCCTACGGCAACGGTTGGCTATTTGGTCTTGCAGAACGGGTAGTCTTCCTTCCTGCACAGTCCTGAACACGATCACCATGGATCGAAAGGGATGCCTCATGCTGTAATCGAACCAGCGACCTTCTGTTTACTAGACAGACGCTCTGCCCCTGAGCCAATGAGGCACGTCAGGAAGCCAACGCCCATTTCATCCTATCGCAACGGTTGGCTATTTGGTCTTGCAGAACGGAAAGTCTTCCTTCCTGCACAGTCCTGAACACGATCACCATAAATCAAAATGGATGCCTCATGCTGGAATCGAACCAGCGACCTTCTGTTTACTAGACAGACGCTCTGCCCCTGAGCCAATGAGGCATGTCAGGAAGCCAACGCCCATTTCATCCTATCGCAACGGTTGGCTATTTGGTCTTGCAGAACGGAAAGTCTTCCTTCCTACACAGTCCTGAACACGATCACCATGGATCAAAAGGGATGCCTCATGCTGGAATCGAACCAGCGACCTTCTGTTTACTAGACAGACGCTCTGCCCCTGAGCCAATGAGGCACGTCAGGAAACCAACGCCCATTTCATCCTATCGCAACGGTTGGCTATTTGGTCTTGCAGAACGGAAAGTCTTCCTTCCTGCACAGTCCTGAACACGATCACCATAAATCAAAATGGATGCCTCATGCTGGAATCGAACCAGCGACCTTCTGTTTACTAGACAGACGCTCTGCCCCTGAGCCAATGAGGCACGTCAGGAAACCAACGCCCGTTTCTCCCTATGGCAACGGTTGGCTATTTGGTCTTGCAGAACGGGTAGTCTTCCTTCCTGCACAGTCCTGAACACGATCACCATGGATCGAAAGGGATGCCTCATGCTGTAATCGAACCAGCGACCTTCTGTTTACTAGACAGACGCTCTGCCCCTGAGCCAATGAGGCACGTCAGGAAGCCAACGCCCATTTCATCCTATCGCAACGGTTGGCTATTTGGTCTTGCAGAACGGAAAGTCTTCCTTCCTGCACAGTCCTGAACACGATCACCATAAATCAAAATGGATGCCTCATGCTGGAATCGAACCAGCGACCTTCTGTTTACTAGACAGACGCTCTGCCCCTGAGCCAATGAGGCACGTCAGGAAACCAACGCCCGTTTCTCCCTATGGCAACAGTTGGCTATTTGGTCTTGCAGCACGGAAAGTCTTACTTCCTGCACAGTCCTGAACACGATCACCATGGATCAAAAGGGATGCCTCATGCTGGAATCGAACCAGCGACCTTCTGTTTACTAGACAGACGCTCTGCCCCTGAGCCAATGAGGCACGTCAGGAAGCCAACGCCCATTTCATCCTATCGCAACGGTTGGCTATTTGGTCTTGCAGAACGGAAAGTCTTCCTTCCTGCACAGTCCTGAACACGATCACCATAAATCAAAATGGATGCCTCATGCTGGAATCGAACCAGCGACCTTCTGTTTACTAGACAGACGCTCTGCCCCTGAGCCAATGAGGCACGTCAGGAAACCAACGCCCGTTTCTCCCTATGGCAACAGTTGGCTATTTGGTCTTGCAGCACGGAAAGTCTTCCTTCCTACACAGTCCTGAACACGATCACCATGGATCAAAAGGGATGCCTCATGCTGGAATCGAACCAGCGACCTTCTGTTTACTAGACAGACGCTCTGCCCCTGAGCCAATGAGGCACGTCAGGAAGCCAACGCCCATTTCATCCTATCGCAACGGTTGGCTATTTGGTCTTGCAGAACGGAAAGTCTTCCTTCCTGCACAGTCCTGAACACGATCACCATAAATCAAAATGGATGCCTCATGCTGGAATCGAACCAGCGACCTTCTGTTTACTAGACAGACGCTCTGCCCCTGAGCCAATGAGGCACGTCAGGAAACCAACGCCCGTTTCTCCCTATGGCAACAGTTGGCTATTTGGTCTTGCAGCACGGAAAGTCTTCCTTCCTACACAGTCCTGAACACGATCACCATGGATTAAAAGGGATGCCTCATGCTGGAATCGAACCAGCGACCTTCTGTTTACTAGACAGACGCTCTGCCCCTGAGCCAATGAGGCACGTCAGGAGGCCAACGCCCATTTCTTCCTATCGACACGGGTTGGCTATTTGGTCTTGCAGAACGGGTAGTCTTCCTTCCTGCACAGTCCTGAACACGATCACCATGGATCGAAAGGGATGCCTCATGCTGTAATCGAACCAGCGACCTTCTGTTTACTAGACAGACGCTCTGCCCCTGAGCCAATGAGGCATGTCAGGAAGCCAACGCCCATTTCATCCTATCGCAACGGTTGGCTATTTGGTCTTGCAGAACGGAAAGTCTTCCTTCCTACACAGTCCTGAACACGATCACCATGGATCAAAAGGGATGCCTCATGCTGGAATCGAACCAGCGACCTTCTGTTTACTAGACAGACGCTCTGCCCCTGAGCCAATGAGGCACGTCAGGAAACCAATGCCCATTTCTTCCTACGGCAACGGTTGGCTATTTGGTCTTGCAGAACGGGTAGTCTTCCTTCCTGCACAGTCCTGAACACGATCACCATGGATCGAAAGGGATGCCTCATGCTGTAATCGAACCAGCGACCTTCTGTTTACTAGACAGACGCTCTGCCCCTGAGCCAATGAGGCACGTCAGGAAGCCAACGCCCATTTCATCCTATCGCAACGGTTGGCTATTTGGTCTTGCAGAACGGAAAGTCTTCCTTCCTGCACAGTCCTGAACACGATCACCATAAATCAAAATGGATGCCTCATGCTGGAATCGAACCAGCGACCTTCTGTTTACTAGACAGACGCTCTGCCCCTGAGCCAATGAGGCACGTCAGGAAACCAACGCCCGTTTCTCCCTATGGCAACAGTTGGCTATTTGGTCTTGCAGCACGGAAAGTCTTACTTCCTGCATAGTCCTGAACACGATCACCATGGATCAAAAGGGATGCCTCATGCTGGAATCGAACCAGCGACCTTCTGTTTACTAGACAGACGCTCTGCCCCTGAGCCAATGAGGCATGTCAGGAAGCCAACGCCCATTTCATCCTGTCGCAACGGTTGGCTATTTGGTCTTGCAGCACGGAAAGTCTTCCTTCCTGCACAGTCCTGAACACGATCACCATGGATCAAAAGGGATGCCTCATGCTGGAATCGAACCAGCGACCTTCTGTTTACTAGACAGACGCTCTGCCCCTGAGCCAATGAGGCACGTCAGGAAACCAACGCCCGTCTCTCCCTATGGCAACAGTTGGCTATTTGGTCTTGCAGCACGGAAAGTCTTCCTTCCTGCACAGTCCTGAACACGATCACCATGGATCAGAAGGGATGCCTCATGCTGGAATCGAACCAGCGACCTTCTGTTTACTAGACAGACGCTCTGCCCCTGAGCCAATGAGGCACGTCAGGAAACCAACGCCCATTTTTCCATATGGCAACAGTTGGCTATTTGGTCTTGCAGCACGGAAAGTCTTCCTTCCTGCACAGTCCTGAACACGATCACCATGGATCGAAAGGGATGCCTCATGCTGTAATCGAACCAGCGACCTTCTGTTTACTAGACAGACGCTCTGCCCCTGAGCCAATGAGGCACGTCAGGAAGCCAACGCCCATTTCATCCTATCGCAACGGTTGGCTGTTTGGTCTTGCAGAACGGAAAGTCTTCCTTCCTGCACAGTCCTGAACACGATCACCATAAATCAAAATGGATGCCTCATGCTGGAATCGAACCAGCGACCTTCTGTTTACTAGACAGACGCTCTGCCCCTGAGCCAATGAGGCACGTCAGGAAACCAACGCCCGTTTCTCCCTATGGCAACAGTTGGCTATTTGGTCTTGCAGCACGGAAAGTCTTACTTCCTGCACAGTCCTGAACACGATCACCATGGATCAAAAGGGATGCCTCATGCTGGAATCGAACCAGCGACCTTCTGTTTACTAGACAGACGCTCTGCCCCTGAGCCAATGAGGCATGTCAGGAAGCCAACGCCCATTTCATCCTATCGCAACGGTTGGCTATTTGGTCTTGCAGCACGGAAAGTCTTCCTTCCTGCACAGTCCTGAACACGATCACCATAAATCAAAGTGGATGCCTCATGCTGGAATCGAACCAGCGACCTTCTGTTTACTAGACAGACGCTCTGCCCCTGAGCCAATGAGGCACGTCAGGAAACCAACGCCCGTCTCTCCCTATGGCAACAGTTGGCTATTTGGTCTTGCAGCACGGAAAGTCTTCCTTCCTGCACAGTCCTGAACACGATCACCATGGATCAGAAGGGATGCCTCATGCTGGAATCGAACCAGCGACCTTCTGTTTACTAGACAGACGCTCTGCCCCTGAGCCAATGAGGCACGTCAGGAAACCAACGCCCATTTTTCCATATGGCAACAGTTGGCTATTTGGTCTTGCAGCACGGAAAGTCTTCCTTCCTGCACAGTCCTGAACACGATCACCATGGATCGAAAGGGATGCCTCATGCTGTAATCGAACCAGCGACCTTCTGTTTACTAGACAGACGCTCTGCCCCTGAGCCAATGAGGCACGTCAGGAAGCCAACGCCCATTTCATCCTATCGCAACGGTTGGCTATTTGGTCTTGCAGAACGGAAAGTCTTCCTTCCTGCACAGTCCTGAACACGATCACCATAAATCAAAATGGATGCCTCATGCTGGAATCGAACCAGCGACCTTCTGTTTACTAGAGAGACGCTCTGCCCCTGAGCCAATGAGGCACGTCAGGAAACCAACGCCCATTTTTCCATATGGCAACAGTTGGCTATTTGGTCTTGCAGCACGGAAAGTCTTCCTTCCTGCACAGTCCTGAACACGATCACCATGGATCGAAAGGGATGCCTCATGCTGTAATCGAACCAGCGACCTTCTGTTTACTAGACAGACGCTCTGCCCCTGAGCCAATGAGGCACGTCAGGAAGCCAACGCCCATTTCATCCTATCGCAACGGTTGGCTGTTTGGTCTTGCAGAACGGAAAGTCTTCCTTCCTGCACAGTCCTGAACACGATCACCATAAATCAAAATGGATGCCTCATGCTGGAATCGAACCAGCGACCTTCTGTTTACTAGACAGACGCTCTGCCCCTGAGCCAATGAGGCACGTCAGGAAACCAACGCCCGTTTCTCCCTATGGCAACAGTTGGCTATTTGGTCTTGCAGCACGGAAAGTCTTACTTCCTGCACAGTCCTGAACACGATCACCATGGATCAAAAGGGATGCCTCATGCTGGAATCGAACCAGCGACCTTCTGTTTACTAGACAGACGCTCTGCCCCTGAGCCAATGAGGCATGTCAGGAAGCCAACGCCCATTTCATCCTATCGCAACGGTTGGCTATTTGGTCTTGCAGCACGGAAAGTCTTCCTTCCTGCACAGTCCTGAACACGATCACCATAAATCAAAGTGGATGCCTCATGCTGGAATCGAACCAGCGACCTTCTGTTTACTAGACAGACGCTCTGCCCCTGAGCCAATGAGGCACGTCAGGAAACCAACGCCCGTCTCTCCCTATGGCAACAGTTGGCTATTTGGTCTTGCAGCACGGAAAGTCTTCCTTCCTGCACAGTCCTGAACACGATCACCATGGATCAAAAGGGATGCCTCATGCTGGAATCGAACCAGCGACCTTCTGTTTACTAGACAGACGCTCTGCCCCTGAGCCAATGAGGCACGTCAGGAAACCAACGCCCATTTTTCCATATGGCAACAGTTGGCTATTTGGTCTTGCAGCACGGAAAGTCTTCCTTCCTGCACAGTCCTGAACACGATCACCATGGATCAAAAGGGATGCCTCATGCTGTAATCGAACCAGCGACCTTCTGTTTACTAGACAGACGCTCTGCCCCTGAGCCAATGAGGCACGTCAGGAAGCCAACGCCCATTTCATCCTATCGCAACGGTTGGCTATTTGGTCTTGCAGAACGGAAAGTCTTCCTTCCTGCACAGTCCTGAACACGATCACCATAAATCAAAATGGATGCCTCATGCTGGAATCGAACCAGCGACCTTCTGTTTACTAGACAGACGCTCTGCCCCTGAGCCAATGAGGCACGTCAGGAAACCAACGCCCGTTTCTCCCTATGGCAACAGTTGGCTATTTGGTCTTGCAGCACGGAAAGTCTTACTTCCTGCACAGTCCTGAACACGATCACCATGGATCAAAAGGGATGCCTCATGCTGGAATCGAACCAGCGACCTTCTGTTTACTAGACAGACGCTCTGCCCCTGAGCCAATGAGGCATGTCAGGAAGCCAACGCCCATTTCATCCTATCGCAACGGTTGGCTATTTGGTCTTGCAGCACGGAAAGTCTTCCTTCCTGCACAGTCCTGAACACGATCACCATAAATCAAAGTGGATGCCTCATGCTGGAATCGAACCAGCGACCTTCTGTTTACTAGACAGACGCTCTGCCCCTGAGCCAATGAGGCACGTCAGGAAACCAACGCCCGTTTCTCCCTATCGCAACGGTTGGCTATTTGGTCTTGTAGAACGGAAAATCTTCCTTCCTGCACTGTCGCGGCAAGCGTTAGCGCCGCGACTTTTCCGACGTGGGCGGCGCATTTTGCCCTGTGAGCGCCGCCCTTCTCTACAATGAGTCTGCGGAGTGAGAGCTTCGGAGAAAGGAGCTCCTTGTTGTTCATTGCTTGTATTGATTTGTGTTGGTATCTCTGATAAAGGAAATTGATAGCAAGAGTAAAGAGTGAAGGCCAGCACAATTTTCTGGTGCATCGGCCCAACGATCCAGTTAGCCCGCGTGGCAGAAGTTCAATCAGCCTGTTCTCCCTAATCTTATGGCAAAGATCCGCTGATTCCATATTTCCAAAATGAGCAAAATCACCCTCCTCCTACAATGTCTAGAAGACGAGTACACTGCCTTACAAACGGTGGTCGAACTCTACAAAACCGCGGCTGACCCAAATCAGCCTCCTACAGAAGAGCATGCACTTCGCGTCTAATGCGAGCAGCGAAAATGTGAAGTGCAAATCGCACTGAGTGGCATCCAGAGTAAACTTTCAGCGCTACAAGAAGTTTACCAAAACATCATGCAAATCTACAGAGAGGCAACAAAACCTGAAAAGAAAGAAATCCTGGCAGAAATGGACGAGCTGAAGCAGAGAGCGAATTTCCGCATTCTCAAGCAGCAAGCAGAGTACATTACCATGGGTCTTAAAGCAAGATTGCATGAAATCAGTACTCAACTAGCCATTGTACGCTCCACGTTCGACTTTCAATGAATCTCGGCATGGTACTCTCAGAAACGCAATGTAGTTAGCGATCGACCGAGATTGTTAAACTTTTTATTCTTCGACTTACGTTTCGGCGATGTCGCCTTCGTCAGAGCCTGGAATGTCGAAGTTATACTTGGGACACTACTCGCCCAAACACTATTTCATCTTACAACAGACAATTCTAGAGCCTAGGAGAACGGAAAGACACTGCGTAGAGAAGACACTAGACACGTACCTTAATGGTGGTTGCCGAGACAGACCACCAGTCACCCTATGCCGTGGAAGAACGCGGGTGAATGAACCCGAACCCTAGGGACCACCCGCCTTGGTGGGCTCAGTGGCCGCGATCAGCCAGGTCAAACCCACATAGGTCCGCGAACGGAGCCAACTCTTGGGTGACCGCTACGCACTCCTCCTTGCGGTTAATCTTAGGAGCCCTGGCTGCAATCCAAAACGCCTCCAACGTACGGCGCGCCGCGATATCGGGTTCACGGGCCAGAATTGACACCGCCACCTCGATTGTAGCCATTGTAGATCTACGGCCATCGCACGTGTCATGCACAAATCAAAACGACAAAGGCTTGGAACCTTGCAACTCTGATGAGTACGACAATCTCGATCCTTGCGGTCTCCTTCCGCCAGAACAGCCCTTAGAAGGTCTAGGCATGCACAATTCAAGCTCCGAGCAACACCTTCAACTGTCACCAGCCCTCAGAGTAAAATATCCGCAGCTGAAACTACCGCATTTTGATGGAGAAGGCGAGTCATGGGAGGAGTTTTAGGACACCTTCTCGACAATAATTGACCAGAACCACCAGCTCAGCGATCTCGAAAAGATCCTATACCTCAAAGATTCCATCCGTGGCAAAGCTCAAAATGCAGTGAAGAGCATCCCCATGCAGAGCTCCAACTACAAGTTAATCGTAGATGTACTGCAAAAGAAATACGGAAACAAGGGAAACAACAGATCCAATATTGTTCAAAGACTTCTAAACCTACCAAAGGCAACTTCAAGAGCAGAAAAGTGTGTTGAAACACTAGAGCAAATCAAAGACCTCGTCTACCAAATGACGGCTACAGGATATGATATACAAAGAAAACATGACCCACTCTGGATAGATACAATTCTTGCAAAATTTCCTTACGAAATCATCAAGGATTCCATGAAGACAATCTCAACAACCTCCAAGCTAACAGTGAACGGCTTATTGGAAGATCTGCACGAGAACGTAACTTCCAGAGCCTTATTTGAAAATCGATATTCCTCACTGGTGTCACCACGTGCGACCATGAGCTCAGCAGGTGTGACACCGCGTGTAAAAAGAAACGCGCCATGTGTCTTCTGTAACAGGCCAAACCATCAAAGTGAGGACTGCCGAACAGTAAAAACACCGCTGGAACGAAGAAAAGCGTTACGAGGGCAAGTTGTGTGCTGGAAATGCTTCGCAAGGGAGCATAGAAGCCGAGCTTGTGCACGAGAGGACTGCGTCAAATGCAACGGAGACCACCATAGCTCTCTTTGTACCAAGCAAGAAGTGAATACCCCTCCCGTGACAGATAAGACCACGAGAACAAAGAATGCGCCTCACGCTCATCCAGACAGACAGGAACGCGAGGACGCACGATCCAGAGCAGACTACCGTAGCAACTGCATGACAGCTGGCACAAAGCAGCCGGCCGAAGCGCAGCGAAAGAACGAAGACTCTCTGAACACCTTTTCGAATCCAACTGCTGAGAATACCCATCAAAAGCAACTTGTATTGATGACTGTGGAGGCTCAGATCAAAAAAACAACACCGGCACATTTGAAAGCGTCCTTGTCTTTCTAGACTCAAGAGCACAATGCAACCTAATAGATTCGAACCTGGCAAACAAACTAGCACTTGAGCACAGTGAACCTTTCCAGTGCACTATGCACGGCATTGGCGGCACTAGCGAAACCTACACGGCACAAAAGGTTTCGGCTGTCTTCAGGACAAGATTCGGGGAATGCGTAACTCTCACTATGAACACAAAGCCAGTTCTGACCAATCCATTTCCAGCGGCCACTCTCACACATTTTGACGTACAGTTTCTCAAAGACTACAACATATTCCTTTCCAACCCAGATGCGAATGGTGAGATGGTCAAACCACGCATCCTCATAGGAGTCGAAGCTTACGAAACTGTTGTACTGCTAGACTCAACTCCCACGAAGCTGCCATCCGGCTTATTGGCACAAAACACCGTGTTCGGACCAGCTTTGTTTGGAAAGTCCGACGCTATTGATAGAACCTCATATGCGGAGCATGTAGTGGTAGCCTGCCCGGAAACGCTTTCAGATGTAAAGCAGGAGCTTCGAGAAATGTACGAGCTAGAAGGTATGGGCATATCTACTGACGAATATCAGAAAAATGATACCGCGTATGACTACATGAACAGCTACGCCAAGCGAATCACGTTCAAAGACGGGGAAATTACTGCACCACTTCCACTAAAAGACAATGTGGTTGAGTTAGATGACAACTTCAAAGTGGCAGCCTCCAGGCTTAACGCTCTTTTAAAATTCCATAAGGGCCACCCCACCCAGAACAAAAAGTCTGGTATGAGAAAATACTCAAAGACTACAAAGACAACGACGTCATTGAAGAAATCCCACCATCAGAACGAAGTTCCTGTGAGTCAGCCACATATTACATGCCACGATCAGGTGTGTGGAGGAGTGAAAAACCTACACCTCTCAGGATTGTGTTCGACGCCTCCTCAAAGGCACATGGAAAACTTTCACTAAACGATGTAGTGCACACCGGAGAAAGTTTCGTAAACAAAATACACGAAATTCTCATGACTTGTCGCTGGTGCAAAATCCTTGTCACCGGAGACATCCAGGCAGCATTCACCCAAATTCGGATTGTTCCCGAGCACCGCAACCTCCTTCGATTTCTGTGGCTGAGAAATCCAGACCGATCCGCTTCACAAGATAACATAATACACTATCGATTCAAACGCCTCCCATTTGGCATCAGGTCGTCACCGAGCGTACTCAACATGTCACTTACTATTAGGTCGTCGGAAAAGTTTCCCGCCACTTTTGCCAATGTTTTCAAAATTGTTCCTCTCCTTTATTCCACTCGACATTCGACACATTTATGCATGATTACCATCAACAACATCTTGTTATTTATCAGATAAAATTGGAACTCTCTTTCTCCAGAATATCTAGAGTTTTGATGAAAAGAATTCGGCGAGCCACGTTTTGAAGTACTCTCACTCGTCGAGCTTGTTCTCTAGTAATTGAATGGAAAACGAATGGAACAAATATTATTTTGTTGGGGCAAGGTTCGACGAATGTCTTGGATAGGTCACCGGAAATGTCGGATATTTTTGAAATTTTTAAAAGGTCTCCTTCTCAATAGGTGAATGCGCGTCATGATGACTGAAGAAGGTTTTCCCATTTTTTCCGCTAATGGCTGCTCCGTCGCCATCGAAGTGGCGATGTTGGACATTTTTGGTGACAGTAGCATCTGCAGGTAGCAGCTCCTATCGAATGCCTCATTTGCAGTTCAGCTGCAGACCGATCATCTACCATTTCGGGTGGAGTTGCGGTTTTGAAATTTTCGCTGGTTTGCAGTAAGTGAGCAGCAGGAGATTTGGCGTGTGATTGGTGCACACTACCCTTTCTTTGGTATCGCTAACCAAATCGCTGGGCGAATGAGAATTTCTTCGGAAAGTTGAGATTGTCGTGCATGCACCCGTCACCATCTGTAGATGGTGGCCGCTAAAGCGTGCCGCAACAATGTGCCCTATTTTCTTGTGGTTCTAAAGCCTCGGAGACGGGTAGCCTGTGTGGGTATTTGACACTCGAATTGCCCTATCAACTTATGGGTACTACGCCGGCCATCCTCTAAAGCCAGCTCCAGAAGACTCACTCAATCCACAGTGACTGCCCTCCTCGACTACTGTTTTTCTTTGAAGCCAAAATAGGCCTTTTTGAATATACGGAAATAAACTTGCGTTGCATTAAGAAAGACAATTGAAGGACTCATCATAGTGCACAAGCCATTCCCTGAATTTCTTTCAACCCGTTGTTTTATGAGCTCGTGAAGAAAAAGCACTTCAAGGTGCCTGCAATCAATATCGATTTTCTCTGCAATACCTGTAGTGCTGAACCAGGACAACTGTGGTATATGTAGCTCATAAATCAACCTACATAACAGTAATAAAGGTGAGATCCCGAAACCCGTTTTAAAATTTTGGTGAGCGGCCAAACTGAGTGGCGGGAAACTTTTCCGACAACCTAATACTTTCCTCTCAAACACCGAATCCTCGCTTTCTAAAGAAATATTGGATAGCATATACGTCGATAATATTTTCCTCGCAGCAAGCACAGAAGAAGAGGCGCTCAGGAAAATCGAGAGCTCTAGAGCGTTGTTCGCTAGCATCGGCATGAACTTGAGAGAATTCAGCAGCAATTCTTCTGAAGTGAATGCACGCATACCGAACAACTCCAAATGTACGCTAGAAAACAGCAAGCTTCTGGGAGTTGGATATAACATCAAAACTGACAAGTTTTGTCTCAAAGTGTCATTCTCGTGTAAACAGCAAATGACTAAACGACAACTCGTGAGCGAAGTACACAAATTGTTCGATCCTCTCGGTCTATTACTGCCTTTGTCAATCAAAGCGAAAATACTGATGAGAGAAGTAGTAATGCTAAAAATGAGCTGGGGAAAAGTGCTCGATCCGGAGTACCTAAACAGGTGGAATCAACTGTGTGCTGAAATATCAGGCACTTTCATTACAGTACCACGCAATATTGGCACTACTTCTGGAGAAGTCGGCGAATCCACTCTCTGGGTTTTCGGTGACGCCAGTCAGTTAGCGATATCATGTTGCAGTTATGTCACCCACCCATCGAATCATAACACAAAAAGGTTGCTATGTGCTAGATCAAGACTCGCACCACAGCAGAAGCAGCTGTCTATCCCTAGACTTGAACTTCTCGCTCTTCTTATATCAATACGACTGGCCAAATCCATTCTCATGAAATACCGCCACCATCTAAAGGCAGTATTCATAATCAGCGACAGTAAAATTGCTCTTTCGTGGAAGAATTCATCACGAAAACTTCCGCTGTTCGTGGAAAACCAGGTTGACAGAATAAGAAAAATCGAACGATCCATCCAAGACCTTGATATATCGGTACAATTTCTGTACATAAATTCTGAAGAAAACCCAGCAGATCTGGCAACACGGCCGATTTCGAAAGAACAATTCGAAAGTAGTTCATGGCTTTCTGGTCCGCAGTGGTTCTCTCTTCCAAGACCAAGTTGGCCTATTGAAAACTTCAGTGATGACTCACTACTCGCAGATGATGTAAATTCAAAGCAAACGAGAAGCTCTGACACCTGCGCAATGGTGACCAAAGCGCCCTTGATGAAGTCTGGTAATGTCGTCGATTTCACCCGCTTCAGGCACTACTCGCACGCGCTGAAAACGCTCACACGTGCAATGAAAGCACTTTCTCACTGGATTTCCTTGGTGAAAGCGCACAGAAACAGAAGCATCACCGCAGAAATCATACAGAAGTTCGATCCTACGAAAGAGCTTACGGCTGAAGAAGTAAAACTTACGAGGGAAGGTTGTTAGGTCTAGGTGACGATTCATAACGAGACCCATATGAGTGTGTAGGGCTTCGGACGAGGAATGCAACAATGTGTTCACAAGTTGCTTAGGACACCTGTTTGATCTGAAAATGACCTGTGAAATTTTGCACTGCTGCATGCATAGGCTAACCGCCAGCGGGAGTAGCGGAGGTGAGCTATACCATCACAGCGACGAGGTGGCCTAGTGGGTAGCGTTGTGGACTTGCAATCTGGTGGTCGGGGATCGGTCCCTCTGTTAGGCTTTTCTTTTGCATTTATGCGCTAGATTCCAAATTACGCTCCTTTTGCAATTTTGTCGCAGTTTCGGGATAGACTCGCATTTGGGGCGAGTATGGCCAACAGAGTACGCACAGAGAACAAAATCTACTAGCAGTTATCTACGTGACCCATACCTACCGTAACCGGCCCAAATCCATCTCAAATTCAGAAACTAATGTCAGATTCGTGATCAGCGCCCCGAATAACCCCCGTAGACAAAGTTTGGGCTAAATTGGTGATTTCGACCCAATCACCCTTCTTCGTATTAGGAACCCTAGCAAGCGCACGTCAGGCACTATGGGAAAAGTCCATGTCAGATTTGTGAATTCTGAATTTCTCAGCACCCCAAGTAATCTGTCTCGATGAATATGAAAAGAAACTCATCCAGAATAGACTCTCGGTCTTTTGGAATCGAAAAAGTGGAGCAATAGAATGAAGAATATTCTCAGCAAGTGGACCTTCATACAACCACTCACTCGACTCTAGTAAGGCTGGCTAGGTCGAAACCACCGATTTAGTCCAAACTTTGTTTACGGGGGTTATTCGGGGCGCTGATCATGAATCTGACATTAGTTTCTGAATTTGGGATGGATTTGGGCCGGTTAAGGTAGGTATGGGTCACGTAGATAACTGCTAGTAGATTTTGTCCTCTGTGGGTACTCTGTTGGCCATACTCGCCCCAAACGCGATTCTATCCCGAAACTTCGACAAAATTGCAAAAGGAGCGTAATTTGGAATCTAGCGCATAAATGCAGAAGGAAAGCCTAACAGAGGGACCGATCCCCGACCACCAGATTGCAAGTCCACAACGCTACCCACTAGGCCACCTCGTCGCTGTGGTGGTATAGCTCACCTCCGCTACTCCCGCTGGCGGTTAGCCTATGCATGCAGCAATGCAAAATTTCACAGGCCATTTTCAGATCAACCAGGTGTCCTAAGCAACTTGTGAACACATTGTTGCATTCCTCGTCCGAAGCCCTACACACTCATATGGGTCTCGTTATGAATCGTCACCTAGACCTAACAACCTTCCCTTGTTAGTGAAATCGTACTCTTGCGAATGGAGCTGGCACAAGTAGACATGAATGACCTTCGTTCGAAACACAAAGACAAGAACATTTTTCGCGACGAAGACGGTCTTATTCGAGTCAAGTCAAGATTAGCTAACGCAGCTTTTCCTCGCGAACCGATCTACATTCCAAAAGAACCGATCTACATTCCAAAAGGTTCTGAACTCACACGGCTCATAGTAAATGAGCTACATGAGACTAACATGCATTGTGGAAGACAACACACAATGTCATTACTAAGGATGCGTTTTTGGATCCCACAAGCTTCGACAAAAGTCCGTTCCATCCTCAACAAGTGCACACTGTGCAAGAAGGAACAAGGTCTTCCCTTTGCACAGCCCGACATGGCCCCGCTGCCGAAAGATCGGATCGTAATATCGAAAGCCTTTCAAAACGTAGGATGTGACTATTTGGGTCCATTCACGACTGACGCAGACGAAAAAATTTATGTTGCCTTGTATACGTGTCTTACAACACGGGCGGTCCACCTTGAACTTGTTGACAGCCTATCCGCATCTGCCTTCCTTGACAGCTTCCTGCGCTTCATAAGCCGTAGAGGAGTGCCTAGCATTATCAGATCGGATTGTGGCACTAATTTCGTACTCGGATCCAAAGTAATAGAAACACTGTTCCAGAGAAGTGAAGAGAACGGTCACTCGGTAATGTCCTATTCCGCCACAAAAGGCACCAAGTGGATGTTTAATCCTCCGGCATCGCCGTGGATGGGCGGAGTATAGGAACGCCTTGTGGGCACTGTTAAAAAATGCCTCACCAAAACCATTGGTCGCAGAAGAATACCTTACCGCAAGTTCTTCACAGTTCTCACGTGTATAGAAGCTGTGGTTAATACCCGACCGCTAACGGTACTTGATCCACAGGACTTATCATCTCTTCCTCTACGTCCGGTTGACTTCCGGTTGAAGGCAACTTGAAATTCTCTCTCTTCCTGAAAGCGCCAATAACTAAGAGCGAGATGACCCAACATATGACGAAGCCATTATCGATACCGTCAAGCAAGCAAAAGAAGCCTTGCAATTCGCGGAAACAACAACCAATTCCTTCTGGGCTCGATGGCAGAAAGAGTATTTGACCGAGTTGCGTGACCTACACAAAGCTGTCTTCAAGCAGAGGAGACACGTAGCTCGATCACACCCAGAAGTAGGAGAAATCGTGCTCATACAACAGGAAGGAATGACGCCTCGAAGCAATTGGCCCCTAGGTCGAATCGTCGACATAGTAAAAAGTTCCGATGGATTGATCCGGACAGCAAAGGTTCTCACACCAGCAGGGAATACTATTCAACGTCCTATTTCAAAGCTTATTCCGCTTGAAATTCGAAGCATCACGAATGACGAAAGTCCCGCGGAAATTCCAAAAACAGAAAACTTCAAACAAATTGAACAGCGACGAATTCTCCCTCCAAGAAAAGCAAAAGAAAATGTAAAGTACAATGATGGCCAGGAATCTGAAGGAAACCACTCAAGTATCCAAGTTTACCGAAGGGCATCCTCTTCTAGTGTACTAGCAAAGACGTTGCTCTATCCGTTTCTTCTTCTTGCTCTCATCTGCGTGTGCAAGGCATCACAGACAGAATGCACTGAGGGTAAACTTCGAGTGATCCCACCTTCAGACATCTACATTCTGTGCTTCAACAACGCCTGTCGCAACAGAACAAGAAATGACACAACAACCTTTGCATTACCGCCATCAACTCGCCAGAAGTATGTGAATATAACGGTTTACAGTCGCGCTCTGATCGCACTGTTCCTCAAAGCAAAATGTGCCTACGTCGCAGTTTTTGTGACGACAAGACGATATTCACGTTGTCGCTACTGGGAAATCCACACTGTTGGCCTTTTGGAGCCATATTGAGTGCGGTTTGCTTTGTAACAGTGACGATACTCCTTGCGGCATTTTGTGGTGTAGTTTTCAAGAAGATAATACCGAAAAACGCCACAATTCATCTACCAACAAGACGAACTCAAAGACCTCCGGCTCATGTTCTTGTAAATTTGAGACCATCTACATTTGTCGCAGTTGCATTATTTGTTCTAGCAATCTGCACACCAACAACACTTTCCTGTCAGCAGTTACACATGCGCCATGGCACGGAAATCATCTGCAACGAATCGAATGTGTGCACGTTTGAGTATGAGTAACAAGAGTTCTTGTTTAATAAGCTCCACAGAGAGGCATGTGTTTTTCTGGAGTACCGAAATCAGACCGTCGGAAAGCTGACACTCAACGTAGAACGTACGCGACAAATATGCAACAAAGAAACACTTTTCTTCACTAGAGATACGTTCTCACAGGTATTTTACGAGAGACGATGCCCATTTATGGGCTCTTGCTTTGGCGACACATGTTCTACACTGCAGTTGAACGACAGTGTTCCTGAGCTCCAAGAAGCAGAAAAATACCCCGGGTACTCCAAGTGCAGCGCAACATGCGGAGGCATAGCATGCGGATGCTTAGGTTTTCCTTCACCGGGATGCATGTTTTATCGCGTTTCCCAAGTGCCGTACGACCCGCACACGTATCACATCTTTCAATGTCCTTCATGGATTCCCGAAGTCCATGTGAAAGTACAATTCACTTCATCCGACACTACAACCACGCGCTCTATCCGACTTCATCCTTATGTTCAAACGAGCGTGAATGGATGGACACTGAGAGTAATCTCCTTACAGCAAGCCGTGCCTAACGTTGCAAATAGCAGGTTTGCAGAGTCACACGAAACACACATGATGCTCAGCAATGATTTCAAAATAGCGGTCGAGTGTCCGAATGAACAAACATCTATGCAGAGTTTCAATTCCTGCAGAAGCAAAGTGATCTGCGCATGCTCGGTAGCTACAGACGCTGTGCAGTGCGCTTGTCCTCAGAATTCGTTTCGGCGCTTGCTAAACATCACAGCTGTATTACCGCTGATTACATCTCATTACAACATTACAGCAGCAGAAACTGTTTGGATCGACTCATATGAGAAAGAGGCGACACTGCTTCTCACATCAGAAAAAGAAATGCAAATGGCTTTACTTGATATAGATCCTCCTTGCTCCTTGCATGCAACGAGCGTAACAGGCTGCTGCAGTTGCGCATAATCGGCGAAAATCATCATTCACTGCAACTCCACGAACTCACGGGAATTGGCTCTTGATTGTTCGAGTCAATCGTTTCTCATAAAATGTTCAAGCAAAGGCGTAGCGAATCACATCATGCTTGAATACGATCACGCGCACGTCCAAGACCACTGCACATTTCAGTGTGGCGCTAAGAACCACAACATTACTCTAGCTGGTACCCTATTGTACCACAGTTCCGTACTGGACGAAGAGATCTTCGACATGCAAAGTGAAAGCGGCAAAGGTAACGCTTGGAATCGATTCTCAATACCAGATATTACACCACTCGGAATCGCCTTTATCGCACACTGGAAAATATCACTAGCTGTTATTGCAGTTGTCGTCATAATCGCGATCTCAATATACGCTTTCGGTCCCACCGTTGTCGTAGCCTTCATAAAAAAATCGCTGCAATCATAGAAATGCTTCTGCGCACCCTTTTCGCATGCCTCAGCGGTCTTTTGAGGGCGTTACTCCAGACCCACGATCAGTGACTCAGACGAACAGAAGTCCACAAACCATTCTTCTCCAACACCCAAAAACAAAGAGGGAAGCCACTCCCCTTTTTCACTTACTCCAGTCACTGTATACAGCATCCTCGCCCAGCGATGCTCAAGCAGCTGGCTTCCGACAAAGACGCTGTAAGCAGCGCCGAGGCACCTGCAACTGGCACCGCGTCAACACGTCATCCCGATACCTTCGAAGTATCCACCCGTCTTACTCTGAAACTCCTATCGAACGCCGTCAGCGATATTTAAACTATGATTACCAATGTCGACAGAAAGCTGGACACCTTATTGACCTACACTGCTCCACGTCATTCCTGCCTTTTCTGTGAAGGTGACAACGATGACAACCACCGTTCCTCCAACTGCCCCACATTCACTGATGCAATCGCCAGATCACTTCGGTTGAGAGATCTCAACAAGTGTATTACCTGTCTAGCGCCTGCTCATGGTCCTTGTCAGCAGAAGTGTCGCACGTGTGGAGGACAACATCACGCCATTCTCTGCACTGAGAGAGCAAGGACGGGACTACCGCAGAAACGCCATAGATCCGATTGAGGATACTCGCATTAATTTCAGTAGCATAATGGTTCGCATCCGCAGTTCCTGACTTATTATCCGCTTTTACCGATTTGTTTGTTACGTGCTTTTACCGTAATACCATTTTCGCGTGCTATTTTTAGTTAATAGTGGAGCCTTATATTAGTGGTTTGATTTATCTCGTATTTTCTTTGATTGCATGTACCGGAGTATCTTAGTGGCCGATGTAAGCGCAAAATTACCGTTCACACCTCACCCGGGTAATTATGCCCTATAAATCTCACAAAAGTAGCGAAACTCGAAGGCGAAGATTTCCTGCATTCAAATGTCGTCATGCCGTTTTGTCACAATACGTCTCACTATCCTTCGCAGCTACGCCATTCAAGTCAACGGCAGTCTATGTCGCGAGCAGGATAGGAGCCGAGTTTGGTAGTTTTGCTGCTCAGTGTGAGATTTCCTCAAAAAAAATCTAGTGGACATTATTTTGCGCACATTTAAGCTATGCATAGTATTTCAAATGTCATAACCAGTGCAACAAAAAATTCTTGGGCCGAGGAATGTCGCGGCAAGCGTTAGCGCCGCGACTTTTTCCGACGTGGGCGGCGCATTTTGCCCTGGGAGCGCCGCCCTTCTCTACAATGAGTCTGCGGAGTGAGAGCTTCGGAGAAAGGAGCTCCTTGTTGTTCATTGCTTGTATTGATGTGTGTTGGTATCTTTGATAAAGGAAATTGATAGCAAGACTAAAGAGTGAAGGCCAGCACATGCACAGTCCTGAACACGATCACCATGGATCAAACGGTTTTTCGGGCAGTTTCGCTAGTTATTGCTAACTTGCTGTTGTGTTTTTGTTTAGTACTGACATAAAGATAAAGATAAAGATAAAGATAAAAGGGATGCCTCATGCTGGAATCGAACCAGCGACCTTCTGTTTACTAGACAGACGCTCTGCCCCTGAGCCAATGAGGCACGTCAGGAAACCAACGCCCGTTTCTCCCTATGGCAACAGTTGGCTATTTGGTCTTGCAGAACGGAAATTCTTCCTTCCTGCACAGTCCTGAACACGATCACCATAAATCAAGATGGATGCCTCATGCTGGAATCGAACCAGCGACCTTCTGTTTACTAGACAGACGCTCTGCCCCTGAGCCAATGAGGCACGTCAGGAAGCCAACGCCCGTTTCTCCCTATGGCAACAGTTGGCTATTTGGTCTTGCAGAACGGAAAATCTTCCTTCCTGCACAGTCCTGAACACGATCACCATAAATCAAAATGGATGCCTCATGCTGGAATCGAACCAGCGACCTTCTGTTTACTAGACAGACGCTCTGCCCCTGAGCCAATGAGGCACGTCAGGAAACCAACGCCCGTTTCTCCCTATGGCAACAGTTGGCTATTTGGTCTTGCAGAACGGAAAGTCTTACTTCCTGCACAGTCCTGAACACGATCACCATGGATCAAAAGGATGCCTCATGCTGGAATCGAACCAGCGACCTTCTGTTTACTAGACAGACGCTCTGCCCCTGAGCCAATGAGGCACGTCAGGAAGCCAACGCCCGTTTCTCCCTATGGCAACAGTTGGCTATTTGGTCTTGCAGAACGGAAAATCTTCCTTCCTGCACAGTCCTGAACACGATCACCATAAATCAAAATGGATGCCTCATGCTGGAATCGAACCAGCGACCTTCTGTTTACTAGACAGACGCTCTGCCCCTGAGCCAATGAGGCACGTCAGGAAACCAACGCCCGTTTCTCCCTATGGCAACAGTTGGCTATTTGGTCTTGCAGAACGGAAAGTCTTACTTCCTGCACAGTCCTGAACACGATCACCATGGATCAAAAGGATGCCTCATGCTGGAATCGAACCAGCGACCTTCTGTTTACTAGACAGACGCTCTGCCCCTGAGCCAATGAGGCACGTCAGGAAACCAACGCCCGTTTCTCCCTATGGCAACAGTTGACTATTTGGTCTTGCAGAACGGAAAATCTTCCTTCCTGCACAGTCCTGAACACGACTACATCTCTAAGGCAGTCCTGAACACGACTACATCTCTAAGGCTAAGGCGCGTCATTTCTGATCAGGTGCTAATTTACAAGATTGTTTTTGGAAAAATAGCAGTCGATATCAATGAGCTATGGACTTTCTCAAACTTCGGAAGTAGAACAAGGGGTCACCCCTTTAGGTTGCAAATTGGTAGAGTGCGTTCACGACAGTTCCTCGAATCGTTCCTGGTACGTGCCGCTACGACTTGGAACGAACTACCGCCCGATATAGTCCTGGCCACTTCAGTGTCCTCGTTTGCTAACAAGCTAAAAGCTCACTTGTTAGCTATGGGCTATTTCTAGTACAATTTGTTCATCAGCTTCCTGAAGTTGATCCTAAAATAGCCCATCTTGGAAACATATGCTTACAGGAGAGACTTTCCGAGGAGGGCACGTGTCTGTGCCGGGCAGCTGCGAAAAGGAGCCAACCCAACATTTCTTCTGACAACACTGGTCTGATGTATTTGGGAGACGCACCAAGCGTTTGTCAACCACATAGTCTTTCTGTTTGTTTTGAACAAAACAACAATTCTTTATGAGACTCGTTCAGGTTGGACGGGCGGCGCGGTGACCGCCTCGCCTTTCTTGTGGTCGGCGGCTGGTTGTGGTTCGCGGCGCTCCCGCTCCGGCGTCGGCGCCTCCGGCTTCGTCTCGCTGCGGGGCCGGCGGCTCTGGCCGAGTGGGTGTTGGCGCGCGTGGCGTGGAGACGGCGGCTGGGTCTCTCCCGGCTCGACTGGCGTGACGGTGGCGGACGGCGGTTGCGGCCGGCTTGGTGGTGGCTGGCGACGCGGTGTAACGAATACCTTTACTTCTCCGTCGCTATATATGTGGCTAGAGAAGGTTCTCGAGTAGATCGTTGCTAGCGTGTATTGGGAAGATTTATTTATTTATTTATTTATTTATGCGCCAGACTGCGCGCCAATTGAAGGAACCAAACAATGCATCAAGAACACTAAACTCAGAACAATAACTCATAACAAAATTACAAATAAGCAAAAAAAACAATCCTAAGAACAATCCTAAGCACAACTGAGCCTCAGTGGAAAAATAGAAGTTCGCTAAACCCGGCGGTTAGTTTTAGCCTAGACTATCATAACTATTAAGAAAGCCAAGCTTCGGCGGGAGGCCATTTGTTCCCTTTGACCCTCTGAGCGACAGCTTTCACGAGCGGCATTTAGGAAGTATTCAGAAGAACAAGAAAAGTTCCTTGCCGTTGAAGGGACAGGAACCATGGTGACCCTGCCTCCGACTGTCCACACCACGAAAGCATGGTGCCCTCCCCCAGAAGAATGAGCAAGAAGGGGCTCCTCGGAGCTTACATGGCCACGACAACAGTATTGTGACAGTAAGCCGAACAGAAAGAAGTAGCAGAGGTCTAATAACTGTTTTGCTGGTTCCTTGTGATATCCAGGTACGATTAGTGGGACATTCCACGGTCCACGATGAGATAATCGGTCAATCAGAGGCCCAAAAAGAAACGTAATGGTGTCAGCCTCAGTGTGGCTTGGCAGTTAGGAATATGTACGACAGTTGAACCGCCTGAGATGCGTGTGTGATGATGTTCATGAGATATTACTAGTTCCAAAGAGACTCAGGATGTTCGTCCGTTTATCTATTCCTACACACGCGGGTGCCCTAGAACTCATCTCCAGTAGATAGTAGCGTGGATGGCTCGAAGTTAGAAGAACGAGACACACCATAGTAACACAACATTCGTTCGATTCCAGCATGAGGCATCCATTTTGATTTATGGTGATCGTGTTCAGGACTGTGCAGGAAGGAAGAATTTCCGTTCTGCAAGACCAAATGACTGCGTTGAAGAACATCGTGTTTATGACTGCGTTGAAGAACATCGTGTTTGATATTCTCGAAGGGAAAATTTCTTGGCGTGTGGCTGGTTATCATATTCCTTCCAAGTCTCCTGCTATTCAATCTATGTCATCCAGTTGCGTGCTTTAAGGTCGTAGGCAGCGCGTTGGCAGGCCTAGTGTCTTGCTATTGGGAGACAGCATTTGTTTGGTTACTAGCACTTTAGCCAAGCTAATTCCCTTCAACTAAAATTTACTTACTTTTGACCACCCGTAGTCATCCCTTCCTTGTTTATTTTTTTTCGGTCAGTTTCGTTAGTTATTGCTAACTTGCTGTTGTGTATTTGTTTAGTACTGACATAAAGATAAAGATAACTAGATAGCAGTAAATGGTTGATAAACAACAAGACAAAACCATGAACCATTGCTAAATGAATTTTCTCTCTTTTTTTGTATATTCATAAATTTTACTCCAATTTTGTCAGAAAACGTTCTGCTTTGTCGCCTGAATGTTTTCAAATATGATTTTACTAACTATGTAATTTAAATATTTTTTTCAAAATTTCAGTTTCATGTCATTTTGTGCGCAGTTGTTCTGTTGTTCATTAATTTTCACGAATTAGCACGCCTTTCAGTGTAACGATCACCATGGATCAAAAGGGATGCCTCATGCTGGAATCGAACCAGCGACCTTCTGTTTACTAGACAGACGCTCTGCCCCTGAGCCAATGAGGCACGTCAGGAAGCCAACGCCCATTTCATCCTATCGCAACGGTTGGCTATTTGGTCTTGCAGAACGGAAAGTCTTCCTTCCTGCACAGTCCTGAACACGATCACCATAAATCAAAATGGATGCCTCATGCTGGAATCGAACCAGCGACCTTCTGTTTACTAGACAGACGCTCTGCCCCTGAGCCAATGAGGCACGTCAGGAAACCAACGCCCGTTTCTCCCTATGGCAACAGTTGGCTATTTGGTCTTGCAGAACGGAAATTCTTCCTTCCTGCACAGTCCTGAACACGATCACCATAAATCAAAATGGATGCCTCATGCTGGAATCGAACCAGCGACCTTCTGTTTACTAGACAGACGCTCTGCCCCTGAGCCAATGAGGCACGTCAGAAAGTCAACGCCCATTTCCTCCTATCGCAACGGTTGGCTATTTGGTCTTGCAGAACGGAAAATCTTCCTTCCTGCATAGTCCTGAACACGATCACCATGGATCAAAAGGGATGCCTCATGCTGGAATCGAACCAGCGACCTTCTGTTTACTAGACAGACGCTCTGCCCCTGAGCCAATGAGGCACGTCAGGAAGCCAACGCCCATTTCCTCCTATCGCAACGGTTGGCTATTTGGTCTTGCAGAACGGGTAGTCTTCCTTCCTGCAGAGTCCTTAACACGATCACCGTGAATCAAAAGGGATGCCTCATGCTGGAATCGAACCAGCGACCTTCTGTTTACTAGACACACGCTCTGCCCCTGAGCCAATGAGGCACGTCAAGAAACCAATGCCCATTTCTTCCTACGGCAACGGTTGGCTATTTGGTCTTGCAGAACGGGTTCACCGTGAATCAAAAGGGATGCCTCATGCTGGAATCGAACCAGCGACCTTCTGTTTACTAGACAGACGCTCTGCTCCTGAGCCAATGAGGCACGTCAGAAAGTCAACGCCCATTTCCTCCTATCGCCACGGTTGGCTATTTGGTCTTGCAGAACGGAAAATCTTCCTTCCTGCATAGTCCTTAACACGATCACCGTGAATCAAAAGGGATGCCTCATGCTGGAATCGAACCAGCGACCTTCTGTTTACTAGACAGACGCTCTGCCCCTGAGCCAATGAGGCACGTCAAGAAACCAATGCCCATTTCTTCCTACGGCAACGGTTGGCTATTTGGTCTTGCAGAACGGGTAGTCTTCCTTCCTGCAGAGTCCTTAACACGATCACCGTGAATCAAAAGGGATGCCTCATGCTGGAATCGAACCAGCGACCTTCTGTTTACTAGACAGACGCTCTGCCCCTGAGCCAATGAGGCACGTCAGAAAGTCAACGCCCATTTCCTCCTATCGCAACGGTTGGCTATTTGGTCTTGCAGAACGGGTAGTCTTCCTTCCTGCAGAGTCCTTAACACGATCACCGTGAATCAAAAGGGATGCCTCATGCTGGAATCGAACCAGCGACCTTCTGTTTACTAGACAGACGCTCTGCCCCTGAGCCAATGAGGCACGTCAGGAAACCAACGCCCGTTTCTTCCTATGGCAACAGTTGGCTGTTTGGTCTTGCAGCACGGAAAGTCTTACTTCCTGCACAGTCCTGAACACGATCACCATAAATCAAAATGGATGCCTCATGCTGGAATCGAACCAGCGACCTTCTGTTTACTAGACAGACGCTCTGCCCCTGAGCCAATGAGGCACGTCAGGAAACCAACGCCCGTTTCTCCCTATGGCAACAGTTGGCTATTTGGTCTTGCAGAACGGAAAGTCTTACTTCCTGCACAGTCCTGAACACGATCACCATGGATCAAAAGGATGCCTCATGCTGGAATCGAACCAGCGACCTTCTGTTTACTAGACAGACGCTCTGCCCCTGAGCCAATGAGGCACGTCAGGAAGCCAACGCCCGTTTCTCCCTATGGCAACAGTTGGCTATTTGGTCTTGCAGAACGGAAAATCTTCCTTCCTGCACAGTCCTGAACACGATCACCATAAATCAAAATGGATGCCTCATGCTGGAATCGAACCAGCGACCTTCTGTTTACTAGACAGACGCTCTGCCCCTGAGCCAATGAGGCACGTCAGGAAACCAACGCCCGTTTCTCCCTATGGCAACAGTTGGCTATTTGGTCTTGCAGAACGGAAAGTCTTCCTTCCTGCACAGTCCTGAACACGATCACCATAAATCAAAATGGATGCCTCATGCTGGAATCGAACCAGCGACCTTCTGTTTACTAGACAGACGCTCTGCCCCTGAGCCAATGAGGCACGTCAGGAAACCAACGCCCGTTTCTCCCTATGGCAACAGTTGACTATTTGGTCTTGCAGAACGGAAAATCTTCCTTCCTGCACAGTCCTGAACACGACTACATCTCTAAGGCAGTCCTGAACACGACTACATCTCTAAGGCTAAGGCGCGTCATTTCTGATCAGGTGCTAATTTACAAGATTGTTTTTGGAAAAATAGCAGTCGATATCAATGAGCTATGGACTTTCTCAAACTTCGGAAGTAGAACAAGGGGTCACCCCTTTAGGTTGCAGATTGGTAGAGTGCGTTCACGACAGTTCCTCGAATCGTTCCTGGTACGTGCCGCTACGACTTGGAACGAACTACCGCCCGATATAGTCCTGGCCACTTCAGTGTCCTCGTTTGCTAACAAGCTAAAAGCTCACTTGTTAGCTATGGGCTATTTCTAGTACAATTTGTTCATCAGCTTCCTGAAGTTGATCCTAAAATAGCCCATCTTGGAAACATATGCTTACAGGAGAGACTTTCCGAGGAGGGCACGTGTCTGTGCCGGGCAGCTGCGAAAAGGAGCCAACCCAACATTTCTTCTGACAACACTGGTCTGATGTATTTGGGAGACGCACCAAGCGTTTGTCAACCACATAGTCTTTCTGTTTGTTTTGAACAAAACAACAATTCTTTATGAGACTCGTTCAGGTTGGACGGGCGGCGCGGTGACCGCCTCGCCTTTCTTGTGGTCGGCGGCTGGTTGTGGTTCGCGGCGCTCCCGCTCCGGCGTCGGCGCCTCCGGCTTCGTCTCGCTGCGGGGCCGGCGGCTCTGGCCGAGTGGGTGTTGGCGCGCGTGGCGTGGAGACGGCGGCTGGGTCCCTCCCGGCTCGACTGGCGTGACGGTGGCGGACGGCGGTTGCGGCCGGCTTGGTGGTGGCTGGCGACGCGGTGTAACGAATACCTTTATTTCTCCGTCGCTATATATGTGGCTAGAGAAGGTTCTCGAGTAGATCGTTGCTAGCGTGTATTGGGAAGATTTGACTGCGTTGAAGAACATCGTGTTTGATATTCTCGAAGGGAAAATTTCTTGGCGTGTGGCTGGTTATCATATTCCTTCCAAGTCTCCTGCTATTCAATCTATGTGCCCTCCACCGCTCCTCCCTTTTAAGCCATCGCCTGGGGTGCGTACCAGTTTAAATAGGTCTGAAATGGCCAGCCCCGGAATGGAACATCCAGTTGCGTGCTTTAAGGTCGTAGGTAGCGCGTTGGCAGGCCTAGTGTCTTGCTATTGGGAGACAGCATTTGTTTGGTTACTAGCACTTTAGCCAAGCTAATTCCCTTCAACTAAAATTTACTTACTTTTGACCACCCGTAGTCATCCCTTCCTTGTTTATTTTTTTTCGGTCAGTTTCGTTAGTTATTGCTAACTTGCTGTTGTGTATTTGTTTAGTACTGACATAAAGATAAAGATAACTAGATAGCAGTAAATGGTTGATAAACAACAAGACAAAACCATGAACCATTGCTAAATGAATTTTCTCTCTTTTTTTGTATATTCATAAATTTTACTCCAATTTTGTCAGAAAACGTTCTGCTTTGTCGCCTGAATGTTTTCAAATATGATTTTACTAACTATGTAATTTAAATATTTTTTTCAAAATTTCAGTTTCATGTCATTTTGTGCGCAGTTGTTCTGTTGTTCATTAATTTTCACGAATTAGCACGCCTTTCAGTGTAACGATCACCATGGATCAAAAGGGATGCCTCATGCTGGAATCGAACCAGCGACCTTCTGTTTACTAGACAGACGCTCTGCCCCTGAGCCAATGAGGCACGTCAGGAAGCCAACGCCCATTTCATCCTATCGCAACGGTTGGCTATTTGGTCTTGCAGAACGGAAAGTCTTCCTTCCTGCACAGTCCTGAACACGATCACCATAAATCAAAATGGATGCCTCATGCTGGAATCGAACCAGCGACCTTCTGTTTACTAGACAGACGCTCTGCCCCTGAGCCAATGAGGCACGTCAGGAAACCAACGCCCGTTTCTCCCTTGGTTATTTGGTCTTGCAGAACGGCAACGGTTGGCTTCTGTTTATTTGGTCTTCAACGCATTTCCTCCTATCGCAACGGTTGGCTATTTGGTCTTGCAGAACGGAAAATCTTCCTTCCTGCATAGTCCTGAACACGATCACCATGGATCAAAAGGGATGCCTCATGCTGGAATCGAACCAGCGACCTTCTGTTTACTAGACAGACGCTCTGCCCCTGAGCCAATGAGGCACGTCAGGAAGCCAACGCCCATTTCCTCCTATCGCAACGGTTGGCTATTTGGTCTTGCAGAACGGGTAGTCTTCCTTCCTGCAGAGTCCTTAACACGATCACCGTGAATCAAAAGGGATGCCTCATGCTGGAATCGAACCAGCGACCTTCTGTTTACTAGACACACGCTCTGCCCCTGAGCCAATGAGGCACGTCAAGAAACCAATGCCCATTTCTTCCTACGGCAACGGTTGGCTATTTGGTCTTGCAGAACGGGTAGTCTTCCTTCCTGCAGAGTCCTTACCACGATCACCGTGAATCAAAAGGGATGCCTCATGCTGGAATCGAACCAGCGACCTTCTGTTTACTAGACAGACGCTCTGCTCCCAATGAGGCCAATGAGCCACGCACTTGCAGAACGGAAAATCAAGTCCTTAACAACACGATCACCGTGAATCAAAAGGGATGCCTCATGCTGGAATCGCCCGACCTTTCTTCCCCCTGTTTACTACGGCAACGGTTGGCTATTTGGTCTTGCAGAACGGGTAGTCTTCCTTCCTGCAGAGTCCTTAACACGATCACCGTGAATCAAAAGGGATGCCTCATGCTGGAATCGAACCAGCGACCTTCTGTTTACTAGACAGACGCTCTGCCCCTGAGCCAATGAGGCACGTCAGGAAGCCAACGCCCATTTCCTCCTATCGCAACGGTTGGCTATTTGGTCTTGCAGAACGGAAAATCTTCCTTCCTGCACAGTCCTGAACACGATCACCGTGAATCAAAAGGGATGCCTCATGCTGGAATCGAACCAGCGACCTTCTGTTTACTAGACAGACGCTCTGCCCCTGAGCCAATGAGGCACGTCAGGAAACCAACGCCCGTTTCTTCCTATGGCAACAGTTGGCTATTTGGTCTTGCAGCACGGAAAGTCTTACTTCCTGCACAGTCCTGAACACGATCACCATAAATCAAAATGGATGCCTCATGCTGGAATCGAACCAGCGACCTTCTGTTTACTAGACAGACGCTCTGCCCCTGAGCCAATGAGGCACGTCAGGAAACCAATGCCCATTTCTTCCTACGGCAACGGTTGGCTATTTGGTCTTGCAGAACGGGTAGTCTTCCTTCCTGCAGAGTCCTGAACACGATCACCATAAATCAAAATGGATGCCTCATGCTGGAATCGAACCAGCGACCTTCTGTTTACTAGACAGACGCTCTGCCCCTGAGCCAATGAGGCACGTCAGGAAGCCAACGCCCATTTCCTCCTATCGCAACGGTTGGCTATTTGGTCTTGCAGAACGGGTAGTCTTCCTTCCTGCAGAGTCCTTAACACGATCACCGTGAATCAAAAGGGATGCCTCATGCTGGAATCGAACCAGCGACCTTCTGTTTACTAGACAGACGCCCTGCCCCTGAGCCAATGAGGCACGTCAAGAAACCAATGCCCATTTCTTCCTACGGCAACGGTTGGCTATTTGGTCTTGCAGAACGGGTAGTCTTCCTTCCTGCAGAGTCCTTAACACGATCACCGTGAATCAAAATGGATGCCTCATGCTGGAATCGAACCAGCGACCTTCTGTTTACTAGACAGACGCTCTGCCCCTGAGCCAATGAGGCACGTCAGAAAGTCAACGCCCATTTCCTCCTATCGCAACGGTTGGCTATTTGGTCTTGCAGAACGGAAAATCTTCCTTCCTGCATAGTCCTTAACACGATCACCGTGAATCAAAACGGATGCCTCATGCTGGAATCGAACCAGCGACCTTCTGTTTACTAGACAGACGCTCTGCCCCTGAGCCAATGAGGCACTTCAAGAAACCAATGCCCATTTCTTCCTACGGCAACGGTTCGCTATTTGGTCTTGCAGAACGGGTAGTCTTCCTTCCTGCAGAGTCCTTAACACGATCACCGTGAATCAAAAGGGATGCCTCATGCTGGAATCGAACCAGCGACCTTCTGTTTACTAGACAGACGCTCTGCCCCTGAGCCAATGAGGCACGTCAGGAAACCAACGCCCGTTTCTCCCTATGGCAACAGTTGGCTATTTGGTCTTGCAGAACGGAAATTCTTCCTTCCTGCACAGTCCTGAACACGATCACCATAAATCAAAATGGATGCCTCATGCTGGAATCGAACCAGCGACCTTATCTTATCTTATCTTTATGTCAGTAGCGAACAAAAACACAACAGTACGTTAGCAATACCTGACGAGACTGACCATAAAAAATCAAATACAAATACAAATACAATGTAAAAGGAAGGATTGACTGCGGGTGGTCAAAAGTGACAAGTGAGTACGATTTAGTTGAAGGGAGTTAGCTTGGCTATAGTGCTAGTTAACCAAACAAGTTGTCTCCTAGTAGCAAGACCTTCGGCCAGCCAACGCGCTACCTACGACCTTGAAAGCACGCAACTGGATGTTCCATTCCGGGGCTGGCCATTACAGACCTATTTAAACTGATACGCACCCCAGGCGATGGCTCAGAAGGGAGGAGCGGTGGAGGGCACAAGGACGTAATTGCAGGAGACTTAGAAAGAAAATCTTTAACCAGTCACAAGCCAAGCATTTTTTCGCAAATATCGAGCACGATGTTCTTTAACCCGGTCAAATCTTCCCAACACTTGCGAACAATGATCTATTCGAGAGCCTTCTCCAGCCGCATATATAGCGGCGGAGGAATAATGGTATTCGCCACATTGTGTTGCCAGCCACCACCAGGGTGACCGCGACCGCCGTCCGCCACCGCCACGAAAGCCGAGCCGGGAGCGACCCAGCCGCCGTCTCCACGTCACCCGCGCCAACACCGACCCGGCCAGCGCCGCCGGCCACGCAGCGCCCAGACGACGGCGGGAGCCGCAGACGCTGGGGCGACTCGGGTGCGACACCGCAACTGGACGCCGACCACCAGAAAGGCGAGGCGGTCACCGCGCCGCCCGCACAACCTGAACGAATCATATAAAGAGTTATTTTCGTTGTTATGTTTAAAAACAAGCAATGTGGTTGACAAACGCTTGGTGGGTCTCTCAAATATATCAGACGAGTGCTGCTTTGAAGAAGTGTTGGGTTGGCTCCTTTTCGCAGCTGCCAGGCACAGACAAGTGCCTTTCTAAGAAAAACTCCTGTAAATATGTTTTGGAACTGAGTTATCACCAAAATCGGCTCTAGTAAGGTGGTGAACAAATTGTACTAGAAATAGCCTTTAGCTAACAAGTAAGCCATTAGCTTGTCTGCAAACGTGGCCACTGAAGTGGCAAGGACTACATCGGGCGGTAGATCGTTCCACGTCGTAGCGGCACGTACCAAGAACGATTCATGGAACTGTCGTGAGCGCACCCTACCAATCTGCAACCTGAAGGGATGGCCCCTTGTCCTACCTCCAAAGTTAGAGAATGTCCATAGCTCATTAATATCGATTGCTATCTTCCCAAAGACAATCTTGTAAATGAGCACCTGATCAGAAATGACGCGCCTTAGTCTTAGAGATGTAGTTCCAAGTTGCGACAGACGTTCTCTGTAAGTTGTCAAGAACAGACCATTTCTTGCGAAAATCTGCTTGGTGAATTTCCTCTGCACTTTTTCCACCTGGTCAATGTATCGCTGTCTTGCGGGGGACCATATCGTAGTGCAGTACTCTAGCACAGGCCTTACATAGGTGACAAAAAGTTGAAAAAGGGTTCCAACATTACGTGTCTGAAACGCCCGCAGGATGAAGTTCGATTTTGTGAACGCGACCGTCGTGATTTTATCTACGTAGGTTTCGAAGGAGAATGAGTTCGAATAAATCAAACCTAGATCACGGACAGAAGTGCTGGAAAGGAGATCGTGGCCATCTAAAGTATAAGTTATCTCGGGATGGCTTGATCCGATACGCATTACGGTAGTTTTTTCGTAGGAAATGTCAAGATCCCATTTTTTGGACCATTCCGAAATAGCGTCCAGGGACTGCTGCAGTATACGGGCGTCATTTAAAGCAAAGAGTTTAGAGTCATCGGCGTAAATCGAGCTAAAAATACCCTCAGGCAGGCAACTTGGAAGATCATTGATATACAAAAGGAACATCACTGGCCCCAAGCAGGTGCCCTGCGGAACTCCGCTGGGTGTAAGATAAGACTCGGAGAAGGCGCCATTGATAAGTACTGTCTGACTACGTCCAAGCAAAAAAGACTTTAGAAACTTCAAAAGACATCCGCTGATACCGTATGCCCGTAGTTTTACAAGAAGAAGCTCAAGGTTAATGGAATCAAAGGCTTTCGTGTAATCAATATAGCAGGCAGTTACGTACCCTTGCGCATCTACGGCTCTCTGCCAGATAGGGATTGTTGTAATTAGGGCGGTGGTTGTTGACTTCTTCCCAAGAAACCCGTGTTGCGACTTATTGATGAGTCTATTAGAGGTTAGGTAGTCGTGGATCTGCTTACATGCGATTCTCTCAAACACCTTGCTAGTGGAGGATGTGAGGCAAATGGGTCTGTAGTTCTTGAAGTCTCTCTTATCACCTTTCTTAAATACAGGCCTTACAAAACTACTTTTCCATATTGAAGGGGCTTCACTGTGCAGAAGGAACCAATTGAAAATCAATGTGAGAACAGGGGTGAGCCCAATCGCAGCCTTTTTCAAGAATATATACGGAATCCCATCAGGAGAAGTGGAAACTCGAGATGGGAGTCGAAGCAGAGTTTTGTAGACCAACTCACTGCTTATGTCTATAAAGTCGAGGGTGGATGTTGTTATACTGGGACAAGTAGTACTGCTCTCCCTATGACTTCTGTATACCGATTTGAAGTACGATGCCAAAACCTGGGCTTTCTCCAACTCAGAAAGACAAAGCTCGCCCGAAGCATTGAAAATGGACCCAATATTGCTGCGGAAATGGGCGTTGACTTCCTGACGTGCCTCATTGGCTCAGGGGCAGAGCGTCTGTCTAGTAAACAGAAGGTCGCTGGTTCGATTCCAGCATGAGGCATCCCTTTTGATTCACAGTGATCGTGTTATTGATTCACGGTTCATTTTTCACGGACCTTCTGTTTACTAGACAGACGCTCTGCCCCTGAGCCAATGAGGCACGTCAGGAAGCCAACGCCCGTTTCTCCCTATGGCAACAGTTGGCTATTTGGTCTTGCAGAACGGAAAATCTTCCTTCCTGCACAGTCCTGAACACGATCACCATAAATCAAAATGGATGCCTCATGCTGGAATCGAACCAGCGACCTTCTGTTTACTAGACAGACGCTCTGCCCCTGAGCCAATGAGGCACGTCAGGAAACCAACGCCCGTTTCTCCCTATGGCAACAGTTGGCTATTTGGTCTTGCAGAACGGAAAGTCTTCCTTCCTGCACAGTCCTGAACACGATCACCATAAATCAAAATGGATGCCTCATGCTGGAATCGAACCAGCGACCTTCTGTTTACTAGACAGACGCTCTGCCCCTGAGCCAATGAGGCACGTCAGGAAGCCAACGCCCGTTTCTCCCTATGGCAACAGTTGGCTATTTGGTCTTGCAGAACGGAAAATCTTCCTTCCTGCACAGTCCTGAACACGATCACCATAAATCAAAATGGATGCCTCATGCTGGAATCGAACCAGCGACCTTCTGTTTACTAGACAGACGCTCTGCCCCTGAGCCAATGAGGCACGTCAGGAAACCAACGCCCGTTTCTCCCTATGGCAACAGTTGGCTATTTGGTCTTGCAGAACGGAAAGTCTTCCTTCCTGCACAGTCCTGAACACGATCACCATAAATCAAAATGGATGCCTCATGCTGGAATCGAACCAGCGACCTTCTGTTTACTAGACAGACGCTCTGCCCCTGAGCCAATGAGGCACGTCAGGAAACCAACGCCCGTTTCTCCCTATGGCAACAGTTGACTATTTGGTCTTGCAGAACGGAAAATCTTCCTTCCTGCACAGTCCTGAACACGATCACCATGGATCAAAAGGGATGCCTCATGCTGGAATCGAACCAGCGACCTTCTGTTTACTAGACAGACGCTCTGCCCCTGAGCCAATGAGGCACGTCAGGAAGTCAACGCCCATTTCCTCCTATCGCAACGGTTGGCTATTTGGTCTTGCAGAACGGGTAGTCTTCCTTCCTGCAGAGTCCTTAACACGATCACCGTGAATCAAAAGGGATGCCTCATGCTGGAATCGAACCAGCGACCTTCTGTTTACTAGACAGACGCTCTGCCCCTGAGCCAATGAGGCACGTCAGGAAACCAACGCCCGTTTCTCCCTATGGCAACAGTTGGCTGTTTGGTCTTGCAGCACGGAAAGTCTTACTTCCTGCACAGTCCTGAACACGATCACCATGGATCAAAAGGGATGCCTCATGCTGGAATCGAACCAGCGACCTTCTGTTTACAAGACAGACGCTCTGCCCCTGAGCCAATGAGGCACGTCAGGAAGTCAACGCCCATTTCCTCCTATCGCAACGGTTGGCTATTTGGTCTTGCAGAACGGAAAGTCTTCCTTCCTGCACAGTCCTGAACACGATCACCATAAATCAAAATGGATGCCTCATGCTGGAATCGAACCAGCGACCTTCTGTTTACTAGACAGACGCTCTGCCCCTGAGCCAATGAGGCACGTCAGGAAGTCAACGCCCATTTCCTCCTATCGCAACGGTTGGCTATTTGGTCTTGCAGAACGGAAAATCTTCCTTCCTGCATAGTCCTGAACACGATCACCATGGATCAAAAGGGATGCCTCATGCTGGAATCGAACCAGCGACCTTCTGTTTACTAGACAGACGCTCTGCCCCTGAGCCAATGAGGCACGTCACCAACGCCCATTTCCTCCTATCGCAACGATCAAAAGGGATGCCTCAATCACCGTGAATCAAAAGCTGGAATCGAACCAGCGACCTTCTGTTTACTAGACAGACGCTCTGCCCCTGAGCCAATGAGGCACGTCAGGAAGTCAACGCCCATTTCTCCTATCGCAACGGTTGGCTATTTGGTCTTGCAGAACGGAAAATCTTCCTTCCTGCACAGTCCTGAACACGATCACCATGGATCAAAAGGGATGCCTCATGCTGGAATCGAACCAGCGACCTTCTGTTTACTAGACAGACGCTCTGCCCCTGAGCCAATGAGGCACGTCAGGAAGTCAACGCCCATTTCCTCCTATCGCAACGGTTGGCTATTTGGTCTTGCAGAACGGAAAGTCTTCCTTCCTGCACAGTCCTGAACACGATCACCATAAATCAAAAGGGATGCCTCATGCTGGAATCGAACCAGCGACCTTCTGTTTACTAGACAGACGCTCTGCCCCTGAGCCAATGAGGCACGTCAGGAAACCAACGCCCGTTTCTCCCTATGGCAACAGTTGGCTATTTGGTCTTGCAGAACGGAAAGTCTTCCTTCCTGCACAGTCCTGAACACGATCACCATAAATCAAAATGGATGCCTCATGCTGGAATCGAACCAGCGACCTTCTGTTTACTAGACAGACGCTCTGCCCCTGAGCCAATGAGGCACGTCAGGAAGTCAACGCCCATTTCCTCCTATCGCAACGGTTGGCTATTTGGTCTTGCAGAACGGAAAATCTTCCTTCCTGCACAGTCCTGAACACGATCACCATGGATCAAAAGGGATGCCTCATGCTGGAATCGAACCAGCGACCTTCTGTTTACTAGACAGACGCTCTGCCCCTGAGCCAATGAGGCACGTCAGGAAGCCAACGCCCATTTCCTCCTATCGCAACGGTTGGCTATTTGGTCTTGCAGAACGGAAAGTCTTCCTTCCTGCACAGTCCTGAACACGATCACCATGGATCAAAATGGATGCCTCATGCTGGAATCGAACCAGCGACCTTCTGTTTACTAGACAGACGCTCTGCCCCTGAGCCAATGAGGCACGTCAGAAAGTCAACGCCCATTTCCTCCTATCGCAACGGTTGGCTATTTGGTCTTGCAGAACGGAAAATCTTCCTTCCTGCACAGTCCTGAACACGATCACCATGGATCAAAAGGGATGCCTCATGCTGGAATCGAACCAGCGACCTTCTGTTTACTAGACAGACGCTCTGCCCCTGAGCCAATGAGGCACGTCAGGAAGCCAACGCCCATTTCCTCCTATCGCAACGGTTGGCTATTTGGTCTTGCAGAACGGAAAATCTTCCTTCCTGCACAGTCCTGAACACGATCACCATGGATCAAAAGGGATGCCTCATGCTGGAATCGAACCAGCGACCTTCTGTTTACTAGACAGACGCTCTGCCCCTGAGCCAATGAGGCACGTCAGGAAACCAACGCCCGTTTCTCCCTATGGCAACAGTTGGCTATTTGGTCTTGCAGAACGGAAAATCTTCCTTCCTGCACAGTCCTGAACACGATCACCATGGATCAAAAGGGATGCCTCATGCTGGAATCGAACCAGCGACCTTCTGTTTACTAGACAGACGCTCTGCCCCTGAGCCAATGAGGCACGTCAGGAAGCCAACGCCCATTTCCTCCTATCGCAACGGTTGGCTATTTGGTCTTGCAGAACGGAAAGTCTTCCTTCCTGCACAGTCCTGAACACGATCACCATGGATCAAAAGGGATGCCTCATGCTGGAATCGAACCAGCGACCTTCTGTTTACTAGACAGACGCTCTGCCCCTGAGCCAATGAGGCACGTCAGGAAGTCAACGCCCATTTCCTCCTATCGCAACGGTTGGCTATTTGGTCTTGCAGAACGGAAAGTCTTCCTTCCTGCACAGTCCTGAACACGATCACCATGGATCAAAAGGGATGCCTCATGCTGGAATCGAACCAGCGACCTTCTGTTTACTAGACAGACGCTCTGCCCCTGAGCCAATGAGGCACGTCAGGAAGTCAACGCCCATTTCCTCCTATCGCAACGGTTGGCTATTTGGTCTTGCAGAACGGAAAGTCTTCCTTCCTGCACAGTCCTGAACACGATCACCATAAATCAAAAGGGATGCCTCATGCTGGAATCGAACCAGCGACCTTCTGTTTACTAGACAGACGCTCTGCCCCTGAGCCAATGAGGCACGTCAGGAAGTCAACG
Organism: Nippostrongylus brasiliensis; assembly: GCA_030553155.1. Lineage (NCBI taxonomy): Eukaryota > Metazoa > Nematoda > Chromadorea > Rhabditida > Heligmosomidae > Nippostrongylus > Nippostrongylus brasiliensis. The sequence goes on from CP130732.1 coordinate 27,763,465, forward strand.
CCCATTTCCTCCTATCGCAACGGTTGGCTATTTGGTCTTGCAGAACGGAAAGTCTTCCTTCCTGCACAGTCCTGAACACGATCACCATGGATCAAAAGGGATGCCTCATGCTGGAATCGAACCAGCGACCTTCTGTTTACTAGACAGACGCTCTGCCCCTGAGCCAATGAGGCACGTCAGGAAGCCAACGCCCATTTCCTCCTATCGCAACGGTTGGCTATTTGGTCTTGCAGAACGGGTAGTCTTCCTTCCTGCAGAGTCCTTAACACGATCACCGTGAATCAAAAGGGATGCCTCATGCTGGAATCGAACCAGCGACCTTCTGTTTACTAGACAGACGCTCTGCCCCTGAGCCAATGAGGCACGTCAGGAAGTCAACGCCCATTTCCTCCTATCGCAACGGTTGGCTATTTGGTCTTGCAGAACGGAAAATCTTCCTTCCTGCACAGTCCTGAACACGATCACCAATGGAGGGATGCCTCATGCTGGAATCGAACCAGCGACCTTCTGTTTACTAGACAGACGCTCTGCCCCTGAGCCAATGAGGCACGTCAGGAAGTCAACGCCCATTTCCTCCTATCGCAACGGTTGGCTATTTGGTCTTGCAGAACGGAAAGTCTTCCTTCCTGCACAGTCCTGAACACGATCACCATAAATCAAAAGGGATGCCTCATGCTGGAATCGAACCAGCGACCTTCTGTTTACTAGACAGACGCTCTGCCCCTGAGCCAATGAGGCACGTCAGGAAGTCAACGCCCATTTCCTCCTATCGCAACGGTTGGCTATTTGGTCTTGCAGAACGGGTAGTCTTCCTTCCTGCAGAGTCCTTAACACGATCACCGTGAATCAAAGGGGATGCCTCATGCTGGAATCGAACCAGCGACCTTCTGTTTACTAGACAGACGCTCTGCCCCTGAGCCAATGAGGCACGTCAGGAAGCCAACGCCCATTTCCTCCTATCGCAACGGTTGGCTATTTGGTCTTGCAGAACGGAAAATCTTCCTTCCTGCACAGTCCTGAACACGATCACCGTGGATCAAAAGGGATGCCTCATGCTGGAATCGAACCAGCGACCTTCTGTTTACTAGACAGACGCTCTGCCCCTGAGCCAATGAGGCACGTCAGGACAGTCAACGCCCGTTTCTCCCTATCGCAACAGTTGGCTATTTGGTCTTGCAGAACGGAAAGTCTTCCTTCCTGCACAGTCCTGAACACGATCACCATAAATCAAAATGGATGCCTCATGCTGGAATCGAACCAGCGACCTTCTGTTTACTAGACAGACGCTCTGCCCCTGAGCCAATGAGGCACGTCAGGAAGCCAACGCCCATTTCCTCCTATCGCAACGGTTGGCTATTTGGTCTTGCAGAACGGAAAGTCTTCCTTCCTGCACAGTCCTGAACACGATCACCATGGATCAAAAGGGATGCCTCATGCTGGAATCGAACCAGCGACCTTCTGTTTACTAGACAGACGCTCTGCCCCTGAGCCAATGAGGCACGTCAGAAAGTCAACGCCCATTTCCTCCTATCGCAACGGTTGGCTATTTGGTCTTGCAGAACGGAAAATCTTCCTTCCTGCATAGTCCTTAACACGATCACCGTGAATCAAAAGGGATGCCTCATGCTGGAATCGAACCAGCGACCTTCTGTTTACTAGACAGACGCTCTGCCCCTGAGCCAATGAGGCACGTCAGGAAGTCAACGCCCATTTCCTCCTATCGCAACGGTTGGCTATTTGGTCTTGCAGAACGGAAAGTCTTCCTTCCTGCACAGTCCTGAACACGATCACCATAAATCAAAAGGGATGCCTCATGCTGGAATCGAACCAGCGACCTTCTGTTTACTAGACAGACGCTCTGCCCCTGAGCCAATGAGGCACGTCAGGAAGTCAACGCCCATTTCCTCCTATCGCAACGGTTGGCTATTTGGTCTTGCAGAACGGGTAGTCTTCCTTCCTGCAGAGTCCTTAACACGATCACCGTGAATCAAAGGGGATGCCTCATGCTGGAATCGAACCAGCGACCTTCTGTTTACTAGACAGACGCTCTGCCCCTGAGCCAATGAGGCACGTCAGGAAGCCAACGCCCATTTCCTCCTATCGCAACGGTTGGCTATTTGGTCTTGCAGAACGGAAAATCTTCCTTCCTGCACAGTCCTGAACACGATCACCGTGGATCAAAAGGGATGCCTCATGCTGGAATCGAACCAGCGACCTTCTGTTTACTAGACAGACGCTCTGCCCCTGAGCCAATGAGGCACGTCAGGAAACCAACGCCCGTTTCTCCCTATGGCAACAGTTGGCTATTTGGTCTTGCAGAACGGAAAGTCTTCCTTCCTGCACAGTCCTGAACACGATCACCATGGATCAAAAGGGATGCCTCATGCTGGAATCGAACCAGCGACCTTCTGTTTACTAGACAGACGCTCTGCCCCTGAGCCAATGAGGCACGTCAGGAAGTCAACGCCCATTTCCTCCTATCGCAACGGTTGGCTATTTGGTCTTGCAGAACGGAAAGTCTTCCTTCCTGCACAGTCCTGAACACGATCACCATAAATCAAAATGGATGCCTCATGCTGGAATCGAACCAGCGACCTTCTGTTTACTAGACAGACGCTCTGCCCCTGAGCCAATGAGGCACGTCAGAAAGTCAACGCCCATTTCCTCCTATCGCAACGGTTGGCTATTTGGTCTTGCAGAACGGAAAATCTTCCTTCCTGCATAGTCCTGAACACGATCACCATGGATCAAAAGGGATGCCTCATGCTGGAATCGAACCAGCGACCTTCTGTTTACTAGACAGACGCTCTGCCCCTGAGCCAATGAGGCACGTCAGGAAGCCAACGCCCATTTCCTCCTATCGCAACGGTTGGCTATTTGGTCTTGCAGAACGGGTAGTCTTCCTTCCTGCAGAGTCCTTAACACGATCACCGTGAATCAAAAGGGATGCCTCATGCTGGAATCGAACCAGCGACCTTCTGTTTACTAGACAGACGCTCTGCCCCTGAGCCAATGAGGCACGTCAGAAAGTCAACGCCCATTTCCTCCTATCGCAACGGTTGGCTATTTGGTCTTGCAGAACGGAAAATCTTCCTTCCTGCATAGTCCTTAACACGATCACCGTGAATCAAAAGGGATGCCTCATGCTGGAATCGAACCAGCGACCTTCTGTTTACTAGACAGACGCTCTGCCCCTGAGCCAATGAGGCACGTCAGGAAGTCAACGCCCATTTCCTCCTATCGCAACGGTTGGCTATTTGGTCTTGCAGAACGGAAAGTCTTCCTTCCTGCACAGTCCTGAACACGATCACCATGAATCAAAAGGGATGCCTCATGCTGGAATCGAACCAGCGACCTTCTGTTTACTAGACAGACGCTCTGCCCCTGAGCCAATGAGGCACGTCAGGAAGTCAACGCCCATTTCTTCTCCTATCGCAACGGTTGGCTATTTGGTCTTGCAGAACGGAAGGTCTTCCTTCCTGCACAGTCCTGAACACGATCACCATGAATCAAAAGGGATGCCTCATGATGGAATCGAACCAGCGACCTTCTGTTTACTAGACAGACGCTCTGCCCCTGAGCCAATGAGGCACGTCAGGAAGCCAACGCCCATTTCTCCTATCGCAACGGTTGGCTATTTGGTCTTGCAGAACGGAAAGTCTTCCTTCCTGCACAGTCCTGAACACGATCACCATGGATCAAAAGGGATGCCTCATGCTGGAATCGAACCAGCGACCTTCTGTTTACTAGACAGACGCTCTGCCCCTGAGCCAATGAGGCACGTCAGGAAGTCAACGCCCATTTCTCCTATCGCAACGGTTGGCTATTTGGTCTTGCAGAACGGAAAGTCTTCCTTCCTGCACAGTCCTGAACACGATCACCATGGATCAAAAGGGATGCCTCATGCTGGAATCGAACCAGCGACCTTCTGTTTACTAGACAGACGCTCTGCCCCTGAGCCAATGAGGCACGTCAGGAAGTCAACGCCCATTTCCTCCTATCGCAACGGTTGGCTATTTGGTCTTGCAGAACGGGTAGTCTTCCTTCCTGCAGAGTCCTTAACACGATCACCGTGAATCAAAAGGGATGCCTCATGCTGGAATCGAACCAGCGACCTTCTGTTTACTAGACAGACGCTCTGCCCCTGAGCCAATGAGGCACGTCAGGAAGTCAACGCCCATTTCCTCCTATCGCAACGGTTGGCTATTTGGTCTTGCAGAACGGAAAGTCTTCCTTCCTGCACAGTCCTGAACACGATCACCATGGATCAAAAGGGATGCCTCATGCTGGAATCGAACCAGCGACCTTCTGTTTACTAGACAGACGCTCTGCCCCTGAGCCAATGAGGCACGTCAGGAAGTCAACGCCCATTTCTCCTATCGCAACGGTTGGCTATTTGGTCTTGCAGAACGGAAAGTCTTCCTTCCTGCACAGTCCTGAACACGATCACCATGGATCAAAAGGGATGCCTCATGCTGGAATCGAACCAGCGACCTTCTGTTTACTAGACAGACGCTCTGCCCCTGAGCCAATGAGGCACGTCAGGAAGTCAACGCCCATTTCCTCCTATCGCAACGGTTGGCTATTTGGTCTTGCAGAACGGGTAGTCTTCCTTCCTGCAGAGTCCTTAACACGATCACCGTGAATCAAAAGGGATGCCTCATGCTGGAATCGAACCAGCGACCTTCTGTTTACTAGACAGACGCTCTGCCCCTGAGCCAATGAGGCACGTCAGGAAGTCAACGCCCATTTCCTCCTATCGCAACGGTTGGCTATTTGGTCTTGCAGAACGGAAAGTCTTCCTTCCTGCACAGTCCTGAACACGATCACCATGGATCAAAAGGGATGCCTCATGCTGGAATCGAACCAGCGACCTTCTGTTTACTAGACAGACGCTCTGCCCCTGAGCCAATGAGGCACGTCAGGAAGTCAACGCCCATTTCCTCCTATCGCAACGGTTGGCTATTTGGTCTTGCAGAACGGAAAGTCTTCCTTCCTGCACAGTCCTGAACACGATCACCATGGATCAAAATGGATGCCTCATGCTGGAATCGAACCAGCGACCTTCTGTTTACTAGACAGACGCTCTGCCCCTGAGCCAATGAGGCACGTCAGAACCAGCGCCCATTTCTCCTATTACAACAGGTTGGCTATTTGGTCTTGCAGCCGGAATGCAGGTCCTGAACACGATCACCATAAATCAAAATGGATGCCTCATGCTGGAATCGAACCAGCGACCTTCTGTTTACTAGACAGACGCTCTGCCCCTGAGCCAATGAGGCACGTCAGAAAGTCAACGCCCATTTCCTCCTATCGCAACGGTTGGCTATTTGGTCTTGCAGAACGGAAAATCTTCCTTCCTGCACAGTCCTGAACACGATCACCATGGATCAAAAGGGATGCCTCATGCTGGAATCGAACCAGCGACCTTCTGTTTACTAGACAGACGCTCTGCCCCTGAGCCAATGAGGCACGTCAGGAAGTCAACGCCCATTTCCTCCTATCGCAACGGTTGGCTATTTGGTCTTGCAGAACGGGAAGTCTTCCTTCCTGCACAGTCCTGAACACGATCACCATGAATCAAAAGGGATGCCTCATGCTGGAATCGAACCAGCGACCTTCTGTTTACTAGACAGACGCTCTGCCCCTGAGCCAATGAGGCACGTCAGGAAACCAACGCCCATTTCTCCCTATCGGCAACGGTTGGCTATTTGGTCTTGCAGAACGGAAAGTCTTCCTTCCTGCACAGTCCTGAACACGATCACCATGGATCAAAAGGGATGCCTCATGCTGGAATCGAACCAGCGACCTTCTGTTTACTAGACAGACGCTCTGCCCCTGAGCCAATGAGGCACGTCAGGAAGTCAACGCCCATTTCCTCCTATCGCAACGGTTGGCTATTTGGTCTTGCAGAACGGAAAGTCTTCCTTCCTGCAGAGTCCTTAACACGATCACCGTGAATCAAAAGGGATGCCTCATGCTGGAATCGAACCAGCGACCTTCTGTTTACTAGACAGACGCTCTGCCCCTGAGCCAATGAGGCACGTCAGGAAGCCAACGCCCATTTCATCCTATCGCAACGGTTGGCTATTTGGTCTTGCAGAACGGAAAGTCTTCCTTCCTGCACAGTCCTGAACACGATCACCATGGATCAAAAGGGATGCCTCATGCTGGAATCGAACCAGCGACCTTCTGTTTACTAGACAGACGCTCTGCCCCTGAGCCAATGAGGCACGTCAGGAAGTCAACGCCCATTTCCTCCTATCGCAACGGTTGGCTATTTGGTCTTGCAGAACGGAAAGTCTTCCTTCCTGCACAGTCCTGAACACGATCACCATAAATCAAAAGGGATGCCTCATGCTGGAATCGAACCAGCGACCTTCTGTTTACTAGACAGACGCTCTGCCCCTGAGCCAATGAGGCACGTCAGGAAGTCAACGCCCATTTCCTCCTATCGCAACGGTTGGCTATTTGGTCTTGCAGAACGGAAAGTCTTCCTTCCTGCACAGTCCTGAACACGATCACCATAAATCAAAAGGGATGCCTCATGCTGGAATCGAACCAGCGACCTTCTGTTTACTAGACAGACGCTCTGCCCCTGAGCCAATGAGGCACGTCAGGAAGCCAACGCCCATTTCTTCCTATCGCAACGGTTGGCTATTTGGTCTTGCAGAACGGAAAGTCTTCCTTCCTGCACAGTCCTTAACACGATCACCGTGAATCAAAAGGGATGCCTCATGCTGGAATCGAACCAGCGACCTTCTGTTTACTAGACAGACGCTCTGCCCCTGAGCCAATGAGGCACGTCAGGAAGCCAACGCCCATTTCTCCCTATCGGCAACGGTTGGCTATTTGGTCTTGCAAAACGGAAAGTCTTCCTTCCTGCACAGTCCTGAACACGATCACCATGAATCAAAATGGATGCCTCATGCTGGAATCGAACCAGCGACCTTCTGTTTACTAGACAGACGCTCTGCCCCTGAGCCAATGAGGCACGTCAGAAAGTCAACGCCCATTTCCTCCTATCGCAACGGTTGGCTATTTGGTCTTGCAGAACGGAAAGTCTTCCTTCCTGCACAGTCCTGAACACGATCACCATGGATCAAAAGGGATGCCTCATGCTGGAATCGAACCAGCGACCTTCTGTTTACTAGACAGACGCTCTGCCCCTGAGCCAATGAGGCACGTCAGGAAGCCAACGCCCATTTCCTCCTATCGCAACGGTTGGCTATTTGGTCTTGCAGAACGGAAAGTCTTCCTTCCTGCAGAGTCCTTAACACGATCACCATGGATCAAAAGGGATGCCTCATGCTGGAATCGAACCAGCGACCTTCTGTTTACTAGACAGACGCTCTGCCCCTGAGCCAATGAGGCACGTCAGAAAGTCAACGCCCATTTCCTCCTATCGCAACGGTTGGCTATTTGGTCTTGCAGAACGGAAAATCTTCCTTCCTGCACAGTCCTTAACACGATCACCGTGAATCAAAAGGGATGCCTCATGCTGGAATCGAACCAGCGACCTTCTGTTTACTAGACAGACGCTCTGCCCCTGAGCCAATGAGGCACGTCAGGAAGTCAACGCCCATTTCCTCCTATCGCAACGGTTGGCTATTTGGTCTTGCAGAACGGAAAGTCTTCCTTCCTGCACAGTCCTGAACACGATCACCATGGATCAAAAGGGATGCCTCATGCTGGAATCGAACCAGCGACCTTCTGTTTACTAGACAGACGCTCTGCCCCTGAGCCAATGAGGCACGTCAGGAAGTCAACGCCCATTTCCTCCTATCGCAACGGTTGGCTATTTGGTCTTGCAGAACGGGTAGTCTTCCTTCCTGCAGAGTCCTTAACACGATCACCGTGAATCAAAAGGGATGCCTCATGCTGGAATCGAACCAGCGACCTTCTGTTTACTAGACAGACGCTCTGCCCCTGAGCCAATGAGGCACGTCAGGAAGCCAACGCCCATTTCCTCCTATCGCAACGGTTGGCTATTTGGTCTTGCAGAACGGAAAATCTTCCTTCCTGCACAGTCCTGAACAC